>OY776280.1:435000-1035000 GCA_963675445.1 Linnaemya vulpina | reverse complement strand
CCGCTTAAGCCAATACGACAATAAGCCGAACTTCAATGACATCCATTGAAATCGATTTTTCTTGGAAAATCCAAGAAAACATGAAAAATATTTATGAAGAAACAGATTTTTCACCGTTTTTTGTAAATAAAGTATGATGTGAAATGGACATCAAGGCTATCGAGCCCTCAGGTATTTTAGGTTCCAATTGTGTAACTTAGCAAATCCTTGAAAGGATTCCAGTCTCATTAATAAGCTAAGCCTTGGCTATTTTTAGTTTAATTAATTTCTTCTTTATCGCTTGTCAGCGATTTTCTTTCTTGTATTTTGAATTTTTCCCCCATTTTAATTGTTAAGTTTGTGTATTTGAACTTTTGGTTGGAAGGCAAACATTTTGCGGTTTAACCAAATTGTCCTTAAGTTTAAGATTTCATGACAATGTAACAACTATAAAAAGGATAAGTTATAAAACTTAAATAAAGAGATAAAACCACAAAAAAGAAAAGTATTTTAATAAGGAAACAAATCAGAGGACAAATTCTAAAGATGGTTGGAAAAGTTGCAGTTCAGAACTTTGAAGAAACATTTTATTTTGAGGAAATAATTGTTTATTGAAATAGTCACGGAATCAGCAAATAACCCTCGCATACTACTTTATTCCTACTACATATTTCTTTTGGGTTTCCTGTTATTATTTATAGTGAAATAAATACCATGAATAGAACCAAAGTATGAATTGTTTTTGGTTTAAATCGAACCCATTTAAACAGATATCCGGACAGAGTATTCCAACATCAGGCACTTCAAAATATTTCTTTTGCTTTTTTATCGCAGAAACAGCGTCTGCCTCTGCCACCGAAGAAGTCTTCGGCTTTTTGTAATCATTTTAAAACAAAATAACGCTCAAAATCAAATCTAGCAGCGGTTATGAAATTCCGTCGGGTTCAAATGCGTTCGACATCATGGAAATGCCCATATTAATTCTCCAATTAGCTAAGGAACACAAGCACATAATTCACGTGCATGTATTTTTTAGAACAAATTAAGAAAACAAATAAATACATCATGCCATTGACGTCGAAGAGACAATAACAACATCACAAGGCAAAAGAACAAGACAATAGAATTCAAGAAATTGAATCCACTGTCCTGCACAATCCAAAGATTGACTCACAGCGAATCAAGGCTTTAATTTTATATAAATTTTTATTTTGCATGTGGACTGGCCCCACGTCCCATTTTAACGAAATGTCCCTGCATATGAAACCAACGACATGCAACTTTGTAAATAATTTTAGTTGCAATTGACTTGGTCTATAAACATTTAAAACTTGACCAGTGAAACTTGACATGTGGGAACAATCTATCCAACATGCAAATTTGGTATATTCCGAAAGTTTTGCAGAGTCTTACAAAAAAACAGAACTGTATTTTTGTTTGCTAATTACAATTAGAGTTGGGCGAGCTATCCCTCTGTCCCTCGAATCTGAAAAATTTCAATTCTGAATATTTCTGTAACAGCATTCATTTTTATAATTTTGTTGATATTTTGTTGGCCTTTTTAGCTCTTTACAGATTTAACGTCTGAAGCTTAACGAGGGACCATGACTTTCAAGATTTATGGCTCAAACGAAATATTTTCTCAATGAACTACGACAAACTTTATTTATAATCCAACAGCACACAAACTCTTAGAAGTTGGCATTCAAACACGCAAGCACCACACTTACAAACGAACGACTAAATGCGATATTCGAGTTCTAAAACAAAATCTCAATCCTGTCGAGTGCGATAACACAGGAAGTGACACAAATTTTCTTCTTTAATTTATAAATATAATGAAAATAATAGAATTATTTGCATGTGACAAATTATTCAGTCAATTATTCAATTTTATATTTACGTCAAATTTAATGTTCTGTCGCAACGTTTTTTAATGTTAATTTATTTAATGAAATTTACCTGTTGAGAGCTTGAAATGTTAATTGTTAAAGTATTTTAGTAATTGTTTTATACGTACCTAAAAGAAAAAAGAGAAGAGAAAGAAAAGAGAAAAATATTATTAGTTTAAGTTGAATTTGAAATAAAGTTCTGGTAGTTTTCTAATTTAAGTTCTAAAATACACAAAATTAAGCGCTGAACTAAAAATCAATTTATCCAAAAGCTTCAAAACAAATCATCACAATTTCCAAGGAATATTTCTCTTTCAATGCAAAGCAAACGAATTGGCAATTAAATATTGTACTAAATATGCTCTATTCTACGGGTATAAATGCAGTATTTGTAGTTGTTTATGTGAGTAAAAGTGTAGGATTTTGATATGTAAAATTGGTTAAACTGTTTATAACGAGTAAAATTATGGCGAAAGTATGCGATCAAATTAAATACAACAAATAATTGGTATGACATGTGGATGCTGTTACTGGTATTTTCGGATGTTCGTTCCACTATCGCGCGGAATTCGACTTGGAATTTGAATGAAATTTGGGAGATGAGTAGCGTAGGGCTGAACTTAATCTACTTTTAAGTGATAAAAAGGAATAAAATCGGTACTCTTTCTATTTTAGACGAGATCCACTTCTTCGGGCAAGACTTTTCTAAAGCTGGTATACGGGATGATCTTTTAGTTTGGGCACATTTTCTCAAATTCGTATTCTGATTATTCACACTCATATTAAAATAAAATTTTAGGATCGAATTCAAGATTTTTCATTCAAATTCGGGTCTTCAACAAAAATACTAAGAAATTACCACACAAAATTCAGAACTTCAACGGAAAATGTTACTAAACAAACATTTCATGGTATCTTTTCGTTGAAGGCGTTTCATATTTCGCTGTTATAAATTTATGTAACCGTCTGCTGCTGTAAAACTTTGATTTATCGATAAGAAAGACATTTGTCAATATCCTGAAATTACGATATTTAGTTTATAAGAATTTGAATAACAAGTTTTTTATTGAATTGTATGGTTTTCTATGCATTAAATGCCAACAGAGATTACAAAGTTAATTTAAACCTTTTATTCTTTTTTATGTTCTTTTTGGCAAAAGTGAATTATTATTTGCCTACAGGTAATTTAATTTGCCTTGTAACCACTATTCGTAAGAATTTGCATTACCAAGTTTAAAAACATTTTTAAACATGTTTTACCTGCTTTTTTAGGTTAAACAAAATGTGTGCTAAAGCAAACCGTTAGTGAGTCTTATTATGGTTGTCGTAGTCGTAAGAAAATCGATAAAAAGTGCATCGTTTATTTTTGATTTTGCCTACAGCAATAAGGGCTAATAGCTAAAGTTGTATTTCTCTTGATGTCCTGATCGAGTTTCTTTTGATGCTTGGAAATATAGATCAAGTGTGATCCTTTCCTGAACTACCTGAATGGTAAACATTCCGAGAAATAATTTTTTCAACAATTTCTTTAGCAGACAATATAATTAATTTATTAACATCCATCGATTTGCATTTTATATTAAGAAGGAAAATGAAATAAAAGTCAGTGCCATGCACCGACAACGTGTCTTGTAGGACAACAATTTCTTCCTAATTGACCTCTTGACATTATTTCAATAATCATTTTCTAAACTTTAAGCAATGCGTCCAAACAGGGGAAATTTGCTTTGAAGAAAGTTATCTGGCCGCAAAGCCATGCCATTATCTTATATTATATTTCATTCCAACAATAATTCTGTCTCGGTTTTATGAATATGGCAGTTGTGAATGAAATCTTTTTTTTTTTAAATAGGGCCAAAGTTTCACCCCAATAAGAAACGATTTTCAGCAAAATTTTCTCTTAACAAAATATTGTAAATCTGTAGAATTTTATAAATAAATACCAAAAGAAATCTGCAGCAGATATTAATGAGTTAAAATTTAATTTAATATCAGCTGCTCTCATAATGATTTTCAACAACCATTTAGATTCCATTTTGGCCATTTTAAGCCTTTCCGTTGCGGAACTTATTCGACGTGTGTGGCCAATTCAATTCTGTTTCATAAAACTCAGCATGTAAAACTTAATTCATAATTTTTTATCAATTGAAAATGTTTACGGCGTTACAACACAAAATCTCTAAACATCATAAAAAGTCTTTTGAATTTTATAACTTCTGAACTCGTATAATCCTAAGGTACTAACACGAATATATTATAACAGTTTATAACAGTTTACATGAAACATACAAGTAGTTTTAAATAAAACAAATTAGTGACAACGACAGCGAGAACAACAGAAACAAGAACTGAAAAAAAGGAAAAAAAAACTTTAACAGAAATTGTGAAAAATGACTTAAACAACGCACACTTACCCTCCAGCTACAAGTATCATCTGCATTATGGCTTAATGCTTCTTTTCTCTTTTCTGATTTCTGAATTTCAGTCATTCAGACATTATGAAATAATGATTTTGTTAAGCTTAAAGGCTCATATTTAATTAAATTTTTATTAATTTTATGAAAACATATTTTCAAATTGGTACAACCAAAATCAGCCTCATGTGGCAAAAGAAAAACGAAACCATGAATGGAAGAAGTCAGTGATGGTAAACAAAATGATGATTAACTCAATTGTTTAATTGTACGAGCAACAATATTAACAATAATTCCACTATTTATTATTATTGTTGTTCTTGTTTGTTTTACGATTGTTTTCGATGGTTGCAGCAATAAAACTGCAACATCGAAACGTTTTTCTGCCGATTCATTGAAGTGTCGCACAATATTTATTTCATTTTATTCAATATTTACGAAAAGCTTTAGATGTAAAAATATTTGGTTTTCAGTTTTGTTTGCAATCATTTCACTAAGTACTACAATAAAAATGGATGCATTAAGTTTATTTATCATAAATATCAAGTTAAATTAATGTACTGCGGAGCAGCAGCAGCATGCTTCAAATGCATTTTTCATTCATTTGCCGATTGTACAAACGCAAGTGTATCAAATTTAACAAAATGACCAGCGTTCATTTTCCAGTGAGTAAAAGAAATGAATGTGTTTAAATAGATTTGATGTGGAACTTTTAAAATGTATCCGTTAGCTGATAAGATAAAAACAGGGTGCAGAATTGAAAGAAATAATCAAATCATAGAAGTAAATTCTTAATTTTATTTAGGCGTCTACATAAATACAAACATACACATTTCTTGGCATTATTCATGTCTTGATTTTCATTAAATTTCCTTTGAAAATAAAACTATTCCCTCTGTGTTCAGTAGCAGTCAACCGTTCAATTCTTGTGTCAGTTGATGAGCGTGAATTAAGTGCAATAAATAACTATTCGTATTATAAACAAAACGCCATTATATTTTGTTTGCGAAATGTTTCAAAGTAATTTATTTCCCTGCTCACAAACGATAATTCAACAACAAAATTTTATTCAATTTTCAAAGTAAAAGTTATCAAATACTGTCGTTATAAATGGAATAATATTTTGTTGTAAGCAAATTTTATTTATAAATCTCTGCTTAATCCGATATGAAGGTCATTAATATTATGTGTGTGTGCAAGTGCGCCAGTGTGTGTGTGTGTGTGTTTGTGTGCAAATGCACTGCACATATCAATAATTATGAACAAAACATTCATGCACATGAAAGCAAATACATATTTTGTATAATTTCCGTGTTAACGTATTCGATGATCTCTGTTTTTCTTATTTTGAGTGCAACGAAATCCATAAAGAAATTAATAGTAATAAATTTCTCGTTTCATTGGGTCGTCGCGCTGGTGGGGTGAGCTGAAGGACTGCTGGATGCATTTTGTTCATTTTAATTGTATTACGAAAATTAACGGCTCTGCGGTGAATAAATATATTATTATCGCCAACAAATGCATATGGGCGTTTCCACCGAAAGGTATACCGACATCGAAATATTCATTTCGAATATTGCTTTTGTACGTTGGTTTAATAAACGTTCTTTGAAAAACATTTTCCATGCGTTTTCGCTCTCTAAAAGCACGAGTTCAGAAGAAACTATGCGATTGCAAATGACTGTAAATTTTGCAATTTGCAATATAGTATATTTCACTGACACGTTTCATAGGAAAAAAAAACATCATTAACTGATAATAAATGTGAATAACGAAGAACATTATTCTCATGGAAACACCCATATAAAATATGCTGCGAGTGTTGAATGAAAAAAATCTTCTAAATAACACACTTTCCATTATTTATTCACCAAAAAACTTATATGCAACAGAGTTAAAATTTAATTTGATTCAATCCATTAATCATCTTCCTCTCCAGGTCATCGCATATGCACACAGAAGTCCACTGAATGTATTTTGCAAGTTATGACATTCGCTTAATAAAACACGAGCTGTTCATTTTAAATCAATTAAATGGTGGACGCCTCCTGCACGTATGAGAAATATTAACAATTTTATTACTCATACGCTCGCAGTGCAACACAGTGTTCCAGGCGGTGTTACCACCAACAAAATTGTAAATTTCACGTCACATGAAACAAATTTTTAAATGTTTTAAATGAAACATTTTAAAAAGGAGTTCGTTTTTTTAATTATCGAATTTTTAAATACTTCAAACGAACTCGTAGTCTCACAAGAGGAATTGTTAGATTCATACCACACAATGGAAAACACTTTTAACAATTGAATTTAACGTGAAGATAAAATTTACTAAGTGCTTTAGATTTGGTGCAACTTTTTTTCATTTCGCAGCACTGTGCATTAATGACTACATACGAAAGCAGGTTTATTTTGAATGGAATTATAAATTGCACGTTAACATGTCCCTGCCGAGTTTTATTTACAAACAAATAAAAATCATAATAAACTGAAAATGTTTTACAAAAATACTTGTTAACGTTTATCAAGTCATAATAGAAATAATAATTTTGTTTAAATGCATGTTTGTATTTATAATTATGAGAACATCTTCTGAATTGCAATTAACAGAAGAAACCGAAATGAAAGAAAATAAAGTGAAAAAGGAAAAGAAGGAGAACTGATAGAGTAGCAAAAACATCACATCAAAACATTCATTTTATTTGCATTCAATATATTAAATATTATTATTATTATAGTTATTGTTGTTGTTTAAGTATTATTTTTATTTGCTTCTGTATCTTCAACAGCCATGACAAGGAACAACAAGTACAGATAGAGAATATGTAAATTTAAATATTTATTTTGTTTTTATGAATAATTTGTTATTTATGCATCGCATTATATTATCGTAAGTACGAGCAGTAGAATACAACTCTTAAATAATTTATAGTTACACAAAATGTTTCTTCTTCAACTAACATTATTTTTCTTATAACTTGCACTCGTTTGCATCCTCAGACAAATGTTTTACAAAAATACTTGTTAACGTTTATCAAGTCATAATAGAAATAATAATTTTGTTTAAATGCATGTTTGTATTTATAATTATGAGAACATCTTCTGAATTGCAATTAACAGAAGAAACCGAAATGAAAGAAAATAAAGTGAAAAAGGAAAAGAAGGAGAACTGATAGAGTAGCAAAAACATCACATCAAAACATTCATTTTATTTGCATTCAATATATTAAATATTATTATTATTATAGTTATTGTTGTTGTTTAAGTATTATTTTTATTTGCTTCTGTATCTTCAACAGCCATGACAAGGAACAACAAGTACAGATAGAGAATATGTAAATTTAAATATTTATTTTGTTTTTATGAATAATTTGTTATTTATGCATCGCATTATATTATCGTAAGTACGAGCAGTAGAATACAACTCTTAAATAATTTATAGTTACACAAAATGTTTCTTCTTCAACTAACATTATTTTTCTTATAACTTGCACTCGTTTGCATCCTCAGACAATGAGTTTTAATCGCTGTTGCTTTTA
Organism: Linnaemya vulpina; assembly: GCA_963675445.1. NCBI lineage: Eukaryota > Metazoa > Arthropoda > Insecta > Diptera > Tachinidae > Linnaemya > Linnaemya vulpina. Next base: position 1,027,176 of record OY776280.1, on the reverse strand, counting down.
TCGACGACGTCGTAGTCGCCGTCGTCGCCGCCGTCACCGTTGTATTTCTTATTTCACACTGAAATCCTTAACACAGTTCATTTTGCGTTCGAATTGAAATTAAATTTTTCCTTTTTTATTCATTATCCCACACTTTTATGATTTCTTAGTTCTGCTCCTCATTAATGCAATTTATTTTTTCTACCATCCGAATGCACATTTGGAAGTTATTGCTGCGTGAATGCAAGTGATTTATTGAACAGAATTATTTAATATTCTTTCTTTCTTTTAGGTGCAGTGTAGTTGCGTAAAAAAGGATTTCCTGTGAAACACGTGCGTTTTACGTTTCAAGAATTTCTTTAAATGCAGATTTTTTTCCTTCTGTTTGCCATTTAAACCATCACTTTTAGCTTTTTAATTAAATGCTCTCTTTGTACAACAAAAATAGATCTGAGTTTTTTATTCCGTCACTAACAAAAAGCACATCTTCAATACTTCGCTTGACAGCATGTTCGTCACTGTTGGCACTATTTCATTATTTGAATTGACTCAAAATGGCCGATTGTCTGTATATAAAAATTATAAATAAGACGCTATTCTCATTCTTCCCAAATCGGGAGAAACACACGAGTTTAAAGAATGTATCAAGTTACAACAAACCGGAGGAATTGGAGGTTAAGTTCCGTAACGTCAGTTACTAGGCGTCTGGCAAGTAGCGGCAGAAGGGTTCCACACCACTTGGGTCAAGAAAAGGTAAAAATAGGTAAAAATAAAGGATTTAGGGACAAACTGATAACGTAGAGTAGCGAAAAATAGAACTGCTAGAGGAGGAGATGTCTCAGTGGAGTAAACGAGTGACACAGCTGCAGCTACCAATATAGCGACTCAAGATCATGAACCTGAGTGTCTGCCGGGGTCCAGAGTTTCAGAGGCTGAGAAATCTCGCTATTAAATAGACGGAGTCATTATACCATCTATCCTGAGCTATTTCGAGAAGGCCCGCGGAACAATATGTTCAGTAGGACGGGAGTTAAAGCCGAATAAGCAAAGGAATCTTGTAGAAACGTTACTCTCTTCGCCAAATCATCCGCAACTTCATCCTCCGCATCCAATTTAATTTGTGATATTCTTGGGCTAGCGATTGATCACATTTTACTCTCTGATATTCGAGAAAAGTTTAGCCAGAGAGCTGCTCTTCTAATGGCAGCTGGTACTTCTTGTAAACTTCTCGCGAGAGTCTGATGATTTCTACTTCCCAAACGTGGAAGTCGAAATTTTCAATTGTTATTATGGGTTGGGTTTAGACAAGAATACGCAATACGTGCTCTCAATTAGTTATTGTGTATCCAAAAAAACTCCAGCCAAAGGAAAAATGGTTGTTGGATATACGACGTGAGGGAGACAACTGGACACAGATATTCGGCTCGCATCAGAAAGTGCATGAAAGGCACTGTTCGAAATCGCCAGATAGCAAAAGATGTCGTAAATTTAAATGAAGTTTAAATAAAATAGGACGCCAAATCTTATCAAATTCAGTTCAATCATTTTCAATTGAAATCGAATTAAAGTCTGAACTATTGCAATTATTCTCGTTGGCGATTTCATTCATTTACATCGTTGGTGTTAGTGAAGAAATCGGATTCTTATAAAGCAAGATGAAGCCTTTGACCGGCCCAACACCGCACGATTTTAGTTGTAATTGAATTGAATATTTTGTCAGAATGTTTTTTTTAATATTAGGAAATTAGATTGATTTGGTGTTATTATATAGGGTTTGTTCGTATCTATCACAGAGCTTCAAGTGAAAATCGAAATGCCGCAGGAAAATTATCTGAAGCAGATGACACACAAACAAGTGTCCAATAAGAAGTTGAAAAAGGCTGCTTCTATTAAAGAGCGTCAGCAAACTCTTATGATGCACTAACGACTTTTAATTTGGCCCATTTTCTTAGTTTTTGTTGAAATTTCAATATTCGTTAGACTACCGAAAGTTTAGCCCACAATATTTTAGAGTTTTGCTATTTTTAATAGAAAAGTAATATGTTGAATTGCCAGCAACTCTTTATATAATAAAGAAACGAAAACTATTGAATTTATATACCAAAACCCTCATTTTTCCTCGAATGTGTTTTGCCTTCACTGACATGATTAACTTAAAAAAATTTGTAATTTAATCAAAACGACAAAATTGACAAAAAAAAAACCAAACGATATAAACTATAATAACTGACCTCTGCCAGAACACATAAATCAAAGTCACTCAACACATGTATTTCAGAAGGTCTTTTTTATAATTTTTTCTACTTTTCAAACTACCACAAGAGGTTTGGCAACACACTTCCGTCAATGATGTGGACCAAATAGTTTCTCTTTTAATAAAAAGCAATTAAGTGCTGCACGTTATATTGCATTCTGCATCTTTCATTAAACTAAATTAAGGATTTTGGGTTTGAACAATTAAATAATTTTTTATTAACAATTAAAAAAATTTTGTTTGTTAAATAACTTCTAGAGAAATACATTCTTTGTTTCCATTTTCTATGAACAATTTATTTTAACGAATTTATTTTTCATCTTGCGAAAATATTCTTTACTTTTAAGTCTTTGGGATTTAGCTAAATCAATTCGTTGTTTGTTTATTTAAAATTTTTTATTTATTTTTGAGCATAAAACAACTATTTTTTATCGCGTTTTTATTATTTATTTATTTATATGGACATGTTTGGTATTTAGAGCACATGTTTCTTTATTTTCCAAATGTTTTCTACTTCTTTTCATAATTGTTTTTAATTCTAGTTCTGCTTCTTGTTTAGTGAGTGCGAAACTTTAGTTTTCTTCTATTTGCTCTTTCAAGGTCGCTTTTCTATGAAAAATGTTTCAGGTCAGCATATAGTTGTCTCGTTTTCTCTAGAAACAAAATGCTCAAAACTATATTGTTTGAGAAAAACACAAAACAAAAACAAAAACAAAAAGATGAGAACATTTTTGTGTGAGTACAATCCATCTCCCTTTTCTTTTGAATTTTATTAAAGTTTTTATACAGTGTTTTGATTTTGCACTTAATTCCAACCAAGTCTAAAGGATTGATTGTATAAGCTGCCATTTAATACAAAAACTACACTAACACACACGCCAGTTTGTTTAATTTACTAAATTAAAAATTTCCAAAACAACTCCTGCTGTTAAGGTTTGGCTTTATTATAATTTAGTTATGCTCTGTGGAGTCTTTTTAAGAATATGTAATTCCAAAAACTTGTTTATTTGTTGGCTATTTTGTTTGATATTATTTTTCACACTTTTTAGAATTTCGCTTAAACTGTTTCGAAAGAATTATTTCTTTGAGTAGAAAAACAATATTTTTCTATTAATTTGCGGAAAGCAAACACTTCTTAAGAACTTCATCCGCCTGTTCAGAAATTTCACAAATAAATATCTTCTTGAAACAAACAACTTGGCAAGAAGAATTACTCGTATTTGCAAATTTTACCGAATCGTATCCTCAACAACATATACTTGGCTCCTTTGCTCTCTTCCATTGCAAAAAAAAAAAACAAAAAAAAACAAACAAAAAACAACAAAAAACAATTATATAAAAACAAATATAAAAAAAAAAATAATGTCATCATTATCAACAGCTGCCTAAAAGCAGACATCAAAAATTATTATGCAAAAGGAAGAAGATTAAAGAGTACAATAATGAAGAGGTTACAAATATTACAGACTGTAACACTCGCATTTGTGTAACAAACGATAATTATAAAGAAATAGAAACAAAACAAACTAATAATAACAATAACAACACAACAACAAACAAAAATGCTAAAACGGAATACACAAAAATAGTTGTTTACATTTTGAAACCGGGTTACCAGTGGCAAATGCGTGAAAACAATCACAATAACAACATCAAATGCAAACATATGCAACCACACACACACACACACACATTTTGAAGCAAAACCACACAACATCAGAGGAATACGAGTATGTGTAATATTATTCGCAAGAGACAAATACTGTTTCAGAATGAGAACTTCCAACAAACAAACTGCGCATGATTTACAAAATGAAAAGAAAACAAAATACTTAAAAGTGCAAAATAAAAGTGAAATTAGACCAACAACAACTGCATATTGAAAATTGAATTGAACTCTAAAGCAAACACTCTCAACTCGCTGTACATACACATGGTTGTGTGTGTATGTGCAAGTTGCATATTTTAATATACAAAATCTTAAAGCAAATAAACTGAGAAGATTAATGGCATCCTTTTACAGCTTATCTGCATTTTATTGAATTTAAAATGGTATCATTTTGTTAAATGAAAAATTAATTTTGTGACAACATTCAAATTATCACCATAAAATTCTCTGCTCAGCGCTACTTATAAACTGCAATTAATTAAAAATTAATTAGCCGATTCTAAGAACGTTCGATTACATCTAGTTTTACTATGAAGAATTATTGAAATTTGAATCTTTTTAGGCCCTTTCATGCTCTTCCCGGAACCGGTATCGGTTTGATTTACACGAAATGCCAATCAAACCGATTTCGAGGATATCAAAATTTTACTTAATAACCATGTCAATGACATGAGAGGGGCCGGGGCTAGTCCTTCAAATAAATAACTTTTTGTAAGACATTTTGAGTGCCTTATTACAGAGAGATAACAGAACCAAACTTCAACTTTTAAAGTTGCTTCCGTTTTGTGTAGCGTGCGTCACACAATTTTAACACAACAAATTCCTGTTGAAAAAGTGTTTTTTACGCCGTACGAAGCCCAAACAGACAATATCTACACGAGTTTAAATCTCGGGTATCTCCTTTTATTAAATTTACACGCCGAAGTGGTGCCATATTTCAATTTGAAACAACTATCAATTTAAATATCACAATTCAGAAATTGAACCCCGAGTTATTTTTATGTTTTATTAAAGTCTGCCTTTCTCAACATATTCAACTTGTGGTCTATTTTTGCATCAAGCGTGGCCAATTCCTTGAACTGCAACGTCTTCTTTCCCAACGTGCCAAATTATTGATCTACAAACCGTTTCTATGACCGCATTCTCATTATAAATTTTACACAAAAGAAAAAGTCAGAGAAATCGCTTATGAAGCTTTATGTTTCCAATAAATTCAAATTTAAATAAACAATTTGCAAATTTTCCGTAAACAAGTTTCTTGCTAAACAGGACTTTTCTCCATCAATCGTTCTTATTTAAAGTGTTGCAAGACAAAGTTTTGATAAATATTTTCTACTTAAAAACAACAACAGCAGCAACTCAAATGAAGAGGAACTTGGTGAAAAATACATTAAAAGTTTAAACTTTAAGTTGGGCAACAACAACAACATTCTCTAATGCAAAAATAAAATCAATATTTTGGGAGTCTAAAGCAACTTTAGTTCTTGTTGTTCAGTCCTACATTTTTTTTTCTATTGAAATGCCGTAGAAGAGGAACTTTAAATAAAGTTTATAGACAATAAAAAAAACTGGTTGGTTTTTAAATTAAAAATAAAACAAAAACAACGAAATAAACCAACTGACGTACTAAACAACTGAAGCACAAACAAACACACACACACACACACACAAACACAAAGTGTCAAAGAAAGAGGTTAAAGAGCAGAGCCAAACACACAGCACCAACACCAATTTATTTCTCGTTGCGATATTGTTGCTTTGATAACACGAAAACAACAAGAACAATAGCCATAACAACACAAAATATATTTTTTTGTACCGCGTCACAGTTTTTTCTTTTCTTAAGTTTCGAAAGGGGATTTCCTCGCATTTACTCCAAATGCAATTGTTGCCAAGGATGGTCTCACAGAAAGTTGTTTGGTCGGAAAGACAACAAAAACACACAACAACTACTGTATGCCCTACAATAGGTTTTTATGAATTGAAGACTTTTACGTGTTGGATACCTGGACACGCTTCGTCCGGAGATCCTTCCGCTTCTACTCTTAATTATTTCTAAAGCAACACAACCCTCGAACCAGTGATATATTTTGAGATATTTTTCGATGACGCTTTGAAACATTTTAAGTAAGTTTGATAGGACCGGAAACCCTTGTTCTAAACATAATAAAATGAATAGTTGTTCTACGTCTTTTTCATATTTGGTCGTTGTTTTTACTTGTTAGAAAATAGCTCCCTTTGCATCACTTCTTCAGACCAAATCAAAATTTTCAATGTCGTTTTAGCAACCTTTGAACAGCAATAACAATATTAAATGAATGCGACGAATATTTTAGCTTCTGAAGCTCGAAGCGGAAATTATCATGACTTTTTAACATCGGACGGATCTCCAAATTGAATCCAGCAAATGTTTCTAGTTTATTCGCACAAGCCCCAGATTTCACAAAAATCCATAAAATAAAATCTCACGAAGTTAGATCGCATGATACCACAATTTCTAGAGATAATTTCTTCTGGAAAACGTTGCTGAAATTTAATTTTCGAAACAATAAACTCAATCACGCCGTCTTTTAACTTGAGAAAAATAGTAGATAGACGGAATTTTAGTTTCCTTTGTCAGTCATTGTTGATAACGGATGAAAATGTTGGAGAAAATAACTTCCTAATTATATCAGCCCACTTGAATGGACAGACAGATTCAAGACCTTAAACGTAAATAAAACCATTTTTATGGGGAAAATAAAATACTTTTAACTTGAAAAGAAAAGTATTATTTAGACAATATCTTGGATGTAATCGATCATGATATTATCCCTCGTTTTCACGATGACAAGAGATAAAGTAAATTCGCCTATTCCAAAGATTGTCAAGAGAGTCTGTCCAAAAACCGCTGTCAAATGCACCTGACTCGACACGAACATAATGGAAGACTTGATTTCGGGTTTGCTACACGCAAGATGTAAATCGAAAATTACACTCAATAAGAGGAAATACCATCTCCGGTATTAAAACCGCCCTTATGGATTCCGATTATGGAACATCAGAGGCGAAGGCGTCTTTTCTTTTCTAGCATTCCTATTGTTTCAAGGCAAGTTTCCGGCCGGTCTTTTTTTCTGAATAAGTGGGAAACAATTTTAAAATTCAATGGGCTTTTGCATTTGACCGATTTTAATCCAAATGCATAGTCGCAGATGCATCCCATGCCCTTTGATAAGCAACATACTCGAAAGTTTTTGACGTTTGTAAATGGTATTTTTGTACAAATAAAAGCTTGAAGAATAAACTATTACGCGATGTTCTATTTTTTAAATCTATTTGTGTAAAATGAAGTCTGCCAATTTCATAACTAAATTAAAAGCAAGGAAATAAATATCAACTCAAGGAGAAAAGAAAGGGAAACAATGCAAAAAAAAATAGATAAAGAATTTCAAACAAACGGAGAATAATACGTTTGAGCTCAGAACTGCTGCGAAGAAACGCGAATATATTTCACTGGACAGGTTCTTATCGAATTATAATTATTTGTTTTACTTTTTTAATTCGTTTTTCATTTTACGGGACGGAAGCTGTATATCGAATTTAATAAACAATTCCTTTCCACACGCACACGCTTTTACTTTTATACAAATTCTATTGAAACTTTGTTTGTCGTATTAACACAAGTGAGAGTAAAATTTATCTGAACGTAGTAACAAACACTGAGTTGTAATCCTGTTTGAGACAAATAGTAAGAAAAAGCTAAAAAAAAGCAAACGTCAGCCAACGTACCAGTTAACGCAACCAGACACAAGTATGCACGAGCAAGCATGTTCAGTGTTGTTGTAAACGTATACATAACACGACAGCGTACAACATGTGCAAACTTATACGTAACGGAAGCCAACATAAAAACATGACCGTATCGAACATCAAACAGCTGGTTGGTAATCGAATGCTTTACAAGTTCGATGCACAAAATTAATGAACACCAAATTAAACAAAAATAAAAGCGGGTGAAAAGAAAACTGAAGAACCAAAAGAACCAAAAGAAACATGCAAAAACATAACAGTGACAAAATACGACGAATGTAATAATAATATAATCGACAACAAAAACAACTTCTGAATGTGTTACTACCACAAGCGCACATCTAATGCCACCATGTAACTGCGGAAATGATGTGGATTCAGTATAGCCCCGACGATGGGTTGTGTTTTGAATACGAGGCGGCGACATGACGATAACTTGGCTTGCTGTTTGATGCGAATGTGTACGTGTGTGTGTGTGTGTGTGCGTGCGTGTGGGTAGGTGTGTTGATTTGTGTTCACGCATGCATGTACAGTGGCGAGAACTCATAAATGCCGCTTTACATGAACACCGAACATTTATTGTGTTCCATGTTTTTGCTCAGTTGAAATTATTGAAAAGTTTGTTAACAAGAATTAGCTGTTACATACGCTTTTTGCAAAAGTGTTGGAATGGCCAACGCTACATTTGCATTGGCTCAGGTTTCCACATGTTTTAGCAATTATACGAATTTGCAATATGAATAGATGTGTGTGGTACTTTTTTAATTCCATTTTCGTTTTTGTAGAGTGGGCCATGTTAAAGTTTAAATTTAAAAATGCGACAAAACATAATTTAGCCAAATTAATTTTTTGTTGCGAAGTTAAATTGTTCCGGTTATACGAGTTGATGTTGTTTGATTCTCAAGCACACCCTCAGCTACAGCTTCGACATTTTCGAACATTATGTGCAAAAATTCTCCTGCAGAAATGTTACAACTCTAATCAAGTTTCTATAAGCGTTACTCTTTTCATGCTCCGCTTTTTCTAGGTAAATGTAGGGTTTACGCCCACAGTTTTGGCCCTACAGAAAGAGATAATTTCAAGTTTCCGTTGTCTTCTTGCTACCCGTATTTTCATGGTCAACTGAATGACTTATAAAATGTGAAACCAAAACTCAACACAAAATTTAAGTTTAAGATTCATCACGAGAAGCAATAAAAAGTGATTCCTTGTGATCAAATATATTTATAGCTCACATGGCAGAGACCAGGGGATATATGCCAAATATGTCTTGGAAGGATAATTCTCTTGTTTAGCCTGATGGTGGCTAAAACAAGAGTTTGACGAGGTTGATCTGGAGTTATATGTTCAGTGGCCAAATTACCTCATTCAATACCGATCGAAATTTCAATGCACTTTAAATGTAATTCTCAATGCTGTGACTTGTCGTCTTCTTTGCTACAAAATACTTTAGTTTATGCAGTTTATGAGTTGCAGCACCACTGTGACGTTGTTTAAATACGGATGATTTGAGTGTGTTTGTAACTTTTCCGACTGGCAGTCTAACTACGAGCCAACACATGGAAAATACGATAAATGAGATCATGAGTTTTATATATGAAATAATAACTTTATTTGTTTGCAACTTCACAGCTGATCTCTTATCAAAATATTCCTGCATTATCTGCAAGTGTTTCTCGGCCACGCGTTGAATCAAAATCAAAATTAACGCACTTAAGAACTCTCTTTCTTTAGCTACTGGCCACTTTTCCGGCCTCATTAAATGTGTAGTCAGAGTGAGTTGGCAGTAGTCAACGGCTGACCGCGATGAGTGCGTAAGTGTCCTGTTTTTAATGTTGTACTGGCGTGACGCTGGCAAATATTCACAGAAGAAAGGGTAACCACTTTTTTATGGACTCTGCAGTCTGCATACCAGTAATGAATGCGTGTATGTACTGAGTATGTATTGAGTTGTGTTTCATTATGAGAATGTGTGTAGTAGGAGGAGAGTCAGCAGGCAAATCTCTAAGGACCTTAAATAATTAATAGAAATTCGACAACAACGAAAAAGTAACAAACAAAATAAGTTTCAATACGAAAAGAAAAACTTCAGGCCAATAATGATGATTCATAATGATGATGATTTTTGTTATAGTTGTTGTATTTGCTTGCACTTTTCCCTAAAAACAACATAAAAGACAACACAAACTTGTCTTTTAACACACAGAACTCCGGTGGGCAATCCCTTGGCGAGTTGAGATTTTGCGAGCTTTTCATTATTTTTTATTTATTTTATTTACTTATTTTTCTTTTTGTAACAAATACTTTTTAACAAGAAATTAGTTGAATGCTTCCCTTTTGGTATATAATAAATTTAGGATTTCTAATTTTTTCTTTAGTAAAATCCACTTATTCCACACTCTCTTTCCATTTTAAATATTTCGATTTTCCCGACTTTCATACACATAATTTTATATTTAAAATTATTATTTTGATGTGGTTTATGCAACCCATCAACTACACTAAACGCTAACTGATTGTTTTTGGCACCCTTTTCTATTCCAAACCAAATTAAGACTCTGCTGCCGTTAGTTTTTATTTTCATTTCAGGTTTCATGGTTGTTATTGTTTTTATTTTCATACATAAGTTGTTGTTGTAATAAAAAGCAAACAAACGAACAGAAAAAGGTTCCTTTAATACATTTTTTAGGTTTTTAACATTCACGATTTTGTGTTGAATACAATTCCGCACACGCACACATTAAACACAGCGAACCGTTTACAGGTATTATTACGAAAAGCGATGGTGGTGTGGGGTGGGATGGGGCGTGGTGGCTACATATTCCCCAATCACTCACAGACACACACACTCTCCTCAACAGAGGTGGGGGCCAAAATATGCAATCATCCAAAAGTATTTCTCTGCAAACATTCACAGACCGATGGGAGAACGAGTGTGTCTACTGGTTGTTTCTATTCATAAAGAAAACGGTTTGTCCGTCGTTTTGTCTGTCTCCTCATTTCTAAATGTGATCGGTTATGGTGTGCCTGCGTATGTGTATGTGTGTGAGTGTGAGTGCGATTCTATATCCAAATTAACATTAACTCACACATGTTGCAACGTTTAGCGTAACTTTTGCTGTTGGCAATAGTGGTGGCAGGATGGTGTTGTTGTTGTTGCATTTTAAATAATTGTTATACAATTTCGCTAAAATTTCGTCATACTTTCAGTGCAATTAGTTTAAAGCTGCATGTACATGTTTTAGCGTATTAAATAAAGTGCAGTCTGTAAAACTAGTGTTCTTTTTTTAAATTTAAATTACCCAGTCCCACAACATACGAGGGTCATTATGAGTACAACATGAGACAAGGTTGGAAGCTTTCGAAGGGTGGAATATGCAGAATTAATTTCATATTTTACTGAAGTGGAAGTACATTCAATTTATGTTTATTTACTTCTTTTTGCTAATAAAAAAAATAGTTCCTGCATATAAAATTTTGAAATGAAGTGAAACATTTTCTCAACACACATATTCTCAACTTTATTTCTTCTTGTTGACTTTAAAGCGCCGTGGCCGAACATAAAAACTGCTTTTGAAGCTTTTGTATGTGTCAGTATTTTGCAGTAAATATTTTTAATCTCGTGGAACTCTTCATCTGGGCATTTTTTATAACCCAGTCAGGCAAATGAGAGCTTGACAAGCCGGTCAAGCTCCGATGTGTTGCCATGCCACTTTTAAAAGTGCGCTTGTACGATTGCTTTTTTGTGAAATAATAGAGATTGATTTTTAAATTGACGCTTACGAAATGTGGTGCAGCATAGAAAATGTATAACCCATTCTGCCCGTGAAGTTCCAAAACGACATTATAGCGCCATTTGAGATTGCAACTGATATGTATTTTTAAAATAGAGAATATTATAACAACGTGTTCATGGGAATTATAAGACTTAAAATGAGTATAAATTTTATATTCTACTTCGTTAAAGTCGTGGGCGAATTAATTGAAATTTCTACTGGTTAAGAAGCATTTTAATTTTAGCACGATTCCCAGCATGTTTTTTGCACGACCCTCGGACTATGACGAGTCAATCTCTACACACTCCTTCATGTTTAAGATTTATTTTCACATTTATTAGGCGTTAATTAAGTTTTATTGTTTTCTAAACAATAGTACAACTGAAGCTACGTGTCGAGGGTCAAATGGTCAATGCCCGAAAAAGGCTAACATTCAAAATATTCAGAAGAATATTTTGATTGAGTCATCATTTAATGAAATGAAAGTATTAAGGCCCGTATCGGTCCGCTTCGATATTGTCAAGTCGTTTATAAACGAAGCGATAGGATGAAACAGTTCGGAAGGTCAAGAGCTAGAAATTATTTTTAAACATGAAATGCCCTGAAATTTTTGATTTAATGATGAAAAAAATTGTTGGCGATTAATGTGAATTTATTAAAAAGAAAAGTTCTATGCCTCTAACAATTCCTGTATAAGAGATTGCAAAGATGTGAAAATGGGTATTCCCCCTTGGGAACAATTTAACAAGTTGCACTCTATTCAGTTAAGATCGATAAGCTTTTGTTCGTAACATGATTTAACACAAAATGGCAGATATAGGCGAAGGTCAACCTCAATTTCATTGTCCAACTTACGAAGCAAAGCAGAACAGCTGTTTTCGAAAGACGCCACAGTTTCATCACCAGTAGTCATGAGTAATTTTCTCTATCACCGCTTAGTTGAATGTTGAATGACAGTTTTCATTTCTACAAATTTTATCGCGAAATTATATACGAGAACTGTATTCGTACTGAAGCCATGGCAAAGTCCCTTTAATGAAGTCCATTTTTCTAACACTTAACACTTGCAATTTTACTCGATTCGAAGCCACATGATTTCAAATTTTAATTTTAATACTGCTGAGTCCCTTTTCCAAAACCATCTATGAAACTCAAAGTTAGTTCCTGCATTTCACTGGAGATTATGAACACCATCAGAGGTCCTTTAACAAAATTTCTTGGACTAGCAAAAGATATTCGAGTTGCGATGTTAAGAACTCGAAGAGTGTTTCTTTTGAACCTTTGCCGCAAATGAAATTCACACTAACAACAGTAAATTTTATATTTATTTCTATTATTTTATATAAATATTTTTTTTTCTGTTTTCAACTTAATTTTTGTATTTCGTGTAAAAACGCTTATGAGACACAACATGACCACTTTAGAAACATAAACACTGAAGGTCGGTGGTTTTGTTAAGCCCATGTCTTGTTTTATTTTATTTCATTTGAAAAACATCAACTACAACTGATGTTTTCTGTGCCAGAGCCAAAGTTGTTATTTTTTCTTGCGCCACCAAACAAACATTTAAATCTGACAAACTACATGACCGTCGGGACAGAAAACCGTAAGAAACGATTACAAAATGGAAACAGTTGACGTATAAAATAAAAACAAAAAGAAGAGATGGCAAAACTGCACTAAAAAAACGCCTAAAATAATTATTCAATAAGCAGGCACTTAAAAAGGCAAACCCGTTAAAACAGATCATGTCGCGTTTCCCTACAAAACCTTCTTTGGCAGAATCATTTAACCCTTTCTGACTGTCATATACCAAATTGATCGTGATCTTTAGGTTAAACAGTCTCTGAAGCCATTTCGACTGCAGATTGCATATTGCAGAGGGGGAATACACTTTTCTTTGAGCGGTGAACGGTGCAGTTTTGGGTCAACTTGTATTGGCTTCATTGACCGCAATGCATCCCAGAGATCATGGGAAATTTGAAACCGATCAGAGCTCCATATCAGGAGGACTCGACCAAAATTCATGGTGGGGTCAAAGATATGCCCGTTTCAACAAACTATTCATCGGTCACACACGAAATTTCAGTTTCTATTTTTAGCATTTTACTACGCGAACAAGAGGCGTTTGTTTAACACGGTTCGTTGTATTAAATTGAAAAAAGTTGTAGTTGCAAAAATCGTATTTGTATTTTTATTTGTGCAAACGAGTTTAAACGAGGCGACACTGCATGAAGCGAATGCATTTCACGTCAGCCCTGCTTAAAGCAGCATTATTGTGTTTATTTAAATATAAAGAGCGTGTGTGCGAAAGTTTGTGTTTTGTTGACTCTGTTGCAAGTGAAAATTATGTGGTTGTTTCCTTTGCAACTCAGTCAGTCAGTCACTTTCATTCATGTTACTTTTTCAACACAAATTGTGATTTTATGACTGTTGACTAAATTTGTAATGAAAGACAGAAACGTTGTAAAAAGTTTATAAATAAATCCTTTTATTTAAAACGTGCAGGCAATTATTTATCGCTCAGAATTAAACAGAAGGTTGAGTTCAAAACGAAAAGTTGTTTCAACAGTTGCGTCTGCTACCGCACAATGTTATCCTTTTCCAGTTGGTTTTATTTTTGCACAATAAAAACAGTTTGAAAAGAGAATAAAAAATATATAAAAGCTTTTTCAATTGAATAATAAAAATAAACCGTTACAAACCTTTGAGGAATTCAAATTAATGTTTATTAGCCAAAGAAGAACTATACAATAAATGCTCGGTGTTCAGCAATCATGCGGAATATGAATTTTATGGAAAGATAACATTCAATATTTTCTAAAAGACCTTTAAAAATGTTTGACATTTTCAGAAAATTTAATATCCGCAAGTTTCCAATTTAAAGTTCTTTGTATAGAAAAAAAAAACCCAAATTCCTTTGATTTACAATACTTTGTGAGTCCAGTACATGCGGAGTTGTATTCTCAACCAGTGCGAGAATGTGTTCCAGTGCTAATGAGGTGACTCGGATGTGGGTTAACGAACACATCGTAATATGGAGAAACGGTGCAGCAGATGAACAGTCATCTGCTGAACCGCTGCAAAAACGGATCGCACTTGTAAGGAAAGGGCTGGAGGATGGTGTTCTTAGAGGAAGGTCAGGGATAAGAATAACTCCATTAAATACAGGACGCGCAACGTTTAAGTGCCATCTGGCTGAGATAAGAGTCGTATTTGGTGGTAATTCGAAACAAGTTTTTTCTTGAATGTCGATGTTTCGAATAGTATGAATTAAACTTAAACAAGAAGCCCCTCTCTGTGCTGTTACGTGCTGAAATATGAATCCAGGGAGGGTGGATCAGGTAAGGCATTTTACACCAGTTGGAAGCACTTGATCAGCTGTGTTCTCTTTTTAAAAATTCACAAAACTGTTCACTGTTTAAGCGGCTCTGATAGTCGCGGTTTAGCGATTTGCTATCGTCCCTTTTATTTCACAGGATGTTTTTAAAACCGATGAACACATTTCCAATTGAATAAAATTATACTTTAATAACCGGCATTTTTGCGTTTGAGAAATGTAAAGCACTAGACGAGCTCTACGTTATTCAGGTTGGTAACAATTGACGCAGTATTCCCACAATAGATTCCGTCATGTAACCGGGCCATCCTCAGCTTTAACACGCTCGAAGTTATACTCCCACATCATCGGAGCTTTTAAACCAAGTCACTCAATGGTATACAATTTCAATTCGATGGCACAAAAACAACTTCAAGAGGCACTCAAACATCGTACAAACATCCAACAATTTGGAGCACAAGACAAGAGACAAATTTTGGTACCAAAATGCTTCTGCAGTATCTGACACGCCATGGCCTCGTTAATTAGACAGGCAGATTGATTTATATAAAATATGTGTGTCATTTATCAAGACATGTTTTCTTTGCGTCATCGTTATATTAATTTATATCGAAATAATGTATAGGCCGACTTTTTTGTTGCACACAAAAACGCAGTGCAAACAAAAAGTTTGCCAAAAGTATTCCCCATGTACAACGTCATTATGTTGGCTACATTAGAAATTTACGGCAATTAGTTCAATAATGGTAATGCAATCGATTTGTTTCAAATCTTAATTCATAAAATATATAATAAACGACATGAATATGAAAGAGTTGCATTCAAAAAGCAATCCACTCACACACGGCATAATGCCCTCGATATGCATGTTTAATGTTGTAACTGCTCGTAGTCGCACTTAAAGAAATAAATTGTAATAAATCGCAGTATTCCCACAATAGATTCCGTCATGTAACCGGGCCATCCTCAGCTTTAACACGCTCGAAGTTATACTCCCACATCATCGGAGCTTTTAAACCAAGTCACTCAATGGTATACAATTTCAATTCGATGGCACAAAAACAACTTCAAGAGGCACTCAAACATCGTACAAACATCCAACAATTTGGAGCACAAGACAAGAGACAAATTTTGGTACCAAAATGCTTCTGCAGTATCTGACACGCCATGGCCTCGTTAATTAGACAGGCAGATTGATTTATATAAAATATGTGTGTCATTTATCAAGACATGTTTTCTTTGCGTCATCGTTATATTAATTTATATCGAAATAATGTATAGGCCGACTTTTTTGTTGCACACAAAAACGCAGTGCAAACAAAAAGTTTGCCAAAAGTATTCCCCATGTACAACGTCATTATGTTGGCTACATTAGAAATTTACGGCAATTAGTTCAATAATGGTAATGCAATCGATTTGTTTCAAATCTTAATTCATAAAATATATAATAAACGACATGAATATGAAAGAGTTGCATTCAAAAAGCAATCCACTCACACACGGCATAATGCCCTCGATATGCATGTTTAATGTTGTAACTGCTCGTAGTCGCACTTAAAGAAATAAATTGTAATTCTGTTAGACAAAATCGGTTTTTGGCAAATGGAACAGTTTCCTTTTTATGCAGAAGGCCTTAAGAACGTACAAACAACACGACAAGAGCACGCAAGAGATACTCAAAAGTAAAATAAGAAGAAATTTGAAGCAGAGATATAAAAAATTAAATAAATGAAATATAATAAAAAAAAAACATTCTTTAGAAAACACAAAACTTGTGTTGGTTTTGGTGGTTTGTTACTTGTCAGGAACAATTTCTTATTGTCAAGTTTGCAAAGAAGATTAAACAATGAAAGCCTGAAGGATATTTTTATTTTGCATGTAATCAAAGAAGGACTTGTAAAAGTTAAAAGGGGTCAAATGTGTTACAGTGCAATTGCATGAATAAAGTTGTGCAGAAGTGTTAAATAGTTATTTTCAAGTTATTGCAACAGGACGATTTCACATTTAATTACATTTTCTCGATTTCGTTTCTAATCGCATGATAAATAAACATTTTACTGTGGGTGTTCCTTTACTTTTGTATCCCAGTGTTGTCAAATAAAGTAACTCTCGGCCGGATGTGGGAACATTTTAAATTACATTGATTTTTTTTCTTTTACAAAAATATTTTCGAGGACATGCACTTTTTATTTGTAATAAAATATTCTCGTTTTTATTTTATTCTTTTGCTGACTGTTCGCTAAAAGCGATACCAAAATAATTTCCTTCTTCAAATTTGCTTTAACTTTTAATCAAATTTCGTTGTAGAATATCTGCTGCCGCAGTTCACACTTCCGTTTCCGTTTTCTGTCTTTCCTACAAACGAGCATTTAGCAAATATTTTATTTTAGTTCGCATGTTTTTCTTTTTAAAAATGTTTTATTTCATTTCATTTTCGCGTATTACGGGCGAATTTATTTAGTTTGATGGAAGATAGAATTTCAATTAGAACATAATTCATAGAATATTTCACATTTTGGCCTTTTGTTTAAGGATTTTTTTCTTCTTTTTTACTTTTACTGAACAATTAAAATACAACCGTCTGGTGTAGAACTACGACGACTTCCAATAGATTTCACACTGAACATTTTTTGGCAATAGAAAAATGTCACTATCGCGGCAGCGATGACTGTGTGCTGTCACTTTTTTGGGGTCTCATCCGTATTGTAGTTTCTGTTTGTCCGTCCGACCATCGTCCTTTTTTATTCAATTTGTTTTTCCATTATTTTACTTCTAAATACACTTTTACGTTGGAATTTTAGTAATTGAGTGTCAAATGATAAATGAATGCTTATATTTTGGGCAGCTTGACTTGATATTTCTCTTTGCAAACGTGCAGTTTTTTTTTCCTTTCTTTCTTTTTTTTTGCTTTATTTGGCATTTATTGTTCATTGACTATAATTTTGTACTTCATATCATTCTTATATTTCTTTTTCTTTTCATAGGCCGATTATTTGGAATGCAAGGAAATTTTAAGTACTTCTCATTTGTTGTTGTATTTGCCTTTGATGGAGTAGATTTTTGTCAACTCACACTTATAATGCAGTTGAAAAATAAGCTAAAGGTAACTTTGAATATGTAGGCTATTACTAACACTGCTGGCGGTTTGAATAGCGGCGTTATGCATTTAAGCCGATCCACTCACTGAGTTTCTAAAACAAACGTTTCTTTAAGAACCTCGATGATATTAGAAATATACGATCATGATATGCGAAGAATCCTGTTGAATTTTGATTTACGAACTAAAAACATAAAAAATTAATGCCACCACTAACATGAAGTAGCGACTGGTTGATGAAAGCAGAGGCCACGATGCTGCAACACCTGAGACTTTGTAAAGCATCAGATGTTCGTAAAGTAACCGAAAGGAAGAATTGCCTAGTTGTCTAGTTATGATTCCTAAACTTCTTTTCTTTGTCTTGGACCAGCATTCAGGGGATGACCTTTACATATGCAATACTTCGTAATAGTAATTGCAAGATTGGGATAGATATTTTTAAGAGGACATATGAAAGCAGATTAGAGGATAAAGAATTTTCTGCATTTCCTTTTTACTCCGCCTGTAAAATTTTTACTACAGACACCGACGAAGAACAGGCAGCCAGCCAACAACTAACACAATCCTTCAGACTAAAAACAATTCGATACCATATTCATGACTGAGTGCGGCGTCGTCTTGGGATCTTAGTCGTCGTAGAACATCAGCAATTCATAAACTAGAGAATGTAAATAAGCCTTCCCGGACAATAAAAGACTAACAAATAATTTTATAGTTAAAAACTTTTAAGAATTGTTTCTTTTTCCTTTACAATTTGGCATATTTAAGAATATTTTCTTAAACATTCACTCAAAAGACCATATTTCTATCATAACTGCTTTCCTGTAACACCAGATTCAAGCGAAACTTATTTAGTTGAGGTCGAAATTTTATTCATAATAATTATTTTGCAAATACTGAATGCGGTTCTATTAAGTGCGTCTAACAAAAAACCATTGAGTGTAATATACATGGCAAAAACAAAACTATTTTCGCAAGAAATCAGTGTCATTATGTGTCTCAAAGGATTGTTTTGCCAGGCTGAGTTGAAATTTTTACAAAAGGCACACAAGTGGAATAAGCAAATAGTTTCGCCGAGCTTTATGTATACATGGAGGGATAAGATGAACTTTACAACAGCAAAGCCGATGAGAAACAAGAGAAGAAGAATAAATAAAACAACAAACAATATATATAAAACAAAAAAGTTGCAACAAAAATGAAGGATGTTGTAGTTGGAATACGAGCACTTAAGAAGTTTAAACAGAAGTTTTCACTTCTTGCCTACTGCGGAAATTTACAAAAAAGTATTTAAAACTCAAAAGTTTTTTCAAAAAAACTTTGGGCTGATTTTTGTTGGTTTTGCACGTTTTCTTTGTGTGTGTTTCAAAGGATATTTTCCATTTTTAACATCTTTTTCAATTTTACAATTTTGCCAACAGAATGCCAAACTGTTATTTACATTTCGTATTACATTTGCAATAAAAAAGCTCTCTGTAAAGCTGTTGCAAAAGCAAAAGCTCGTTCATAAAATTTCGTTACAACTCTATGGAAAGAGATGTTGAATTCAATCAAATTAATATTTAAACTACGAAATATATTTAAATTTATGAAAATCATGTGTTGCTGTAATCAGAGTGCTGCAAGAGCACAAACCAACGAAAAGATAATTATAATTTATGAAATATTTGCACTATTTGATGCTGGTTAAGTAGAAGAGCGAACACACTCTGGTATTTAAAAGTTTGGAAAGAAATGCAGCTCGATGATACCCACAAAATAATAAATGCCACTACCAGTACTAAATAGTGGGTGTGCTTGTGAAGGCACTAAATGCCACAGTATGTACTCATCTCACAATAAACAGGGCAAATGGTCAGTATGCAAAGTGAGAATTTAATGAAAATTATAATAAATCTTTCCAAGCTCAATTCAAAACCTTCAATTGACACTATAATGTACTTTTAAAGAGCGCTTTATAACTCACTTAACAGGAAATTGTCTATCTCCTCGTCTTTCTTTATCTGTCCTCCCACTATTATCCCGCTTTTCCTGATTCCAACACAACGTACTGCAGATTTAGCGATCATCGCCTCAACCCAGGTTCTACTTAAAAAAGAAATTGGGTATTTTCAATGAATAGATACATCATTCAGATAACCGGAATACACTTTCTATATAGGATTTTGGAATTTATTTTGCAAGAACTCTACTGACAAATTCATCCGAGTCAATGCCAAAAGCAGATCATTTAAATTTCAGATGATTATTTTATGTTTGATTAAAATTTATCCAAGACGAAAAAGGATGTGATTTCGCTAGTGTTTGAAACTAAAAATATATAATAAAAAAGGGTTTCTCCGGTTGCTTTTTATTTTTTCGCAAGTTTACAATATATTTTGTGCATGTTTTCTTTTCCTTGTAATAAAATGATCCCATATCCTTTATCGAACAGAGTAATCAATACCTTTTCTTAGTTGTTAATATAAATCAAAACTTCTTTTATTGCCAACATATTACAAGCCAGGCTTGCAAAGAAGAATATTTCTCAATACGAAATGTTTGAACATGTTTTTCTTTCCTAAAAAAGTGTTCCCTATAAAAGTTATAAGATCAACTATACATAAAATGTTTCTAAATTTTCCGCTTTTCCCGAGGCGAACATTTAAAAATAAATCTGTAATTAATCAACGATATTATTTTTACGAAAATGTAGTTAAATAAAAGCAATTCATTAGGCACATAAAAGCTCAAGAGCACAACAGTTTACACTTTCACCGTCTTTTTCGTAACTTATTTTGCATCGAACAAACTGTTTTTGAAGCAGCCGCACAGATTCTTCGAAAAGAACACTTACAAATTGGGAGGAGGGACTAAATGAAGCATTTTCGCCATTAATAAATCTAGACAGCACGACTTTTGTTTTTTGCGCAAAAGATTTAAAATTAACAAACGACATGACATTTTTATTATTCAGAATGAAAAAGAATTATTGCAAAAATCTAACAGTTTTCCAAGAAACTTGCACCACTTTCTGAATAATAGTTTCACTTTTTGTTTTTAGATGAGAAACCAAAAATACCAGCATTTCTTTATTTTGATTTTCTGGCACAAAGGAAAGACTGCATGAAGCAATAAACAACGGAAAAGCAAAACAAAAGCATCGGGGAAAAAATTTAAAATGCAAAAACTTTACTAAAACAATTCTCTACCGCAGCACATGTTTTGGTTATTTATCAAAGAGCATCCATGGAAGGACCATCGCAAACCTCAACTTGATGTTGTTTTGCAAAATGCAATTCAAACAGATGAGAAACTGCACTTGGAAAAGTTTTAAGTTTAAGGAATTCTTCGTGGTATACAAATTTTGGACAGCATTCTTTTGTTTTCGTTTGGGGTCTTTAAGCCAACATTTGTCGTCTCAACAATTGTTTCTGTTTCAATGCATTTTCAGTCGCTTTCCAATTTTTCTAGCAGGATTTATATGAACTCAAAATAGAAGATTTTTATACATTAATTCATATGACAAGACATAAACATATCCTTGGGAGGTCATATTTTTCCAAACAGACTGAAAATCATACCATCTACCAGGCCCCATTAAGAAATGCATTCCCAGTAGTTTTGTTTTACGTTTTTAAGCCCTCATGCAGATAAAACAAATAAAAGAAAAAAAACTCATGATAAAAATACTATAAAAAGTTGACGCAAATTAAAATATTTTGTCAACTAGGCAGGACCACTGTCAAAAAGAACAACTCAAAAAGTTTATATATTCTCCCCACGAACAACTCTATTCACACTTGCTACCAATAGAATTTTACAATTGCAATTGAAATTAAATTTTCCCTTAGCTTTCTTCGCTCTTCGATTTGCTGCTATTTCTTCGCCAAAACTTTGTTTTTTTATCGATGAAGTTATTGATTTTACACAAATCCTGCTGGATATTAAAGTTTTAAGTTGAAAACTGTCCTCTTTACATACTGATCGCCATTCGCTTACGAAAGTTTTGTTAGTATTATTATATTTTTTTATCAGATCTCTTTGACTTTAACAAATATTTTATGGTCACATTAAGGAAAGAAATTATTTAATACTCTTCTTTAAGCAGATCTTCCTCCAATGCGACCGTAACTTAAGTTTAAAATATAATACAATATAATATAATAAAAATATGTATGCGATGCCCCAATCAAATGTTATTCAAGGATAGAAAGTAGATTGATTTTAACTGATTATAGATTTTATATTTATTTCAATTTCTATGCAATTCTTTTGCTATTTTCATCTTTAAAAAACTCAATAGCCGTTTGCTTTACAGCACTTCCTTCCGCCATTATTTGTAATGAAAATGCAAAATTACCATTCTCATCAGCAACTTCTACGACGTCACTTGATTTAATGGCCACCAGGAAGAAATGAACTTGTACTCTTTATAAATTTCAAGATATGAGAAGAACAAGAGCCACTTCCTCTCTCTTCATCTTGTATGTCTTCTACAGGCATAATTGGTGGAGCACACGAAACATGCACATTCTCATATACGAAAATAGAAAACAAAAATATAGAAAACAAAACCTAAACAACAAAATCTCAAGGTCATCTCGTGTATCCAAACTTAATGAAACACAACATTCCACTCCACCACAAATGCACTGCTTTAAATGAGTTTCACACATGCACATTTAAAGTCAAACATTCCACTAGAACAGCAATCAAAAAAGGAAAAAGTCGTCGATTGCAGTGCAGAATGAGTTGTGCTGTTCGAGGCACACAATAACTCCAACATCGATAGAAGTCAAAAGAAGAAGAAAAAAAAAAAAAAAGAACTGAACAACAACAACATGTTGCCAAGTGTAAATATTGACGTGCGATTTCGTAATTGTGATTGAAGTTTTTCTTTTTTTAACTTTTATTTCATAACACAAACAAACTCAGGCCTTTTGCGAAACACAAACAAACGCACACTTAGTCATCCGTTTGTTAAACACCAAATAAAAATATTTATACTATTTGCAGTTCAGAAATTCAAATAATGAAAACTTCAAAATTTTATCAAATTGGTCTCCTTAAATTTAATGACATAAATATTTTATTTTCAGCTAAAAATACGTTACTGATTTATTATTTCTTTCATTGAACTGAATTTTCCAGCAAGGAAATTAAATTAAATCGTTTAACAAACCACATTTTCTTTTGTTGTTTAATATAATCCGCAAGAAAATATTTAACATTTTCAAGCAAAACAATTTATCTAAACCAGTTGATACAATTTTCTGGTTTTATTGTAAATTTTATTGCCGGATTACAGTGCCAATACGAAATATTGCAAACATGAATATCAAGCCGCGCTCCATATAAAAGAACTAATAATATGATTAACGAGTTTAAATATGAGAATTAAAAAAAAAAGTATTTTTTTTATACACAAACAGAAATTCATTTAGAAATTTTCGCAGCGTTTGCAAATATTAACAGGCCTAGTTTTAAGCCAAACAGATATACTCTTTAGACGTCTCAGTCGATGTGCGGTCCTTTCATGAGACACACACACCGTTGCAGCAGCTGTAACCAATTTGGATTTGGATTCATGATTGTGGCAAGCTTGTTATATTGGAATACTCAATAAGTTTTTGTGTTTTTGTTTTTCCGCATAACAAATATAAACATTTGAAATAATTAACTGATGTATTTTCGCATATGATTATCTTTCTAGGGTTAATTAGCTCCTATTATTAGGAGTATTCATAAAATAAAGACAAAAATATTTGAGTTTCAACTTTTAACACAAGTAAAACTGGAAAATTTACAAAAAAATATATGAATTCTGTCGAACTGAAGCATGCAAACACAATTAAGGACTTTTGATTTGAGAGTCAAAAGATAGTCCACTTATTAAGTCATACGAGGGAGGGGTGCACACGGTTCGGTGTGTATCTACTGGTTGCTGTTATTTTCTTTTTAACACAAAAACATTGCGTGTGTTCCTTTTGGCAACATGTGTGTCAATGTCACAAAATATATTTCATTTTCTCTTTTCACATGTACGAACGACGAATCCTGCGGAGTATAATTTAGGAATCCCTTTGCAATAATAAATAACGTTGATGGCAATTACAAACAAACATGTGAACATTCAAAAAGGTGTTCTCAATTTATTATGGTGTAGGAAATAGAAGTGTAGCAAATCTTTCGGCAACTTGAGAAATTGAGACAATAAGTTTTCACGTTTTATAACACTTGAGAGTCTTCCCATTATCCAAGTCAATTATAAAATTTATTCTGACAGCCTGTAGACCTATTTGGCGAGGCAGTGGAAATCTTTCACTATACATACTAATTTTTAATAATAGTTTTTATAAAATTAAATGCGAGTAATAAAAAGGAAATCGGATTTCAAAGAAGGCTCAATTGAGAACTCTAGTAAGAAGAGCGATCTTAAAAAACAAACAATTTAATTTCATACATCGTCGAAATGAGTCCCGGAGTTGAAATGCAATTCGTTACGAAGTTACCAGTTTGATAGAAAAATAGTTATATAGAAGTTTTCGGGACTTGCGCCATTCTTTCCAACAGGGTCTTTTAATCTACCCCCATTGAAAATGG
Organism: Linnaemya vulpina; assembly: GCA_963675445.1. NCBI lineage: Eukaryota > Metazoa > Arthropoda > Insecta > Diptera > Tachinidae > Linnaemya > Linnaemya vulpina. The sequence goes on along the minus strand of OY776280.1, from coordinate 1,002,687 downwards.
AAAATATCAAAAAATGTTTACTGAAACTAATTAATATTTTCCCACATTTCATATATAAATCAGTTTTGTACAGGTATAATTTCAATTATTGATTGCTGGCTGTGGGCGTGTGCTATTCGCTACAAGTTAGAGTTGGGATTAAAAAAACAAAACAGAAATGCAAAAAAGAAAAAATGTTGGCCTTGCTTTTTATACATTTAAGCACATGCAACGGCGATGTGTAATTGAAGTTATTATTTTGCTTCGCTTGTTTTTTCTTTTCCTATTTAATGGCCATGCTCGTACTACAACGCTTATGAATTATTTATAGAATTAATATCACAGTTCATTGCTAAAGCTATTCGTGTTGCGTTCCTTGCTATGGCTGCGGCTGTGGCCGTGGTCACGTGACTCAGAGCTAATGGCCAAATGGAATTATCCATCATGTAGTGAGTGGCTCAAAACCAACAGAAAATTTAACAGTTAAGGAAAAAAAATTAAGTCTGGATCAATGAAATATTACGAAGTCTATTCCATTTACTACAGACCAAAATACGGTTTCCGCTGACAATTCTTCGCAATACTGCACAGCTTTTACTCCATTTGCTGCCAACACCAGCAACAAAATTACAGTTCCCTATTCAAAATCAACTTCAATTTATTAAATACTCGCAGCACCACTTTACATAATTTACAATATAAATCTTTTGACATTTATCCGTTGCCCGTCTTTAAAAGCATTAAAACATTATCCGCAATAATATCTACAAGTCCAAAAAAGCCAACTGAAAACTGCATTCATAAAACCAGCAAAAACGAAGCAAACAACCAAACAAGGCAACAAGAGAAGGACCTTTTACAAATTAAATTTTATTGTTTATAAAGTTAAATAGCGCTTAACAGTTTCGCAAAGATCAAATGGCGCCTAATAGACACCACACGAGCTGATTCAGCAAAAAAAAAAAAAGCAGAATAAAAAATCATATTTATACGAGTACACAGCGTGAATGTAGTTTGGCAACAGTAGCAGCAGAACGAAAGCAAATCAGGATTCGTAGATGAGAATGCCAAAAGGCACAAGTTCATTGACTGAAAGGCGAATGTATGAAAATGTTTTTCTAAAATTTCCACAAATCACTTAAATGCTCGTACGCATTTCCTTATGATACTCTTGCAAACAAAAAAAGCAAATTTATATGAAAGACATCAAAAGTAGAAAATAATTGGAAACTACAAAGTGACATCAACCTTCGCAACAACCCCAAAGACGGTGGCTTATAATTTTATTTGATCAATACTCGTGGTACGGTTTTACCTCAAATAATTCATTTCCAACTCAATTTATTTTGCAATGACAAATTTCTACACGTTTGTATCACTCCTGTACTCAACAACACCAACAACACCTGCTCCGTTTCCATAGTTGGAACACACAAACTGCACTGCATTAGACGGACGGACGGACATGTGCATGTTTTAATTTATTTAACCTTTTTGAATATTAAATTTAATGCTGTTCTAGATAAATACGTAATTTGGAAGGTTAAACATATTTTGCATTTTAACTCACACTAATAAATTTTGTGGGCAGAAGATATGGCCGAGATAAGACGTTACGAGAGGCGATACCCACTCACACACAACAACAATAAGTCATAATTGACATTTTAAAAGCACATATTTTAATTTGCCCCGAGAGTACTTGACGTCGTTTCTTCTATTGAATAAACTGTTTGTCACTCTCCAGTTTATTCTGTTACTGCAGGATGCAAAACATAAATCTGAATATAGAAAAAACTAAAATTTGAAACTTTTGGTCTTTGTGACGCACGCTACATGACAATTCATTGATCAAATCAGCTTTTATTTCTTCATATGATTACAGATGGTGCGTTTATCAACTAAATAATTTACAACTTTTTAAGTTTTTCCAGCTGACATGACTTTTTAAGTTTTGACAGCATGACACACAAACGTCATTAGCTTCGTCACAGCATACACTTTTCAGAAAGTGTTCGAACTTAGATGGAAACATAGAAAATATACAGAGCGGAGCTCCTTATAATATAAGGAAAACTGCTGAACCCAAAGGCCATCCCTGTAAAGTCCTCCTAAATTAAATCGAAAGGCAACCGCAACTTCATTTGTTGAGTAAAACGCTATTTTATTATTTTTCAAACCGTCATCACTTTTGAATGTGTCAAAAGAAAAACGGTGATTAATGTAAATTTCGATTGCTTTATAATATTCGATAATATTTATAATATTTAATAATATTTATGACGCTGCGTGAAATTGCATTGAATTAACCCTTTTGCATGAAAAACCAAAAATATGTTTAAGCGCTTTTATTATGATTCGAAGCATATCGTTCTAATTGCCCATATCGCTTGCAATTATTTGTTACCTCTCAGGCGTTCTCGCGTTAGGTGACGACATGTGAATATTAGAGTTTTCAATCGGTATACAGTTCGATTAAATGATACTCAATTAAGTGTTCGATTAATTTCAAATTTGCTATTTTCGCTTAACGAATCAATCAGTTAATTTTGGTCGATTAACCGAATAAAGAAACTCGATATTTTTAAAGAATTTTAAAATATTTTCACTGCGAAATTATAAGCAAAAATTACACGAAGCCGTTGGACGTGACTACAAATTGTGAAGATTCTGAAATCCTAATTGATCTGAAAGAAATTGTTAAATATTTTAATATCCTTTTGACGTCATCTGAATGTCAGAAGTTGCGCCGTGCATTTGGGCAGCTCCTTCGGCAATAGGAAATATTATTATTAAAGAAAACCAACACAACTAAAGCAAATGATTTAGTTAAAAATTTAAAGATCAAATTCCAGTTTTAAGTTCACTCTCATGATATATTTTATCTCCTACGCACTGGATATGCAAAACAACACACCACTAGACCATGTAACTGGTGAAATTAACGTTGAGTCGGAAATAGTAGGAGCTGCAACGCGTCTGCGCAGAGAGTTTTAAGAAGAAACTCCATGAAATATTTGATTTTTCTGTGTAGTAGCAAAAAACATGTGAAATTTTAAAACAAACTTTCTCAACGAATATGACACACTTTTATTAATTAATATTTTCGAATAAATGTCATGCTTCAGCGGAATATGATGCAACAGTTCGAAGCGGAAAAACCCTTAAAAAATGCCAAGAGAAAACCAGGGAACTGACTGCGAAATTCGATGCTCTCTACTACGTATTTCATAATCGCTTAACTAAATAATTGACAAAATGAAAACTTCAATTAATTAGTCAGGTGATTAACGTTGTACTGACACGCTTCGGAAGTGAAGCAACTGAAGAAACTGACTTCTTTCAATCAATTTACAGAATACCCCACCCAAATAGATGGATATGAGCTGAAATTATGTGATTCGCAGTGATATTTTGCTACAGTGATCATGAAGCTTCGTAAATTCTACTGGTCTCAAATGAAAATAAAATGGACAAACTTTTAGAGCTTGTGAAATTGCAAAATAATAAATGCCGTCATACGAAGCTTTTTCAAAAGAAATTTGGTGTGGAAGTTGTACAAAATTTTGATACGATCGTCAATAAGTTTTACAAGTGATGAAAAAAGAAAATGCAGTGCAAACTTTTCAATAGTTTTTCAAATATCGCTAAAATGCTTTTGAGTTGAGGAAACAAACAAACAAACAAACAAATAATATGAAGCGTTAAAAGCTTGATTTTTTTTTTTTTTTTTTTTTTGTAAACTTAACCTTTTGAAGCGTTTTATTCCACAAAAATCAAAAACGAAAACAAGTGCAACAAAATTGTGATAATTTCTGTTTCTTTTCTTTTTTTGTTAAAAAGCTTTATTCAAAAATTAAAAATTGATAAATATTTTTCAAGTTCAATAGTTGTGTTCCATATAAACAAAAATACTTCTCATAAATGTTTTCCTTCTGCTCGCAAAGATTCTGGAGTTGTTGCTGCAAAGGGTCGTCTTTGTCTTTGGATTTGTGCGTCTTACGACGTGGACGATTCATGTAGGGATCATCCATTTGATTGGTAGCTTGAGCACGAACTTGTGGCGGCGGACCAGGGGTTTTCTTTTTTTCCTTTTTCTTCTTTTGCTGCTCGTAAAAGGCAGCATTTGCTGAGGCCACGGTGGCTTCCCTTTCCATTTTCTGTTGCTTTTTAGCCGCTAGAGCGGCTGTTTGAAACTGGATCAGATGTGAGCTGCGGCGTCGAAGTGCTGCGTTATTGTTACCACCGTTGCCGACCCCAAACAAACGTTTGATGCGCCTTTTATTAATGAAACCTAGACCGGAGCTAATGGTGGAGCTGCCGCCATCACTTCCAGCCACCATGCGGCTGAAGTTAGAGTCTAGATCACATGAATGACTGCCATTAAATGTGATGCCGCCTATAGTGCCGGCCGAGTCGGCTCCACAAGGGAAAAGATATGTATTCAATGTGTTGAGTGTTGTCGATGTATGTTGTCGTGTCAGATCTCCGCCGCTGGTCAGCACGCCTGTTCCATTATTATTTTCATGGTCACCGACTGTTGGTGGCAGAGTGGCGGTTGCAGCCGTTCCCAAGGCACCTGCTGTGGATGCCGTGTTGTTGAGAGATACGGCGGCTGCAGTTGAGCCTGTGGCAGTATGCGATGCCGTTGTGGTGAGACTGGCGGCAGTGTTTGTGTCATACGAGTATGGATTAACGTAAATATGATTGTTGTTGTTGTTGTATACATAATCGCTGGCTAATTGTGGCTGTGCTTGTTGTGGTTGTTGCTGCTGTTGTTGAGCTTGATGCTGGTGTTGATGTTGATGGTTGTTGTTGGTCAAGTTCATGTGCAAATTAACTTGATTCACGTATTGAGCGACATTGTGCTGAGTCGCCAAGTTATTCCCATAATTGTTATTGTTGTTGTTGTTATTATTATTGTTATTATTATTTTGTAGATCTGTTGGTAGTCTAGGGTTTTGACGTGGCGGTGGTCGTTGCGGTGGAGCAGCAGCAGCAGCAGCAGCATCAACAGCGGCATTGGCTGCATGTGGTGGTTGTGCCGGCAATATTGGTTGTATGGGCAAAGGTGGCAACACAGGCCTTTGGTGCTGCTGATATGGCCTGGCTTGATTATTGTTTTCTGGTTGATGGTGTCTTCTTTCAGAGTTGGCATTGCTGCGATCACTTGAAGTGCCACAGCAATCACATGAACCAGAATCATGGGAACCCACCATTTCTCATGTTTTCAGTTTTACTTCAGACTAAAAGCTATTTCTTATAGATAATAATCCAGTTTGCAAAAGCATTATTCTGATATGGCTTCTAGGGTTAAACTTTTGATTTTATTTGGTAGTTTTTAAAAACATTTAAGGCAAATTTCATATACGATTAATAAATATATTTTCTTAATAAATTTTAGCTATTTCACTGCGAGGAGCTTGTTGGCGATTAAACGTTTATTTTGAGCGATGAGTTCCTTTCTCAAGCATTTGGTTTGAGATATATTTTTACTAAATATATTGACATGTGCCACACATCACTTTTACACTCAACTCTTAGAAGTTAATATTTTTTGGTTCAAGTTTCATGAATAACAAATTCCATATATTTTTAAAAAGGATCTATTTCCTGTAGTTGATTTCAATGAACTCGTTGCGTGTTAAGTGCGCTGAGACGAAACCATGTGGAGGGTGTTTTGATATAATTTTTTTTTATTATTATTTATTTTTTTTATTATTTGCGTTAATATTTTTAATTTAATTTTATTATTTTTAAGCCACTTTCATATCACAGCAGTACGTTTCTTTGCGCAAATTTACATCTATATCTAATCAATTGTGCCAAAATTTGTTTTAATAAAGCAACAGTTACGAAACAGTTTTTTTTTTTATATTTTTATTAAAGTTTATAATCAGGCGCGTATGAAATAAAGAAGAAAACTAAACAATTAACTAAGCCACTAAGCACTAAAATATGTTTTAATGTCTTTTAATTTTTTTTTTTTTTTATTTATTATTTTTCTCTTCACAGTGTTTGACAACGAAGCAGGTTTAAATGCGTTTATTTTTGATTTTGATTTTTTGTAGTATATTTTTAGGCGTTGTCACATTTCTTCCTTAATCTTTATGAGTGTATTTGTTTTTAAAACAACCTTTTCCAGCTTTCTTCACTTTTTTGTCTTATTTTGGAGAGATATTTAATTCTTTTTTAGTCAAAAATAACAACAACAGCAACAACACTTTTTTTATACTATAAAGCAACTTGCGCACTATATATAATCTTTAGTCGTAGCATTGAAACAAAATACTAGACACTCAATGCAACGGTTGCTGCACTAGATATTTTATGGCTCCATTTTGTTTTAAATTATGATTTGGTTAACTCACATTGTGGAAGTTTCATAACTGCTATTGGAGTCAAGTTTTTTTATTTCACAAATAACATTTCAAAGTTAGAATTCCATCTTATTTAATTTTTTTATTTAATGCTTTTGCTCCACATTTCACAAGCATTGAAGAAATTACGTTAAATCAAGTTTGAAACATTTTGTTAATCAGGCGACTTCATTATTCATATTGTATTTGGTTCCGCTTAAATTATTCACTAATTCCCTTCGTTTGGCAAACAACAAATAAAATTTGCTAACTTTACTTAACTCGAAATAACCAACAATCTGCAGAAAAAATAAATTTTTTAGTTTTTGCTTTTGTCCTGCACACATTCTTTCACTACATGTTTCCGCAATTGTTGTCGTTGCTCTTGCTATTGAAGTTCCTGTATAGTAACAGTCTCGTGTTTTGTGACTTTGCCACACATACAGCGCACACACATACACCAGCAAAATTACAGCACACAGCACCGCACAATACAGGAGATGGTTGCTTTCTAGCAGAAGAGGAAGGTGAGTGTCATACGCTGCCAGTTGCAAATAATATAAGTTTTAGCTTTTGTTATTGTTGCTTTTATTCAACACTCACACATAAATCACAGTCATACAAGTCTCGTGCTGCTCATATTCACGTTCTTATTCTCAATTTTTGCAAATAAAACACACAAATAAAAAACAAAAATAATAATAAACTTGTAACTGTTTCATGTTCGTTGGAAATCGTTAATTTTGTCCTTTAACTCTTCGTGTATTCGGTGCCGCCATACACGAAATCAACTACTAAACACACGCACATCTGTATCGTCGAACTCATACCAATTTATTCACGAATCATTTAACCTCTCTAGTCGAGAGTCGTGTGAGATTAAAAGACAAAGCGAATATGAATTTTACAACCAAATCGATTTTGGTTCCTGTTATTATTTTCTTTCTCTAGTTTATGTCATCCCCTTGCTTTATTTATTTACTACCGTTTCTCTATAATGAGATTCGTCGTTATGTCACAGCTGATAAAATGCTCCTCTGCCCATATGCATTCAACTCTTTCTTGTAGACTTTTTTTGCATAACAGTTTTGAATTTACCAGGCTCTCAGTTTGAGTTTGAAGGCTCCGACATGACTGTGGCAACATGGGAATTGCCATTCATACACGTTTGTCGCTGCAATTAATTTCCCAACGCCAGTATTACATGGATATGAAATACTTTTAATAATAATAATTTTTTGTTGTTGTCTCCAAACCGACTTTGGGAAGTGCACGAGTTCAAAATGACAAAAACAAAGCAATTTCTTCGCATGTGTCAAGTGATTTTGGCTTGTGTGTGTTGGGATAATGAAAATTGTCTTCATTTGTTGCTACAAAAAATTTGGTGGCAACGTGTGGGGCCATAAAACAAAAGCACACAGGGAAGCATTCAACTTGAGCAATATGACCAACATGTAAAAGTATTTCTGAAGCACATGGCTCCAATTTTTAATTTCACTAATATTTTGTTAACTTAGAATATTTCTAAATGGGAAGGAGTCTTCCGAAGTAGAAATCACAACTTTATTAGATACAACGAAAATCAGTTACATCGAATTGCATCCAACTAAATTAAGGAAACGTTCTTATTTTTAATATTCTTCTTTGGGCATGAGTTGTGTTATTACGAAAAGGGTAATTGAAGAAATTTATTTTCGACCAATTAATAATATAATTTATGTCAAGGACAAATCATTCATGCAGTTGTTTGCCATTCTCCGACGTTATCTGTGTGTATATGGAAATAAATTATTAACAGTGAACCTACAATTACATGACCTGTAATTTGTTTGGCCTTATAAAAGGGATTGGTGCCACACCAACCCCCCAAATATAACCCCAACAATTGTTGTGCTCACACATACACTCTCTCTCACTCAACCAGTCGCAAATGTTGAAGCGTTTTTGTTTGTGCAAGAAAATAACGTTTAATCACCAAACTTCCATCTTTAAGGTCATAGACGCCACCAAACCCTTGGGCACGGGAATTATCGCATATGAAAACATTCAAAAGTGTGTATCAAGATTTTAAACCAAAGAAATAAATAACAATTCTATTAAAGCAAATGGAGTAAAAGAAATCTGGTAACGAAAACATTCACTCTGCAAACTGAAAGCTATTAACCCTCAAATGCTCAGTAGGGTATTGATTTTAAAAGTTTTACAATTGTGCGATTAATCACAATTGAGATTATATAGCTATTTTGGAAAGTTTTTATTGAGTTTTCGGTTTTTAAGTTTCATTTCGTTTTTCTATTCCATATAAATTACGATTCAGTGAAGAGTTCGAACGAAGGAAACACGGAAATAAGAGATCGAACGAGAGCACTAGAGTGTTATTTATTAGAGACTTTCTATGGTTCTTAAAGCAAATCATCAGTAGACTCCAACCTTATTCTGAAATAGCAAACCTTCTAATAAAATTAATATACTATTTAAGAATTACCAAGCAAAAAAAGAAACAAGTTTATTTCAGAAGAGTATTTCCACTGTCACACAGAATTATTTCTAACGATTCCAATTTGTCTTTAAAACGAACTGAAGTCAAAGAGTAAAAGCGGATTCACTTTCAGCTTAGAAACGCTCTATTTTCAAATGAAAATTCCAGCGATTCTGATTTCAAATGCAAATAATTTCTGACGCCTGCTGGTGTCATTATCTTAACGACAAAAGGTGCATCGATTATATACAAAATATATAAAGGAATTAGGATAGAACACTCTGATTATTACTAAAACTATCTCCTATACTGTCATCTATTAGTTCCGATATACAAATAAATCATGTTCTTGAACACTTGTAATTCACAAATTTGTTAAATTCATACATACAAATAAAAAACACTTGTATAAAATTGATACAAATGCGAATGATTAGAACATGGGAAAGTTTTTTCCAATTCGAATTGGCTCCATTTGGCTGTTCGCTCTTAGAAAGATTCTCTACGATGACAACCTTCTGAGACCTTCTGAAATTTAAAGTTTGCTGAAGAAAAATCCATCAGTATCTTAGAATTTTCTAGAACTAAAAAGTAAACCTGGCAAGTTTTGGATTTTAGGTGATGATATATATATTCCAACATATAAAGACTCCACTGTACGTTGTTATATTCCATCACATAAATCATTACAGTTTTTGAATTATTTCCTATAGACTCTATTCTTCCATGAAAAGGAATGAGAACAACAACACACGAGAATTAGTAATCACAAATTTTTTATAAGAAAATAATAACTTTAAAAACTTCCTTCAGCAGGAACACAGAACCAAACACTCACACGAACTCGACGGCACGCTGAACCTCTACTAAAAAATGAAATCAAAGTCAAATATTAAAGTTGAACACATTTGCTCGCCCTTGAATATTTTCGCCAAACAATCATACGATTTGTGTGAAAAACTATTCATACTTCAATAAAATTCAAATTTCAGTTACAGTTGTTTTTTGAAAATCTACTACATATTTTATTTGTTGTTGTTAAGCAGCCAAATGCGCATAAATAGAAGCACCGCCACACGTGTTGCCTCAAATCATGGAAGACTTTTTGTATAGATTTTCTTCAATATTTTCATATCTGGTTGCCACAATATTTGCAATTGTTAACCAACGACTGACACTCGTACATCAAGTGCAAATTTAAACCATAAACCTTTTGTTTTGCTCTCAACGAACGCGAATAATATTCAATATGATTTGAAAAAGTGGAAAATGTTGTTCTTTGATATTTGAAAGTAGTGAAGGTGAAACATATTGAGGCGCTGGCTGACGAAAGGAAAGCACAAGCAGAGAATCATTATAATAATACCAGCACCATGGCAACTAATAGCGTCTAAAGCAGGTTGGGTTAAATTTGTTTTTGTTTTAAATTATGTTTTGACAACGAAAGTGTACACCGAGAAAAAATTCAAGTGCAGAAGGTATGAAATGAATTTAATGCTTTGATATTATTTAATCCTGGGAACAGAAATGTATTTCTTACTTTCAATAAATACCACAGTTTCTTGAAAACCTTTTAAATGTGTAACAGATTCACCATCTATTAAATGTATTTATTTTTCACGAAGAATAAAGAGAGATTAAGTTTTAAACTAAAATCTGTTTATTACCGAAAAGCCCACAGAATTTAGTTGTTTGTTTAAATCTATTCAGGCTCAATAATGACAAAAATTTTAAATGTATCGCTTGACAAATATGGATTTAGCTGAAGTGTTTGACGCGTAGAGTATGAAGACGAAGAACTAGGATTCGTTTCCGCACTTGGTCGGTCAGTTATATGTCATCGATTTCTTTTTTATAAATTTTTTTTGTTGGCCCGTTTAAATGACGAAGGCATGCAAGTATTTGCAATTGACTGAAGAGCCCACTACAGAACACTCGTCCGTCGGTACTGCAGCCACAAGTGGCCAGCGAAGTAAGAACTTGAATGGCTAAAATGAATTAATCCATCTGCTTGTCGTATCATATCTCCGGCATAGTTTATATCGCAAGTGTTAGTTTAACTATTAAAATAATGATTCTATGCAATTGCTTGACGAATTCCGTATTCAGAGAACTTTTGATTTGAATGCGGATGGGAGAGTTCAAATAATATCTAGTCTCTATAAGAACGATCTATCACCCGTCAAGATCTAAAGAGAAGTTGCTACTGCACTGCTCATTAGGACTAATGAGCCCAAGGGACGACCTTATTTCAGGCCGTTAATGTACAGGGTGGAGGAGAAAAGAACTCTGCTGCTGGTAGTTGTTGCCGCAGCAAAATTTATTTAACTTTGAATAGAAACATATTGAGCTGCCTCCAAAAGAAACAAGAAAGAAATATATCGATTATTATTGAAAATTCGAATACAGCAGGAATTGCTGGTGCAACGATTCGTCTCAAATATGCCCGTGGAACATAAAATAAAAAGTACAATCGCGAGATTATTTCAAGAGAAATAAGACCACTGTAACTGTAAAATGATGTTATCCGTTTTATTTAAAAACAACTTCCAAATAATGTTATTAATGCTCAAGCGATTTTAAAGGTCGTGCTGATTCCGTTTTTAAATGGTTGAATCTGGACTCTCATGTTCGTCTTTTGCTTAATCGTAATTGTAGGGGTTCATTCTTTTCAAATATATTTAGCCAATTCGTTTACATGTTCTGATGACGTTATAGAGAGCAAATGCCCTTCACATTAAATATCTAGAATTCGTTAATAAAATTGATTTTTTCGTTGTTTTGTATCTCACGTGTTTTAAAACAAAAGTTTTATGGGAAGTTTTCGATCCACTTCTATTATTGTGCCGAATATCGAGGAAATAACTAGCAAAAATATTTACAGCATACTTACTTGCACAACAGCACTTTGGCTTTTTGTAGCATACTTAAGGGGGCAAGCAAAAATACTTGAGGAACTTAGAAAACCTGTTTAGTTACATCATTTGATATTTATCTTGCATAACAAACTCTTTCTCTCTTTGGTTGTCCATTTGTAAGTTCGAATACATCCAAAAGACAAGGCAGTCGATTTTAAATTAAAAATAAAATATACAGAAGAAAATTAATTGTTCCACAATTTCAGAAACCAATTCGTTATTATATCACCAACAACATTCACCTTTTCTTCTTGTGCCTCATTTCGGCCGGCGAACGAACATTTTGAGTGCCATGCATTTTGATTCCTTGACAGCAGGCAACAAAATGTGATTTATTTATGTAAAACTTTAAAGGAAATTAGCACGGCCTTTTTAAAAAACGTTTTTAATAAAATTATGGAAGACATTAATATGAAAATACTTTTCTACCCGCTTTAAAATTTCTTATTACAACACATTATTCTTAGCGATTAAACAATTATGAATACTAAACTATGCCATGGATTTCAAAAGATGTTGATAGAGTGTCAAAACAAGACTAAAAAGAGCCTGACATACGGAAAAATAAGAAATAACAACAGAAACAACAGCAACAACAGCAACAACAGATAACGTTAAGCAACATATTTTAATTTAATTTTAATGTATCGACCTCTGCCTTTTCTATTCTATTGTCATTCATTTATTACAACGATTTCTATTCATGTGCAGCAATCGCATTTGCAGCCAACAGTGGGGAGAACCTTGGCTTTGAAAGAACCTGCCAATGCACAGTGGAGCTGGTGCAAAATAATTGATACTGCATTATCTTAAAAAATTAATTACCTGAACTAAATTGGTTGACCGATATCTGCATATACAATAAATTTCTGCGGAAAATTCTTATTCAAGCCAAACTAAATTTTCATAGACATTGAAGGCCCAAACAAATATTCTACACAATGGCACACTGTGCAGCAATAGAAATGCTAAATGAAATTATAAGAATGAATTAAAAGCAACGGCATTTATGTTGCCTATCGCACACATTTAGAACGTCAGAGAAAAAGTACGTGTAAAAATTGTTTAAAACAAATCGATAAATCGCTGGAAAGATGGCACCAGCTGATACTGTTAACGCTTCACGGCCTAAAGAACGATTAAGATATTTTGCTCATTGTAATTAACTAACAGTGAAATTAGTGTGTGCTAAATAATAATAAAGCTGAGACTGCCTGTTTAAACTGCAATTAGTAAAATTAAACCGTTTCGTTTTATACAAGATTCTATGAATTTCTTGAGAGAGTAGAGACGATATTGGCAAAAAATATTGTCACGAATACAAATAAGAATCACAGTCAGATAATAATTGTTTTGCAAGAAAATGTATGGAATGGTTTTTAGTCAATAAAATTTTAGAAATAAACGCTTACCTTGGGGCTTGAGTTAAGCTACCATGCGCCGACACGTATGCCATATAAACAATCCATTTACACACTTTTAAACCGAATGAAAAAATACTTGCATCACGCCCACTAACATGCACACTCCTCCCGCAAAATCTCTTTAATTATTTTGATCTCTTTTAAATCTCAACAGACATTTTTAATACATTTTTGTTAAATTACTAAAAAACTTCTTTGACTTTAACAAACAGAAATAAAGTATTCAGCATTTCAATATGAATACCCAAATATTTCACCTTTCTAATGACAGCGTTAACTTGTAAATTAAGCCATTTGTAAATATAACAAATCAAGTCTTCAAATACAATTATTGTTGATTTGATAAACACTTATTTCTTCATCTCATTGATTTCATTTCAGATAATCTTAAGTAGACACTCGTACAACAAACTTTCCTCTTTCTTAAAAATGTGTACACAAACAACAAACTTTTATACAAGAGAATTATTAATAAATTATACATCTTTTATGATGGCTGTCAGATGTCACATCACAAACAACAACTCGACGCTGGCGTCAGCCGCGAAACTTTTTAGAGATTTTTTGAAGACTTGACAAAAAGCGAAAAGCTCTTACGATTGAATGCTCCAATTAACTTATTTAGAGCGACCACACAAAAACAAACAACTGCAATAAAAATCCATTTCTGATATTTTTATATCATGAAAACGTCATCATTTTTTTATTTTTCCGGCGTTATAACAAAAAGGTAATTCCACGCACTTGTGCAACTCTGATATATATTTTGCACAAACACACAAACGCGCCTCTCCAAAAAAAAGAAAAAAAAGTTGACCGAAAATTTGCCGTTCAGAAAATGTTACGTTCTCTATACCGTCGCATGATCAACTAATCCAAACGTTTAAGAATCAGTCGCTGCCGCAAAAGCAACAAAAAATAAAAAATCGGCAAATTATTACCAAAAAAACAAAAAAATTAAGCAATTTTTCACACTACAGAAAACAATCCGTAGAAATAAAGTCTTCATCACATGAATTTTTTAATTTTTTCATTCAAATTTCCTTGGCTGGCAGGTACGAACGAACCACTACGTTTCGTTTCAGATCTTTCAAAAGTCTCTTCAGAATTCTCGCTAAAGAAAATGTTGCTGTTTCGTGCCTCTTAAAGCGGAGCATCACTATTCCATGAACAACTTGTTTTTTCTTGTTTGTGTTTAATTATTTTTTAATAAGATTTTTTTATTAAAATTCTTAGAATATTTGCTGCAGACCGAAAGCAGAAAATGTATTTCGATGAAACTATTTTTAGAAGCGGGGAAAGAACATATTAAATGTTCGTTCTGAAAATGTTTTTTGCGTGAAGAAGAAAACATTTGTTTTATGTTTTTATAATTAATAAAAAAATTAAAAATAAATCTGACAATCTTGTTGATTGATGTTTTCCAATAATGGAGTTGTTAACTTTTTATTGGGTTATTGAATTTTTATTTACTTTCTTTTGAACCATCATCTTTTTGTTTGTTTGTTTGTTCATTCAGTTAAAGTTTAATGTTGTTAAATTATCACAACGAATGAGGCCATTGATTGTATCGATCGCAAATCTCAAATTTAACGGCTTTTATTTGGGTTTCCAACTCGCTGTACTTCGATCATCCCTACTCACACTCATGTGGGTCTTACTCTGCTACTCGTATTTAGAAGCAACGCCGTAGGAGACGAAAACTGTAACGGGTTCATTTTGAAAGTTTTGAAAAGAAAACCTTTTAAAATCTCATTCATTTGAGGCGAACTATAAAAGGTGACACTTCCAGCAATAAAATATATGGCAAAGCCTTATAAAACATAATAATAAAAGCTCCAAGTATGTAAAGGAATATTAAAATATGAGAATCTAAATCTTTTTTACTTTGACAAAATCACCTGCTTTCACATACAAACAAAAACTGATGCAGTTCGCAGATAAAAACTCTGCCACACGAGGGATTTATTTCAGTTTGACAAATTCTGTTAGGGAGAAGTGTGTGTTGGCGATAATTAAATCAGCTGTTTATGGTTTTAATATTAAAAACAGGTTTTAACTTTGGACGTGAATGCACTTTAAAGCTCGGAAAGAATATGTAGTTTTTTGCATGAAGAAATTTAATGGAACTAAAGTCTTGCATCTGCCTCGGAGATTATTGTGTTACTTTAAAAGCAAATACCACTTCAACTGAATCATAATTATCGGCAATTCCTTTGAGGAAATTTTAGAAGAGGAAACAACAACATATTAAGCAACATCAATTATTGTCAACCGTCGTCATATTCGCTTTTTTATTATTAAATTCCTTTTCAGTTTTTAACGTGAAATTGTCTTCAACGTACAACAACAAAAGCACGCAACATAATTCAATTCCCATAAAATATATTTTAAAAAAAGGTGTTGGATTCGTTCAGCGGTAAAATTTTTCTGGAATCTCTAAAACTTGTTCAAAAGCTCATTAATTTTACTATTTTCCGCATGAATTTATGAAGAGTTCAAGGTCATTCATTTACGATTTTTAAATACTTCTGGCATTTTTTCCTTCTAAATAAATCATTAATAATCACAGTGGTAGACTAAATAATAGGGACGGTAACTAATTTCAAATTGAATGTTGCTTAAAGCCTTGTATCGTGGGCTTTACTAAACCAAAAAGAGTATTTTTTGTAGTTGCATATTTTTGCAAAAATATTTAATAAATATAAATAATGAACGCACGTTAGAAATTTATTGAACGAGTTTTTGACACATTTCATTTCATTTGCAAAAATTAATAGTTAATAAATTAATTTAGTAGACAATTTAGATAATAAAAAGAAGTTTTTTGTATAACTGCATTTTGATTTGAAGTTAGCCAATATTTCCTAGGTCTATGTGCTAATAATTTGCCCTTTTTTATCTGATTCACCTTAAACTTTTTTATTTTCAGCCACTTTTCCACGCTCCGATTCAACTTTGCCCATGTTTTTTTTTCGAATCAAATTCTTGTGAATATTGGAGATATAAAACCGACAGAATAATAAACTTGGGATCGCGATCGTGTTGAAAAATTAAAAAAGCTGATATATTTCTCTTTTCGTTCAACTTTGCGTCATAAGAGCCGTAATATTTTACCAAACTTATCGTTTTATTTATTAAAAAGTAAAAGGTGTCATACTGTGCCAATAGGTTGGGTCGCCACTGTATTCATTTCCCTTGAATAACAGTACGCATTAAAAGAACAAAAAAGCATTTTTATCTGACGACAACTGCAATTTTTTTTTTAAATAAATAATTTAGCTAAAATATTAAGAAATAAACAATTTGCCGTTGAAAGACTTTGTGAAGATGCTGTTACGCACCATAATCGATCAAGTCTCGGTATGTACTGAAACTTCAAGTGCACATGACCTGCAAGAATGTATGAAAATTGTATATTAAAAATGAAAATAGAATTGGGGGAAAAATAAATACGAGTTGGAACATTCGCATGTCAAGTGAGAGGTAAAGATCACTTGCGTAGTTGCGTAGTCGTTCGGATCACTCATCATGAGTCTTATAGTTTTCAAACATGATTATCGTAATCTTGTTTGAGATCATGAAACAAAAATAAAGCTGTTCAGCGAAGAAATGTGTGCGTTGTCCGCAAAGATATATTGGCAATAAATCATTAAACTGCGGCTATTATCCATCGCATGAGTCCATTGCAAATCTTACCAACGAAAATAAACATGTAAAATGTTTTAGTTTAAAAATAAGAAAATAATATTTAAAAAATAGATGCTGATGTTTTAAAATTAACGCACACAGACACACACACACACACAGCGATCCACACAATATTGAGAAAAACGTTTACATTTATTTGGCATGTTTCTTATTATTTTAAATTTCTTTTTTATATTTTGTGCTCTTATTTTAAATAAGTGGCTGTTAATAGACAAAAATGTTAGAGTAGTTCCAAATTATTAGAAAATATCTAAGACAAACGCCACAGTCACCACTTTGGGTGCCACTTGGTGAATGAGGACACCATCTGCTAAATGGATGTTATTGCTTTCAGCGTTTATGACCGTGCCAGACCTACAGCTTGGACGTCCGTTTCGGATTTTGTTTAAAAAAATATGTAACAAATAAGTTCTGAGCATTCAAGTCTACATTTTTATTTATTAAAAACATGAAATAGACTTCAAAGTTAATAAATTAAGTGTTAAAGCTTATTTCAAGTAGATATTATTTTCATGAATACGGAAATAAGCCCCATTTTTAATTCCTTTTTATCAAAATAATAATTTAAGGAATGCAACATTCAAATCAACGTCACAAATTTATGCAATTTAATGGAAAATAAGTTTCTATTTTGGACACTGAAGTAGTAGCAGCTGATACTCGTATTTTAATGCTGTCGGTTTAGAAAGGGCTGGGCAGATCAACATGAAGTTGACAGATAGAATTTCATAGTAAAAAGCCACTGATAATATCATATACTAAAGAGCGCAATACAATAACGACCTTATTCGTTGGTACTGCAGCGAAATATTCGCCAACGAATTAACAAGTAAATGGATACAACAAATCAAGTAAAGATAAAGAATTCTGTGCGATAAGATGAAGTGCAATTTCCAAAATTATTGAAGCTTGTCGTTGTTCAGTTTGATACCAGTTGTACAGTTGACATCACCGTAACGAAATGGTTAGTGATATCAGTGAAACATTTCTTAGAATTGATGTAGTAAAAAAGAATGTTTAACATTTCGCTGTTAGCGCACTTCAAATGCAGGCAGCCCGTCATATTTTATATTAATCGTCTGCCTAAAATAAATTCCCAACTGAAGAAATGCAAAGACGCGAAAAAACAACAAAAACTAATTTGTGGACACGTGCAGAAGGTCATTCATGTAAATTGTAGAAAGCAGATACGAACAGAAAAACCAGCAGCGGAAAAGGAAAACTAAATAATTTTAAAAATAGTTCTCTTGATTTATTTTTAGTACCAAAACAGTTGAAAATCTTCACAACCATTTTCTTAGCAAATTTGTTAAACTCATACTGACAGCGAAACATATTAAAGCGAAAAGATATTTTTCTAAATGAAAATACGTGAATAATTTATAAAAAGATTTTCTCTTCTGTTGAGCAAAAATATAAAACTAAAATATTAAATTCACACCTGTGAAAATTGTTTAATAACAACAATTTTCCATGATCATAAAAATATTGGAATTATCAATTAATTTTTATTGTGTTTTTCCTGCTCGTAGTGATTACAAGACTGTGGATTGAAATAAATTTGAATGTGTTTTACGTGTGTAAACAATTCCGATGCACTGAAATAATTTTCAGATGCAAAATCTGAAAAACGTTTTATGACATTCCGTTAATATCATGATGTTTTTCAAATCAATAATCATAATTTCTTTAACACAAAGACGGTCTTCTACAGTGCAAAAAGATACCGAAAAGGAGATGAACTTGTTTCTATATGCTGTTCACTAGGCTGCCTGCCAGCATATCATGCAGAGTGGATAGAATTTTGGGGAATTTTGAAACATTTTCCATAATCACCATTTTCTATGCTTAATTTTACTTGCAGTCTTCGATTTGTTTACCAGTCTTGTGGTATCTTTTGAACTCGCAATATTAAAAACATAATAACATCATATGCTTTTTTGTGGTAGGCTTTTAGATTTCTAATCATCCAGAATTGTTAATGAAATATATATATAATTTAAAAGGTATTTTCTTTAGTTCCGACACAATGCGTTGCATTGCCCGAGTGCCTGTCTCATACATAAAAGTTCTATTAAACTTCCATCAGTACTTTTTAACAATGAACTCGAGGTCACTTTTAATAACACAACGTATATTATAAAATAGAATATTTTATTTTAGAATATCACTTAAAATGATTACCAACGTTCATGTTTTATAATATAATAACTGAATGCATAATGAAATAAAACACCAATCGAAGCATGAAAATTGAATATGCAACTTTTATGATATTAATTATTATAATTGATATTCTAAAAAATCTTGTACTAACGATTCCGAGTACATCGGTAATAAATAACAAAACAATCCTGTTATTTTTTTAAAAGTGACCTCAAGCTCATTATTACGAAATATTTTTTAAAACTAAATTTCGAAAAACTAGTTTGCATTTTAAATACTTGATGATTGGCTTGCTTGTGGCCGAAGTAATTCAAATTTCTCCAATTAAAGTTATTTATTTTTTTTTTAGATATTTGCCAATCGCAACTACATTTTAGAATATTATTTTCCTTCACTTTTGAATTTATCGCTTTTTAATATTTAATTTTTAAGTGGATGAGTTGATTGCTTTTAATGGAACAGAATATTTTTAATTTTTATTAAAAATTTTAATCAGGTTCGTTTTTTTCTAACTCGGTATTGCAAATAGAGGTAATTTTCTATTTTAAGATTTTAATTCTTATAGGTTAAGAGTCCGACAAGTATTTTTATTTCAGAAAGACACGATAAATATTACAGACCATAACATATTCTAAAAACGTGTTCAGATATACTTGAAATATTCCAGTTTTTGGCAATACTTTCTTGTACTTTTTTCTCCTCCAATTTCTATCTGAATGTAATATTTTGAGGAATATTGTTTTTTCGTTTTGAATTTAAATAAATTTTCGTTTTAGGCGCCGTAATAATACAAGACAGAAAACAGTTGTATGGAAAATTTATAATCATATTAAGAATGTATCAAAGTTCGGAAAAATCTCTACAATTACAACGGAAAACAACAATAAAAATTCATTAAAAATCGAAAAAACAATTGTTTAAAACAAAAGTGCTGAATTCGCATTAAAATTTAGCAAATAATGATTTTTTCCCATTTCAACTGCTACCGAAGCAAAATAAATGAAGTGAATTAAAAAAAGAATAAAAAAACTATAAAAATACAAGTGACGTCAAATGTGACACAATAACCTTAAAAAACACACTCGTTCTATAAAAGTGAGTAAAAAAGAAAAACATTTTTTAAACAAACAAAAGCTGAAATAAAAACTGCAGCATATTCCAAAGCAACATGTTGCAGCTTTGGAAAAGCGCATGATTTTATAGAAATTAAGAAAATAAATAAAAACGAAATCGAAAGCGAAATGCAAACTGACATTTCCCACATGTTCGGACTCAATGTTGCGGAGGCAGTTCACATAGTGAAAATGCCATTCGAATTGGATTTGTACGTTAATTTGATCATTTCAACAATGCAAAAGCTTTTCTTGTATTAAAAACTTTTCATGTAAAACAAATTTTTTCCTAACAAAACTATTCTAAGCAAATATATTATATTTTAAAACCAACCTGTGAGTTGTAGTTGTTATCAACCAGTTTTCAAATCAAGAATTTTCAAAAACACTTACCTGCAAAGAAATAAAACAGAGAAAGGAACATTTTTTAGTTCATTTTATAAAAAATTTGTTTAATTTTAAATATGATTTCTTCTTATTTCAAGTTTCAATGTTAAATCAGCGACCCAATGGCCTGATTTCAAGCACAGAAAAATTTAATAAGAACATTTTCCACAAACGTGTTGTGCTCTTTGTTGTTTAAACGCTGAACTCGTTTCTATATTTAACATTTTACTGTGACGTCAATGATGTGAGTGAACTAGTTTTATCTTTTTGTTATTGAGTCGATGTGTCCTTTTCAGTGAGTCCTGCAATTTAATTTATTTTCTATGAACATTTTCTTCCATAGTTTTTATTGCAGCATATATTTTCTCTAATCAACAAATTAAATAAACATTCTAGTTTTTCACCCGTTGCACCCAAAAACGCTTCACCACTGTGCAAAATCATGAAGGATAACTTCCTCCGATTTCCCCCTGCTTTTTTTAATATAAAATAACACCGTTAGCTGGTTTAACTTGAGGTCATAATGGAAATAATACTGTGGAAATAGCTTTACACCAGCCATGCATAGCAGAGACACAGTGTACCCCACTGTGCACTAGTGAAGTCCGTTTAATAGCCTCAGTGAGTTAACTTGACGAAGACGTGTATATATGAGAAATGAAAACACTATTATAAATTAACGCAAAAGCTTTATTTCCAAAAAATTTAAACTTACATCACCAGCGTTGACGTTAATTTTATAAAAACAAATATTTTTTCTACCATATTGACATGCAAGTTTTATTCATTTGTTCCAGTTTTTTGAATCGCAAATATATAAAATTATTTTGCAATGAATAAATAACTCTTTTTTGTAAATTATGTAAGAAATCGCAGCATTATGAAGAGGCCGAATCTGTCAAAATCCCAGGAGCATTTAAATGTTTCTAAGAGAAACGAATATATTTGAAAACGTCGAGGAAACGCTTTAAAACCCTGTAAGCAATTTCATCATAAGAAAAAGTATTATAACAGAAAAAGAAAATAATTTTAGTCAATACTAATTGCTAATTTTACTAATTGTTTTTATCTGAAAGACATTTTTTATTTTTTCTCGGGCTTGCTTAACTGCTGCCTGATAGATTATTGTGCTGACTACAAAGTCAGTCCAAGTACAATTTTCAGGTAACCCATTGACACTTTAAAATTTTATTGTGTCCAATAAAATCTGTTCGATAAGAAACGGCCTTACTTTTCCATCTGCTTAAATTTTGTTTATCATTGATTTATAATAAAAATATTCAGCAAAATACGACCGATATAATTTAAATTAATAATTAATAAATTAAAAAAGTCAATAATGAAATGATTTTTATTTAACATTCTTATTAAGAGAAGCAATTTGATATTTTTCTCACCAGAACAAACTGCAGATTCGAACCGAATCCACAAGCTTTAGCTTCATATTCTACGCGCTATTTACTTCATGCAATATAAAGAAAAGAGTTATTCAGATACAGAAAGAAGAGACAACTGGCAACACTGCAACGCTGAAAATTATATATTCCAAAAGCTAGAATTTTTGAATTGAATACTGTAGATATTTCAATACTTCATTGAAATCGATAAAAAAGAAAAACTTCCAAAACATTTGGACTAATCAACAGTAAAAAGCTTCCATCTTTAACTGCTACGCCATCTATGAAAAATAACAAGATTGAAAAATTTGGCTTACAAAGTTTTTAACTCTTCCACGAAACTTTTTCTTACAAAAGCTTTCATGTAAATATATTTTATTTCTCATTTCATACTCATTCCGAGTCTCATTTTTCATATCTCTTATTTAGAGATTTTTCTCAAAAGCTTTTTTCTTAATATTCTCGCATTTCTCTTAAGGATTTGCTTGCTTAGTGCCAATTCTCTTTAAGCTCCAAAGTTCGTTTGTGCCATTCAGACCCTGAAACATATAAAAACACCCGCTGCTGCTGATAAGCTTCATTCGTTATTTTTCCATTTCGCAAGACAAAAACACGTGAATTACTTTTTATCTGTTTTGGTTTTTTTTTTTTTTTTTTGCTGTTAACATTTAGCAAACGGCATCCTAGAGCAGCAGACGCGTAATAAGCTGATTATCTCCGGGCTCTCTCGCCCTCTTCGTACTTAAACAGTTTTAGTTAAATTTATACACTTTTGCTACCGCAACTAAAACTAAACTTTGACATTTTGGGAAACAAAAAGCAGAATATGAAAAACTAAAATAAAATGGAAAGCGAAGCAATTACAACAACAGCAACACAAAAAATATACCAGAAAAAGTTGAAAATTAAAGCACAACATCAGGAAGAAAACAAAAAAATATGTCAGCTGAAACGGCCTAAAATAAGTTTTCAACTGAATGAAAAGAAAGAAATTAACACGGCACAACAAATGCGGTTAATGAGAGGGCAGGCACATTTATTTTGAAATTGTTTTTTCACTTCAATTGTATTTTTAGATTTGACATTTTTTTACTTTTCCGTAATTAATTAGTCTAACAGAAGCAACATTGAATGGATGCATGAAGCGTAAAATTAGGTCGCGAATAAAAACAAATCGACGGAACGTTTTTGCGATACAATTAATTGAAATACATTGAAATGCGGTTGTGGGAAATACAAGAAAAATCTTTGTGTCGATTTAATATTTTTATTTAATTTTTTTTTTTTTTACTTTTAGAAAGAAACGATCGCTAATAAAAATATTTCTTCAACAAACGAAGCTGGAAAATTAAAAAATAAACAGCAGTTATTGGTTTCGCCCCGTCTTGAGAATCGAGTTCAATTTACGTATGGATGTATGTATGTGTGTGTTTGTGTATGTGACCCGCTTACAGCTTTAGACCAGCTAAGCCGTGGTGGTTCATAATTTTCTCTCAAACTTAGTTTTCCTGTAAATTTTGAGCCGATTATAATTCAAACGAAGAATATTTTAGATCTGCTGTTGAAATTGCATTTAGGAAACCCAGAAATTTATCTCGTTCATATGCGTCAGACAACCTGCTATAGATTTATAAAATGAATACTCCTGCATTTAATTTATTTTTTTTATGATTTCTTTCAACTGACTTTGATGAATGACTTGCAGCCAATTTAATATTTTTCTTTTATCGTTGAACGTATATGTCTTATATGACAAAGTTGATGTCAAGTCTTCTTTTCCTTGAGTCTCATCTTCTTCTTCGAACATCCTCATATTTTACCTTCCCAATTTGGAATCCTTCAATGTAAA
The DNA here is from genome assembly GCA_963675445.1 of Linnaemya vulpina. Taxonomy (NCBI): domain Eukaryota; kingdom Metazoa; phylum Arthropoda; class Insecta; order Diptera; family Tachinidae; genus Linnaemya; species Linnaemya vulpina. Next base: position 978,906 of record OY776280.1, on the reverse strand, counting down.
CATGAACTATAAATTCATTTATGAGTACCGTACATAGAAGTGACACTGACATCAAATGACATGCAAGCATGAAGAAAATTAAAGTTATATTTGCTGCCTTAACACAGACACACGTGCTGTGGTTGGTAGGTTGTGTGATCAAAGTGGAGCGAAAAATTAAAATTATTTCGCTTCACAGTATTAAAGAGAAAAATGTTCCATTTTTAAGAAAATTCAAACACGTTTATATTTAAACAAAAGTCAATAACTTCACGACGTGAGTGTTCAGTTTTTAAATTGTAATTAAAGTTTTCGAAACTCTTTAGTACCACACAAATAATTTCGGGACTTTCGTTTTTGGACTTAATAGAGGAGAAATGAACTGCACCCTAATTTTTGTACAGAAAAATCATTTTAAAACTGTCATTTTAATGAAAATAAGACAAAATTTAGAAGTGTATAGCATATATAGATAACAGCTGGCGTTGCACGGAGTAAGTGTCGATATATATTTGTCGAAATAAAAACAGGGTGACCGTTGTGGCGATTTAACTACTTTTTGGATTGTCTTGGCACTCAAGTCCCGTTTTTATTGCAAAAGATCTGCCAATTTTTGCTCCTTTCAAGCATTCGACACAAACGCCAACGCCTTACGCAATCACCCTGAACGTTTTTTAGTTTGTTGCCGTGAGTCACTAATTCAAACAATTTGTTGTAGATTATTACACACAAGAAGCTAAATTGTTCTTCAATCTACAAAAACAAGGGTTATTTGCACTAATTAAGTGATTATTTTGTTTGGAATTTACAAAAACCAGTACAAACGACTTACACATTCGCTACTATTCATGAAAGTGTCACAGATTTTGTAGCACATAAATTTCAATTGTCATTTTTTGCTATGAAAGCAAAATGGTTTGCTGTAGATCCATGTGCTGTTCTTGTTGTTCTGATAGTTTAAAAACAAGAACTAAATCAGTGAAATCAATTCATTTTTCCCTCTTGATAAAATGCTACAAGTAGAATGGCCATTGTGTTGGACAAGTTTATTTGGTCCTTAAAGGAATATCTAATTTAATGTGTGTTTGTCTGCAAGTTAAAAGTGAGCATTTCTTTCATTCCTGGTGGCTTTTGGGGTACGTTTAGCTCGAATGTGTTATAAGCGGTTCGTAAGCATTTACTTGTTGAAATTGCATAAGGGGGTGTTTGTGTCTTTTTTTATGATATTCCAAAAACTGTCATTTGATTATATTCTATTGTTTGTCAATGTAAAACACTTTAATACTAAATGATAAAGAAAACAAGAAAACAAAGAATGAAAGGGTTTAAACGTAGAAAGTTAAGACTAAAATCAATTGTTATGGTGCAATTTCAATATGACTTGCAGGTAACAGATAGCGCAAAATACTAAATTGTATTGTTATCAAAATGTTGCTGTTCTATTCTTAATTGAAATTGTCAGTTGCAAATTTTCCCCTTTTAGGACCGGCACACAGGCGATGACCCTGGACGTGAGTAATATTTGAATACATTTTGCCAGAACTAGGAAAGTAGCGAATAGTATTGGTTCAACATACGCGCAGATACGAGAGGAGATACAATTCGTTGCAGTCATTTTTCATTTATTATTTATACGGACGAGAGAGTGTGATTTTTTTTTATTTGTTCAATTATCGTTGTTTAAACAGGCCGATCACGACTAAAGTCGAGAGCACACTATAGATATTTGTGCCACCGCCAGCAAATACAATAGTGTGTACTAGTTGAAAGCTAGTGTTAAATGGCAGCACAAGCATGCACTGATGCAATTTGGAAAAATTAAATTTCGTATGGGATGGGAGTCCAGGACCCCTGGTTTCGTACTCTACGCTTTGAAAATTGTATCATCGCAATGATTCGTGTTGGTTTTGTAATATGAAAAATTATTAAATATATTTATTTACTCAAGCATTAATTGTTATGAAAATCGTGCTCTAGTTCGTTGAAGCACTTCTTCAATTATTATTGATTTTAATACTTTGAATGTCTGTTATTAAACGATTGTTTAATTAAAACTGCATAAAACTTTCAATGGACAACTGACGAGAAAAGAAATTCAAAATGTTGTTTTTCATGACAAGAAGTTTTCTTGGAGTCATTTCATCAGGCGGAATGCCAAAGAACCTCTTGACTTGATGTTCTGATTTATTTTCATTTATTATTAATAGGAGAACGTACGAATGACAATTTAATGAAACTCATAAATCTACTCAGCAGACTGGTGTGATTATTAAACTGCAATAAATAATTCATAAACATTTTGAAATGCATACGTACGAGTAGTTAGAAGAAAATACAACTTTCCATATTTAATAAACCTTTTTTCCTGAGAAAAACGTTTGTCTGGGTAAATCCCAAGATTTCTTATTTTAAAGCTCGTAATTATTTTTAAATGAGTAAATTGCAGACTTTTTGGTTATTTAAATCTCTAGTCTTTGACTTAAATGGATTTTCGTTTACACAATCAAACAAAAAGGACTAGAACTCCTATACGTTTGTTTTTGTGTATAGAAAAATGCACCTGCATTCCAAAAGATAGTAAAAAAGCAGAATTGCACCGAATCGAACTTTTAACTGGAAATACCAACATCTTTTCGTGAGTGCAAATACAAACAACACGAAATTGTGCAATTTAGGGCGGCCCATAAAATTGTAATTTTCTAAATCAATGTCTGGTAAAAAATAACAAAATATTTGTATGTCACAATGGACTCTTTGGCGCCATTTGGTCCCCAATTTTGTAAAGTGAGTAGAAGTTATATATTAAATATTATATCTTTACAAGACCCTGACGCGAAAGTCAAAAGAGCGCCCTCACAAGGTCGCGAAAACTTTAAGCCAAGCTGACACTTTTAAACTGATCAAAGAGTTTAAGAAACTCTACTATTTTTTAAGTTCTCGCTCACAATTATTTGTTTTATTAACAACCAAAAACGATTAGCAAAAAACTTTTCTATTCTAAACACACAAAAATTTAATACTTCAGAAACACATTAATTTTTCGGAAAGGACAACTATGAACAATTTAAGTTGAAACGTTTACAAAAGTAACCAGCCCACGCTGTAATAACAACAAGTTCGAAACTTCTTCCTAAGCCTAAGGAATTGTCACATATTTGGAAATATATAAAGTAAACGAAAATAATACAGCGATAAAGCTGAATAAATCCAATTAGAGGATTTTGAGAATTTTTTTAGGAATTGTGGAGATATTAGAAATAATTCTATTCTGGTTTAACTTCATCAAACGATACAACAATTGTTATGTTGGAAGACGAGTATAATTTTTAATGCAGTCCGCGTATTGGAATAGATCTGACCAACCAGCGTCGCCTTAATACACATGCCAGTACATAAATAAATAATGTCGGTTTACACACACATTCACGTTACATTTATGCACATGCCAGCCAGAATGGTAGAATGTTGTAGCAAGTAGTTTCATGTTCCCACACTGATTCCAGGAAAATATTTTTTTTTTCTGCAGAAAACTAATGGATTTTCGCATTCATTTTTATTTTTTCTGTACAAGTATTTTAGGTTTGTTCTTGTTTTATAATTGTTGTTGTTGCAGTTATTAATGAAGGTGTATGCGAATTTTATTTTCCTGCATGTTGCACATTCGGTTCTCATGTGTCATTTTATGTAAAATCGTGTTTCACACAAGCACATTCGCATGTTGGGCAGACGTTTCGCAGTCGAGTGGGTGAAATATTAATTTTACAAAAGCAACATTCACACTCGTACATGCGGGTCTCGGCGCATTTATATGATGCAACATCTGTTTGTATGTCATTCTGCAAATTTGACCACATTAATGACATTTAAATTGAAATGCAAACATGCATGGCATGAAACGTGGAATCACTTGGAATTGTGTGCTGCCGCCGGCCAACGGTGAATTAATTTTAAATAAATAAATTCGAGCACATTTATCGCCTGTAATTTGCGTACCAGTTTGATCAAACGTATGACGGCTGTGAAGAGATCAAAAGCATTTGAAAACTTTTTACAAATTCAAAGAAACGTCTGCTTTGATTTTCGCATTCGAAGATGTTTTTAGTTTAGCAGAAAGCATTCGCTTTTATTGTCCCAAATGAAGAAGTTCAGACAATTTAATTTCAAAATTAAAAATTATGTTTTACTTTTTTTCTTATGAAAATGAGGTTTAAGTTTTTTAATTTAATTCTTTTAAAATTCTTCTGGTTTGCTAACCTCATTTTATATAATAATTTTTTTATTTTAACTCTAACAGATTATTTATTTTGAATATTTCTTCACTCCGGCGTGTGGAGAAATATTGAAAAATTAATATATTATTTGAGTTAAAATGAAAAGATTGTAAGTTTATAAATATTCGAGAATATTGTTTTCTAAACTATTTTAAAAAATTTTTATATTTTCGGTTTCTTCTCTCGGTTTCTTCTGGCCATGTAACGACTGGAAACTTTTCCTCTTCACAAGTGCTAAACATTTCTTTGATATATTTTAGTTTTCCTGCTTTTCCCAATTATCGTGAAAAGGACAATAAATAATTTTTTGGCTTAATAACACCATCAAATTGAATGGAAGTAATATCGCAATTTGTGCCATAATTGGGGATTCGAATGTATTGCACTTATTTGTCAAAAACTAACAACAGAATACACAAGAATTAAGCAAATGGCCCAGAAGACAAGAGAGATAAAAGACAAATTGAATTTTTCATCGCAGGCCACTGAATGTCAGGCGTACACATGAACACACCACTCGTACTGGTTGTAATAAAACTAAATAAATAGATATGAATGGAAATAATTCATCGTCTTGGCAAATATATTCAAGTCAACATCTGCTTTCTGGATGCTGCCACAATAGGAGTCGATAAAACATGTACGACAACTCATAATAACGAAAGAAGGAATATCTTTGACAACACGGAGTTTCTAAAGAAATTTCTGCTAACGCAACGAATAAAATGAGAGTGCACGAGTATGTGTGAGTTTGAAGTATCAAGCGCAATTCCTATATTTTTGTATATTCGGTTTTGTTTAAATATATTCAATAGTTGAATTGCTTCTATTGTGTTCCATAAATGAGTATCTTAACATTTTTCGAAAATATAACAAATCAATTTGCGACTGATTCAGAATTACCCTGAAAGAAAGGTTTTCAGATTAAGAGAATAATGAAACTTATTGTTCATGGTTACGACTTGGATTCGTAATGCACACGTTAAGTATTTAGACCAACAGCAGCCACAAAGTGTTCGGGGAATTTTATGCAGTGAAAGATGTTGTTTGAAACATGAAGGAAGTGAGAATAACATATTTAAAGGGCCTAAGAAATGCTTTGAATTTTAAGGTTTCAAAATATCTTAGTTTCGACAATACGAATTTTAAGTAAAAAAGAAGTTAAAAAATAAATACAAATACTTCAATTCCAAAATAACATTAAATTTGGTTTTACATACGAGCACATGCAAGAGAATGGGCTGATTTTCTTATTATTTTTTTATCTACTGTTTGATATTTTGAAATATTGATTTTCTATGCGATATAAATAAAAATGCTTTGAAAAGCAGCCAGATTTTCTGTCCCACATCACCGTTTGTTTGTCAGCACTTCTTTTATTGCGAGCAGCCAGCCATTCATAAATTTTACACGAATTTTATGTAAATTTCTCGCGACTGCAGACTGCTGCTTGATATATATTTTTATTTTTGTTTTTGTTTTCTTCTCTTGTACCGACTTTAATATTTATTAAACAAGTTTCTTGTTGCACAGTGTGGTTGCGTGAGTATGTGTTCCTTAATCAGGATTTATGTGTGGCATTCGTTGACCTGCCCTTTTTACTTTTGCTGCTGTTGCTGCTGCTGCTGCTAAAGCTTAAAAAGTCTGATAACAAAAACTTTCTTTTGTCATTTAATGTCCCGAAGCTGTTACCTGAACATCCTATTTGAGTAGCAAAAAGTTTTGAGCAACAAGTTTTTGAAACTGTTAATGTTTGTTTGTTTCACCTTAAGATTAATTTTTAATTTTCTTTTCTTTTTATGTTTCAATTTCTAAGAAGTGAAATAAAGAAAGAGGAAAACCTTGAATAAATAAATCGAAAAATTTACTTTAACATGATTAGATGTATTGATGTAAAAGAGATGATTTTACTTAAATTTATTTTCAGCAAACGAATGATATTTTCTAAATAGTTGCAGAGTTTCTTTCCGTGTAGTTTGCAACGGTTTCAGCACAGTTGAAGTACAGAAAAATTCTGTACACAAGAATTTCTAAAAAAAGGCAGTTGCTTAGAAAAAAAGTCTGAAAAAAGTTAGCGCATGGTTATTAAATATGACTTCAGTTATTGGCAGGATTAAGATTCGTTAAAAATTATTAAGAGGCATATCGATTGAACGTTAGGAAATAGAAAATAGACGAGAGAAATACAAACATTTTTGAAACGCAGATAATGAAATGTAAGACTCAGCAACTGTTCATACATTCAAATATATTCTATTAACAAAAGTTTAGGTTTGAAATTTTAACTACTCTGAAGTGTCAAAAACACTACGGTTTGCATTCAACACCATTAACGTTAGCAGCGGAATCAATTAAACCAAACGGGTAATTGAAATGTTTGCATATTCTGCTGACTGGTTCAAAATAATACAACAACTATTTCGAAGGTTTTTTTGGTGGTTCAAATCTTCTGTGAAATAAAAAAGTTTTTAATAAACCAAACAGAAAAATGAAATTATTTGGAAGACAAAAAGTGACAGTACAACAGATTATGTAGCACAATTGACATGAAATAACTTTTAAATTTTTTGATCAATTATTCTAACCCGAATTTACATTTTAAAGCTTTTATTGAAAAGAGATGGCCGTGGTTAGTATTTTAAAATGAAGATTGAAAGGCCTAAATTCGGTGTGTATTTGTCGTTAAGCTCTTGTCCTCGTGTCATCGAGTTACAGAATTAAAACAAGTCTTTTAACCTACTTTAACAATTTTAGTAATCAATAGATTTGTTTAAGTTTTGAGGTTATTTTATATTATTATATATTTCGATATTTCGCTAGCCTAGGAAATCAGGAAATTATTTCCTGAAGAAGCTAACCGAAGGCTAGCGAAATATCGAAATATATAATAATATAAAATAACCTCAAAACTTAAACAAATCTACTAATTACTAAAAGAAAAAAAGGTTAAAAAGTTAGATACAACAATAACTACTTTAACAATTATACAGATAATGGCTGGAAGGACCATACGACGCTGGTAGGCAAAAAGAAGTTTTCTGTGGATCTTATCAACTGATCAGTAGTTTATACTTGATTGTATAAATTAATTTTTATATGAAAATATAATAATTTAGAACAGTTTAAAATATTAAAATGTGATGTTTAGATTATCACAGAAACAAATAAGTTATTGATCTCATAATCCAAACGAATATTCATATACAACTCGGCGCAAAAGCATGTCTACCAAACGTTCAATTAATCGAAAGCCAATCGATCGATGGTTTTAAGACAATATCAAATGATTTTAAAAAGTACGGTTACACTAGGCAAGAATTTACTAACAAAAAACAAAAAATAAAAAAAAACCCGTAACCCCCGAGCAATAAAGAAAAATATTTCGGTTTATAAACGTAAAACTGTTATATGGTTATATTATGGTCAGTGGCATAGAATCCAATACTCTTTTTTGTGGTAAATATTTGCTCAAATGTGACCGTACCTTAAGGAATAACAGGAGAACATTTCATTTCATTTTTTATATCACTTGTCAGGCGTTAGGCGACGTTCCTTAACAATAACAACTGCCTCAAAAAAGCCTTGACCCACTTTTGTGCTTTCAAATAAACAAAATTAATATAAAACAAACGAAATTTTAAACTTTCATTAAAATTTAATAAATGTTTATTAAAACAGTACCAGAGACATAAATTTGTGCGACTTAAAAAGCTTTTCTACTTTTTATGAGAAAAAATTTCTCTTCTGGTTAGAACTGAATTCTATTATTCGTATTAAATTTATTTTGCTGGAAATAATTTCGAGCAAACAACGTGAAGGTACACGATGCTGTTGCTGTACTTTTTTCTTTTTAATTTTCAAAAGAAACCCGAAAAACAAAAACAAAAAAAAAACTTTATAGCATATGAACTCTCAAAGAAGTGTTAAGTTTGAGCATATTTTCTTGTGTTCGTATTTGGCATCCACTTCCTTTTCTCGTTTTCTTTCCTTTTCTCTTTTCCCCCCATTTTAAGTAGTTTGAATTGCAAAAGAGTAGCAAAGAAATAAATGCTGCATGCAACATTTGTAGTCGTTAAAGTACACAATTTACCTCTATAAAATACATGGAACTTAAAGTGTTTTCTTATGTTGGCTGATTACACTAACCGACAAACGTACACTTTTTACCAACTTCCTTTTGTAATACATACCAGAGTACGATACACAACTGACTTTTTGTACGCCGGATAATACTGCAAGGTTTTTCCTTACAGTGCACATGAGGTCAAGTAATATGATTATAAAATAGTTAAAATTGTTGACAACTAATTTTAATAAATTCAAAACTATGCGAAAATAAATACCACTTCACTAAGACTTAGTTGCCCACTATTCGTAATCCTTAAATTCACTTCAACTAAAATATAAGCGAAAACACATTTTATTTTAATTTACCAACTAAATAAATCAAACGTCACGTCTTCCCAAGTCTTAAAAACAACATTCACTCGTATGATAAAAACAAACAAATTAAAATGAGGAAACGAAATAAAAAATAGAACTTAATAAAGCTTCTGGTGTTGACAACTCTCATGACTAATGAATGTTTAATAAAGCAACAGTTACTAATTTCTTATGACCAACTGGAGTACACGCTTCATTTAAGCCACTGCTGAGTGCAACGAATACACGAACAACAAACAATATTCTTTGGCATTTTGACAAAACGAAAAACATCAACAGCAATAACAACAACAATATAAAAATATATATAAAAACTATATCGTACAACTAGTGGCTCATAACAGCCAACCAACAACTGGCGGTACCAAATAAAGAAAGAAACAAAAATCTACTTAAACGAACAACCAAATATACGAGTAATTTAAAATATTATATTTCTTTGCCAAAATATACAGAAAAAAAGCTAAAGGAAATGATATGGTTCAGTCCTAACAAGCAGACAAACTAACTAAGGGAAACAGGAAGCACATAAACTCGGAAAAACATTCAAGAGTCATGTACCGAGCAGGTCATAAACAATCAATAATAGAAAAGAAATCGTGCAGTCGCGAAGAGTTTCGTTCTAAAAATTCCAACTGCCCAACAAAACCAAAATAAAGAGTTATCCGGTTGGTGGTTTGAAAACCACCATCTGTTAAGTACCTGCCAACTAGAATGTCAACTATTAAGTGAACCGCTAAACATTTACGATTATGGATCGTTTAACAACCGAAGATCCCGTAAAAACAGTTGCGAAATCTGGTGATTCAAAAGCGGCAACTTTTTAGGGGCAGCATTAGGGGCAGCTTACGAGCGTCGTAATCGAAAGACATGTAAAGAGACCGAAAACAGACTGCCCACAATATCGCCACCGGATGTGCAGACTGTGCAGTGTTTTTAGCAATTGGCTCCCATGACCGTATAATAACCCACATTTTTCGGCCTGCAATTGACGGCTAAGAAATGCAGGATGTGTGGCTTTAACATGAAAATGCCGCGATGAATTTTACTTCTTGAAAAGTTTCGAGAACGCGTGCTTTCACTCTGGAAGATGTCAGGTGGCAATTAATATCTTGGAAGTCTACGTACCCAAACACGGTATTTCCAATCATAGTCCCCTGTCGTTGGAGCATTCGAAAACCAACCTTCGTTACGCTACCGCCCAGACACTCACGGAAATGTACGCCCAGGCGTTCGTACCGGCCGTTTAAATAACATTTCGCATTTAAATTTAATTAAGTGTTCGCAACATTCAGAAATAAAAACTTCATTGCAATCAAATTTTTATGTATAATTTTTATGTATACTTGGGTTTCCATTTGAAACTGGGTATTGGATAGCCCTGTATTAGAATTGCAACAAAAACTATTAATTGTTATTATTTATTCCGAAACTTTTTTACTAATTCAAAATGAGTTACAATTAAAATTGTAGTGTTCGTAAAATATGATGAATTATGTAAGAATAAATTAATAAATTAATTTGTTATTACTATTTTATTATTATATTATTATTATATTATATTATTATTATTATATTATTATTAATATTATTACTAGCACTACTTGATTTCCGATAGGAAATTCAATGTGATTTAAAGACAAATAAGAAATCGACGGAATGTCGGATCCAGCCAATAGCAACGTGAAACCGACGAACGACGATAGAGGAAATGGAGACATACGGATGTAGTTTGAAGAATTCGCACCATTAAAATGCTTCTGCACTACCTGCTGCAGCATCGACGAATTCCAAGAAAAGCTCGACAGCCGGGGGTAAAAATATTTTATAAGACATGAATGAATTAAACGTTGAGAAATATATGAAATTTTCTGCCATTTATGGAGTGTCTTATTTTAATTTTGCTGTGAAGCGGTAAAATCAATTGTCATGCTCTCCAATGGGCCTTTTTTATTTTTTAGTTTTCGACAGCAGTTAATAAAAGTCTGAAAAAACTACAGAATGACTGATGATTTTGATGGTTTGACACACGCAACAGGTCGTATCAGTAATTTTATTTGTTTCTACATGCGAATCGTTAATCATACGCATCTTTTCTTTTGAATTCCAACAGTTGGCTGTTTGAGTACGTCCGTAGTAGAATTGTAAATACAGTCGCTTTCTTTAATTATTTACGGATATTCTTGATAAAAAAAAAAATGTAAAAATGATTAACCAGTATAAGAAGAAAAGAATACGAACCACACCAAAAACCCTGTACGAGCACAGTCTGACGTATACGTAACATCATTAATAATATTACGAATGCTCGTAGAAGCACAATAAAAAAGGGGAATGAGATACAGGCAAACAAACAAACATACAAGTGAATATAACAAAAAGCGCATAATAATAGTTATTTTAAGTAATATTTAATTTAGTTTCCTTCTTTTTTTAGAAAACAGAACTCTAGTTTTTTTAAAATATAAGTTTCGTTATTCAATTACAGTTTATTATCTTTGCTTTTATGGCCAGTTCAGGTTAGCCATTCACTTTCTTGAATCTCAAACATGAGCACACCAAATAATTTCAAAATAGTAACGAAGGACATCTGAGAGGAAAAGAGAAATCACTTGCTTTTACAATGTCGTAATACAAAACTGAAAGGCTAAAGGACGAAGTAATTTGTTACTTTGTTGGGCGTTTGTATCCATATCACATCGATCATCTCGTTATGCTTTTCATCATTGAGTTCTCTCCACATGAAATACTTAAACAAAACAAATAACTTAATGAGCAATCACGAATGCAGCTTCAAACTTAAATAGCCCTCCACTTAAAGCATTTCCATTTTCAGATAAATTTTTAATATTTTTTGCAGGCTGATGGGCACATAAATTTATGCAACCAGCTTTTGGCTACCAACAAAAAGCCTCAAGCCATGAGTGCCATAACGAGTGACAGCCATAACTTTCTCTCTCACACAATTGCACATACAAACACATGCACTAGTGCATGTAAACACGTATGCAGAGCACAGGCAAATGAAAGTCTATGCATGGAAATGTGTGTGCGTGTGTGTGTAGGTATGTGCATTTGGCCATAGCACGCATGAGTGTGTGTGTGTGTGGGTGTGTGCATGTGTTTGCTTGGCAAATCTAAATCTACTGAAATGTCAATTTCGATTTTCACACATGTCTACACCAGATATATTCTAAATGCACTGCAGTCTTACACACACATACATTATGAATGCATGTGTTTATGTTTTAAAGCACTAGACGATGTCTGTTCTCATGTAAAATAATATTTATAAATACAACTGCAAGCATTCGGATGCAGGGACACAGTTGTTGTTCACGTCAGTCAACACTTTTTGCCTTTTATCTTGGCAAACTGGTTAAAGGTCTACTCTATTGTGCTACCACATCCATACACAAACATTTAAATATTCACATTTCCTTTTTTGCAATACTGATAACAGCAACAACAACAATACAAATGAATCGAGAACACTGTATCACTTTAGAAACAAAGCGTTTGTTATTTAAAAGTAGATGGCGGCAGAATTAGTGGTCGAATATATTCCGGGTAGCGGAATTTTGAATTGTTTTAAAGCCCTAAAACGACAGCAAATTTCTAAAACTTGAAATACAATTAAATTATATCGTGTCAGACAAAAGTGACTTCATCTTTCTTGCAGGTATTGTTGAGTACAACAGGAATATGTTTTTAGAGTTTCCGAAGTCACTATTACACGATTATCAATCCAATTACGGACTTGGAAAGAATAACGTGGTACCTTTCGAGTAATACATAATTTGTTTTATTCGATGTGGAAGTTCTTTTTATATTTCTTCAAGTCGAACCCACTCAAAAGGTGCAAGGCCAGTGCTGTACCGGCATCTTTGGTGCAATAATAACAACACCAACTAAAGCGATGGAAAACACTCTATCAGCAGCGCAAATGGATAGGCAGGTTATTGAGTGTAGGCAAATTTGAAGTTAGAAAGCAAATTGGCTTAAAAGTCGATTTTTTCTTTTGACACATTCAGTTCTATTGATGCCACTGTTAGAAAGAAATATGGTAATTAGTAATGAAATTGGACGTGGAACAAATGTCCAGCTGTAGCACGTTGGCAAGCGTCTGCTCTTCCCACAAGGATTCGCTTATCTCGATAATGTAACGCCGAATTTCATCTTTCAGCGGGTCTGTTGTCTGGGGACTGTTTATGTCAACCCAATGAAATAGTCCTGCTTTCAATCATATCAGAAGAGAAATATTCTATTTGGCATCATTGATTATCCCTCCTTTAAATCTAACCCAAATTCAAATAATCGAAGTATTCAAAGATTTTTTAAGTGCCTCGGAAATCCAAAACACAGATTCTTGTTGTACTTGCGAATACCCACAGGAAAATTAGTACCACTTTCAAGAAATTGTTTGGCGCAGAATGTCAATTTAAATTTTTGCTCATTCAAACGTCAAGTTCCTGCATGTCGGTTTCATCATTTGACCTCAAGAGCTAGTGATACGTTTTCCCCTGGTATTTAAATTTTTGTGTATTTTTTTGTTTGTTTGTTATTTCAGTAAAAATTAAAAAACTTCGCTATTAAAATACAAAGAGGAAACTATTGAAGGTAAATAAACTTTTTAAGAAACCCATTTCGCACTACAATTTTTGAGACGCTTTTGCTCGTATCAGATATATAGATGCGATCTAATCTTTTCTCACATTTTTTTACACGTTACAAATCATTTCTCATACATAAAAATTGATTAATTTCAACAGACGTCCAGCACGATTTCAGCTTAAAAAGATTATTTTTGCATTCAAATTTCACATTTTCTTTATGCTCTCCTCAAGACATTTTTTTATTGCGTTTGTAAAGCTCTTGAGATCTCATTTTGTTTCCTTTGACATTCATAATATTTTATGTGAAGGAAAGCCATTTCCTTTTGCCATATTTTTATAATTTATTTTTGCATACAAGATTCTTGTCAACATCTGTGTTTTGGCATTAAAATGTTTTCAGTGGCTTTTTTTTCATATTTTGACACAATAAAAATGCTTGAGAAAGAGCCAGGATAAGCAATTTTCGCTGGTTTTACGTGCTCCATTTGACTTTAAGCTTTTGCGAAAAATTTCAAAAATTCAAAAGCAGCTGCTTATCAGTAACGTCCCGTTCCTCTTCTTTCTGACTTTAGTTTGGGGTTTCCTAGAGTAGGGGTATTATTTTGACAATAAAATTTTAAGGGAAATTTGTTTAGCGCCGTCAGCTAACGCCCTCACATTTCAGTTAACGCTATGAATTAAATATATGCAAATAAATGCAGCACGTCCCGAGTATTTACTTGCGAGTATTTTCCTGCTGTTCTGAATTAATTTTGCCAAATAATTTCGAAAGGTTTCTATTTTGTTGAATTTTTCATTATTAATATAAATTCATATTTCTTTTAAATATCCCGCATTTTTATCTTGAAATTGAAATATTTTGGAATTTCATTGCATTTATTCATCATTTTGGTTCTTTTTCCTTCTTTTTTTTCGTCATCTTTTAAACAACCTGCCCTCAACCTAAAAAGGGTTCACTTTATTTGTGTGGGATATTATTTTTCCTTCTTTATGTATTTTGCCAGCTTTATTTATTTGAATTTAAAATGTATTTTTACAAAGACCACGACATTTCTCTACGACTCAATTGCATGTTTTAAGGGATAAGCAACGACCAAGTTTCTTTTCATTCCTTTTGAACTTAAGCCACATACTTCTGTGAAGGGGGAAAATGTGTTTAATTTTTTATAAGGATTTTGTGTGAAATGAGAAGAACGTACTTGCTGGCGCAACGAATCAGTACGGGGAAGAGGTAAACAGAAAAAACGAAAAATGTATGCTGTTGTAGGTCGTGTTAGGTCAGCCCTGGTAATAAAAATGTTAACTTTTATGTATGAGGATACATTGAATACAATTTATAATATTTCATTCATTTCATATGTTTTTCTTATGCTCGGGCCGAAACTACTTCCCTGCGAAAGCACGCAAGCCAAACAACATATTTTATTTTTGCATGTATTTGTTTTTGTATACGAACACGCATCCAGCGATTCTGCAAGTGGCACCAGCTTTAGATTCCCTGATAGTTTAGATTACAAAATTGGTCAAGACACTGAAACTGGAGAAAGGGGGGGATGGTGTTAAAAGGGCGGATAGATGAGAAAAGAGGAAATTTTTCGCAGCCGTTTTATTTTTTGTATTGCCACAATGGTATGGATCTCATGTCCACTCCAATCCAATACCTCCTGGATGTGCAGAAACAAATTAAATTGTTTTCTCAGCGATTGTTTGGATTAAAGAACATTGAAAATGTCTGACGACTTTTGGCAATAAGTTTGTTGCAGAAGTTCAAAGACGGGTCGTATCATCACTAATTAAAGACGGTTGCAATGCCACACTCTATAAGGATATAAGGATATATTTCTTGTGGTACATTTTCAAGCCTCTAACCGTCTGCTATTATTGTGACACGTATACAATTCAAGGCAGTTTTTTACGTAGATAATCACAATATCAATATTATTTCAAAACTTTTAGCAGAAAAGTGGTAAAAAACATTTTCAATTTGCTTGACACATGACAACGATATCTTTATACTTCTCGTTCGTTTTCCTAACAAACGAAAACGTACACACACTCAAATATAAACGATCGAAAATCTCTGAATAACTTCTTTATTGCTTCATACAAGGAAAACAAGTGTTTTAGTTATTCACTCCAAATTTTTTTCTGTGACAAAACTAAATGATATAGAAAGCCTGGTTTGCTTATACGAAGAAGGAATGGCACATAAAGATTTATTTAATTTATAAACATCAAGTGGTCCATCTGACCATCGGCAGGTCGTATCAACCAAAAGAGAATACTAATAATGTCTATTTAGCCTACAGAAGCACTGTCCCTGGCTGGTTGATTTGAAATTAAGGCATCATGACATTAATTTTATTTTCATTCTCTCCGACTACTCTCAAAGATAAACTAAATTCTATTACAGCACGTTCGCATGGATCATTCGTAATTTCTTCCTACCAAATACACAAACTAGTCGTTTCAGCAGTAGGAAAAAATAATTAATAGAACAGTATTTGAAATTTTAAGTGGTTTTATTAGAAAAATTTGCAATATGCCGTAGCACATTTCACATATTAAGTTCGTGTGTGATGAATTTTTTGAATAGACCAATAAAACAATAAAAATTTACTTACTGATTTAAATTCCTTTCGTTCGAACCGCTTTGACTCGTGACATTGTCGGTGTGACGACGCTCCTTGTGCACAATGCCCATCAACTTCATCCATGGATTGTTTTGGGAGCCATGGCCTCCTCCCATACCACCGCTCTGCCACATAGTCATTTTGGCAGTTTACTTTTTTTTTTGCTGAGACGCAACAGTCGCAGTAAGTCACTTTGAAAATATCACTACAATGGCAACACTCATGAAAGAGATGGCACTTGTTATTATTTTATTTCATTAACACTTTAACGCGTTAAGAGTCCGTTAGTTTTTTTTCACAAAATATTATTTCGTTTAACATAACTTTTGATATTTTTACTTTTGCTTCATTTAAATAGATCAGAAATATTTAATTTTATAATTAATTTTACACAAACTCATCAGCAGCAGTAATCACGTCATTTTGATGGAAGCAATTTGAATGGAATTTAAATTTGTTTAAGCGCAAACTGTGCCCACTTGCATTTTAATTTTTAATTTAATTATTTTCAAAGATTTATATTTAAAACTAACTAATTCTAATTTATTTTGGCCACGTTTATTGAAATGAAATGTTTTGAAGCAAACGGATGGATGTTTTTTTTTCTTTTTTCTTTGGAAGTGGGAGGTTTTATTGTTATTATTTATTAAAAAAGGAGTTTAAATGTAAGTAAGATTGCAAGATATTTCATTGGTTGGTTGTATTTGTGTTAATTTTATTAAGTTTTTGGTTATAATTATTTGTAATTTACTACTGAACAACGGGCGGCTTTCAATTTATGTTGAATTAAAAATTAAGCATTAATTATTTATATTTATGCACAAGTTGTTAAATTATTGAATTATTTTTTAATTATTATTCAAATCACAATATTATTTAGAAATCACAATAATTTGAAATGAAGTCCTCGGTTATTTATAGTTTAACTTTAATAAATTAATATCATTTTATTTTTGAATTCTAGCTAAATTTGATAATTTTTGTTATTTTTTTATTTTCTTTTTACTTTTTTTATTTGCTTAAACTATTTTGGTGTTGCCTCTTGATTAGATGCAGGAGAGCTAAAAGTAGAAAAAACAATATTTATTAATAATAGGAAAAATATTAAAAAAGCTAAAATATTTTACATTTAAAGTGTTTTTAGGGTTTAAGTGTTTTTTAAGCCATCAAGTCGATACTGAAGTGTTTAAATTATTACTTTCGAGAGATAAAACACTCGTATATTAGACACAAGTGGCACAGCAGGTGACCCCACATCACGATTACAAATGCCGGTAGCAACAATTTTCAGCGTGTAGTCACCCACTGAGTTATTTTTAAAACGACAGCAGGAAAAATATGAGGAAGAGTAGATGTTTTTGAAGGAATGTGCACATACGCCACTGGTGCCGCTTTCATATATTTTCATAATTATTTTTGTCAAATGAATGTGAACATTTTCAATTTAAAATTTCAAAAGCAGAACGGGCAGTCGCTATATCAAAGAGTTCTGTCTTCAATTTTTGCTTTTCCTACCTTAAACTGAGGAATATAAGACATTTGACGGAATCGACTGAAAGCCGATAATTCATACTGTTCAATCTCTTAATACGAGCTTCTCTATTTTATATATATGGGCCTCATCTAAAACTAATAACTACTTAATATTTGAATTTTTTAAACGAGGAAGTGAGACAATTTCAACTTGCTCAGCGTTTGCCCAGCTCTGGATGTCTTAAGACACAACTTTCTAGACAACATGAATCTTCAGAGTTATCATATATCATATACCTGATTAGATACCTAAATGCATCTGGTTGGATCTAGCACCTGGTCAAAGTACCTGCCTTTGATAAGTGGCTGGTCAGCCAAAATGAAGTCATATCGTCATAATAGAGTTCATGTCAAACATCCAATTTGACTGTATTGACAATAAACCATTTGATAAGAGCTACTTGCTGTTCTTTGCATCAAATTAATTGACTGGGCGTTCGAAGAAACTGAAATTAATAATAATATAATTTATAAAAGTTTTTGTTATGTTTGTCAAGGTGAAAAACGATTTTGAGCATTTCACTACTTCAAAATTCTTTATGATGCCCATTTCCTTTATGACTTATTTAATTAGAAAATATTTTAGAAGACAACTAATTTCCTTAGTTTTTAAGTTTCTATTTATTTTCTTTTTTCTTTGTACAATAAATTATGCTCATTTAATAAATTGTGGGCATTTGCATGACAAACAATTTAACAAATCAAAGTAAAAACTTCCAAGTTATAGAAAATATTTTATTTATGTTCACACAAAACCAATTAGATGAAAAAAAGGGATGAAAAAATTCTCAGTAGCAAAAATAATGTTTTTAATTGCCTCCACTATGTTTTTCTACTTTAGGAACTTGATTTAAAAAAATATTATTTTAATAACAAAAAACAACAAAAAGGCAACCTACGGCGAGTTTATTGCAAAATAAATGTATTTTAGAGTACTTTGGCAAGAATAGTGTGACTCGTTACACAATTACTGGGAATTATTAATTAAAGAATTCATTTTACAGGAAACCATTCAAAAAAGGGCCGAATCAGCCAGCCGAATATTATGAGCAAAATAAAAATATTAATAACGAAAAGGTAAGAAATACAAACGAATTGATTGTCATCTTTTTTTTCGTCAGTGAAAAATATCCGCTAACAATAATAACAAAACCATATTGAAATTTAAGTCAAAATAGATGATTTCAATAGCGAATTAAGCAACACAAAGCGGCAGCTGGGTGGAAGGAGAATTCATACAGACCTAAAATCGCAAAAGTTATAAATATGCCGAGTTTAACATGCTTCGACGTAACGACGTATTTAGAAATGACGTATCGAATGCATCAAAGAAATTTAACTAATAAAAATATTATATATAACGAGTTTTTTGAATTTTTAATAACATTATGTTGCATTATGATTATAATTAATAAACTACAGTAAAAATGTGTTTTATAAATGTGTTGATCTTGCATACGATCCTCGCCAAATAAGAAGTTGGCATGCATTGTCACTATATAGGGATTGATTATTGGACTATATTCTCAAAATTAAATTCTTATGGCCTCTAAATATTTTCGTAAACTTAATTCAGCTATTGTATAATAGAATATAGTCCAATAATCAACCCCTGTATAAACGCAATGCGTGGTACCGAAGAGGGTGTACTTCAAAAGATTTTAACTATTTATTTTGTAAACAACTTGGGAATTATTATTTGTAATTACTCTATCATTGTTCCTCTTATTTTTTTGCAGTTATTTACTTTATTTTTTATTTTTATTTATTTCGCCTTTAGTTTTAATTTAACGGTAATTTAAGTTGGGTAATTTTTCGCACTCCACAAAAACATCTATTATAATTCTAAAAGTAGGTCTTGTTTCCAAAGTGCTTCAACAAATAGAATTAACTTTTTAAAAGCGATCACTTGATGATGCGTAGAAATTCCGCACATTAAATGATAACCTTTTACTCTAATTTACCGCAACTTCATTCACAACGAGTTATAAATTTGCACAAGCAAAAAATTCATGGCTGTGCTCAAAGCAGGAATAAAAAATGCAACTGCACTTTATTTTGAAAAAAAAAGAGAAAGAAAAGAAGATTAAACAACAAATAAAACTGTTAATTACTGCAATAAAAAAGTAAACAGCATGTTGGCCCGCATGTTGTTATTTATTTCCATAAAATTTACACACACAAGCACATACACTCGCACATTAACACATTTTAATATGAGCGCTTAAATTAAAGCACAATACTAGAGAGGATTCTTTTACTGCCGATTTTTAATCGATTCTTTAGTTAATGGACGACTCTGTCCGAAGAGAGTTGAAAATAATTTATCCTCCAACACCGATTTCGAGAATATCAAAACTACAGTGAAATGTGGTCTGTTTCGCTCAAAATTTTTCTGTTTTCTGTAGATTTCAAACACACATTTATTTATAATTTCGTGCAAATAGCATCAGAAACCAATAAAATATCCTGATGGAAAAAAGAGGCCACAATTTAAATAACTCAAAAAAGAAGTTGCAATAGTTTTTTACAATTGAATCCATTCTAAAAAGACTTCACTGCATCATATTCTCAATTTAACTTTTGTTAGAGATCTGCGCTTTAGTCCGAAGCACGCAAAATGGAAGTCTGCCTTTGTCACGTGCGAATGCCCTGGGGTAATTGTCAAAATAAAACTGAGTTTTATTCTAACTTTTTTTCGTTTTGTATGTCACGTTCGATATCATGGAAACGCCCGTATGTGTGTGCCTGTGATTAATTGTGTAATTAAACGCTACTTAAATAATGTGATTGCCATCTGAAGTGTTACTGAGCGTTGAATTGACGCAAATACTAAATACGCTGTAAAACCTCTTGCTACCTCAAGAGTGCAGCAAACAATCAACAATTCCATAAAACACAAGATGTATTTACTAACAATATTTCGTTCCTATTATTATTCGCAAGTGTAGGGTAGCAGTTTCCTTTGCTTTCTCTTTCGATTTTCTGAATACTTGAGTGGTTACGAGTACAATAAATGTAGCAAGAACATGGACGTAAATGAAAGAAAAGCATAAAATATACATTTTATGTTCATACATGCACACAATTGTATGATTTGCGACTGCTACGTACATAATTCAGTGGTTTGTGGGAAGAATGGCGTAAGTCGCACAATACATTGAGTTGCTTTAGACCAAACATTTAATTGGCATTATCGACATCAATGACGGTCAGATAAGTAATTTCTGCAGTAACTGAATACATGAAACAGAAACGGAAAAAGAATTAAATTTGCTAAAGCACCGAACTTTTCGAGCTGTTGCAGTTATAATTTAGTATTTTCAAGACTGGCAGATGGATTTTCAGACATATGCGGTTTGTCATGACAACGACAGCCTTAGCCAATATATTACACACATAAAATTGGTATTGTTTGTATGCTGCATAACAGTTGTTGCTGCTGTTTTATTCTTGTGTATTGTTGTATAATTTGTATGCCTCGAGTGTTTATCTTGGTTTGCACCAACACTCAAGGCAATTTTTATTTTCATGTCAGCAATAAGATAAAAGAAATTTTGTAATTTTTTATTTTCTCATTTTTTTAACGAAAAGAAAGAAAACAGCCTTCTGGCTGTAATTTTAAATAACAAAAAAAAAAAAAACAATAAAAGCAGAAAATATATTATAAAAATTATGGTCATTCAAGCCGATTTCTAAATAGCCTTTACACGCTTTGAAACGATATATTTTTGCGAATTTTGCGAAAACGTTCCTAAATAAAATTTTGTTAGATAAATCTTTTCTGTCGCAACTATTTGATTAATTTTCCTCAGATCAACTGATTATTTGAATCCTCAGAATCCTTCAATAACGAATCCTTCAAATCGTCCGTTATCAACTCTGCCCAACTTTTCTATGAGGCGGATCAAACAAATCCTGTCCTCATTTACGTTTATTTTAATTGTAAAACCCCAATCAGTAACTCATTCACAACTCCTACATTGATTTGAAGAGAGAATATCCTTAAAATTTCTTTTCATTTCAACTTCAATATGATAAACAACTTAAGAAAACAAAATACGACTTGCGACAACAAATAAGCGATGCTGGCAGAACGAGAACCACTTAATGCTACCCTTCAAAGAATTTAAACACATTTGGATTTCTAATATTTAATTAAAAATATTGCAAAAAAGGAAATGGTGTGAACTGTAAACAAGAGCAAAACATAAACAAACAACAAATAAGAGACGGAAAATCAAATATTTGGACAGGGGATAAGAGGAATTTTTCAAAAAGGCTTTGAACTGGATTTTCTTAAGAAAGACAATAAAAATTTGGAGAACATAAATTTAAATACAACATATTAAGCTCACAGGCCAACGATTCGACATAAAGAAGCAACAAAAACGTTTTCAAGCTCAAATGTCTTAGTGAAAAGGATGATAACCTTGGAAAAGTAATAAGGATGGAGAAATTTCTCGAAGCCAAAGCAAATCACAACAAAATATTTAATAAAATTGCACTCATTGTCCTTCACAATGAACAGTGGTCACCGAATTCAACATTCACATACAAACTTTACGATTTCCTTAGAAACATTAAAGAAAAACTATTATTCGCAGGACGTAAACAATCGTTTTTAAGTATTTTCACACTTAATAACGACCGCCAGGGTGCTGGATCATCAAGTGCACGCACACTTGAAACACTTGTTTAAGAACAAGTTCCGACAAAGTTCTTAGTTGTGTGAGTGTGGGTGTGTGTGTGCGTAATATATGTTGTTTGTCACACTTGCCAATATCTTGCGGTACTTGAAAACTCTG
Organism: Linnaemya vulpina; assembly: GCA_963675445.1. Taxonomy (NCBI): domain Eukaryota; kingdom Metazoa; phylum Arthropoda; class Insecta; order Diptera; family Tachinidae; genus Linnaemya; species Linnaemya vulpina. The sequence goes on along the minus strand of OY776280.1, from coordinate 956,623 downwards.
AAGGAACTGTTCAACTTGTACGAAACTGTTGCTTGGCAATATCCTAAGCAATTTCACACAAACTCTCTTAAGCGCACGTAAAAACCACCACATTAAATTTATGGTAGAGTAAAAATATTTAAAAGTTAATAAAAGCAGGGAAATGAAGTTCACTCGCTCTTGTTAGCAGTTTTTGTTGTTGCCATAATAACCATCACCACCTTCAGCAATTGCTGACGGGTGACGTTCAACTTAATCGAAGTGTTGAATGTTGGATCAATATGTGACATGCAGCCCGCAACGCAGTCAAGTTAAAAATTACAAATAAGTATTGAACCTTAAGACCTACGAAATGGTGAGACAACAGTAGAAAATTATTGGAAAAATATTATTTTATATATGAAATTTTTCACAGCCAGCCAAAAAGAAATTGTCGAAGAAAGAGAAGGCCCGGATGGAAGCTGAACAGGCGGAAATGCTACGCATTGAAATGGAAAAAGAAAAGTACGCACCACAAATACTTGACGCAAAATTTTAAAAAACTTCTCTGAAGACATTTGGAAGCACCTGCACCCACAATGTTTTAACACCATCCGAGTAGCAAAAAATTGTTTTTTTTATCATAAAACAAAATCCCTGCCCTCTAAACAAAGAAAAAAAAACACGTCTACGAAAACTGTTTAATCGTAAAATATTTCACTCGTTTCATAATCTATGCACAATGCAGGGTTTTGAAAAAATAAGTGGAGTTAACTCTTTAGTTTTCAAAAAAATAACACAGATATTACGAAATTTCATACACATATTAGTTGACAAGATGTTTGTAAAATTTAAGTTCAGAGTTCAGACTTTTAATTATAGCGGAAGAATGAGATTTTAAAGGGACAAGATTTTAAATTAAAAAACACCTAAAAAATATAATTGATGCGGAAAAGTAATCAAAGAAAATCTCTATATAATTGAAAAACTCCAAAATTATTTCCGTTTATTGTGCGCTTGCAGAGGTAGAGAATCTTTACCCACAATTTCTAAAGATCTCAAATATTTAATGAATGAGAAGTTCAAAGAAATGTCAAAATCATGACAAGAACTAATTTTTATTTTTATTTTACTTATTATGAAAACAAACTAACAAATTATCGTTATACATTCGGATCTAAATTTCAGACTGAAGAAACTCGAAGAGGCTCGTCAGCGGCGCAAAGTAGAACGAGAACAAGCCGTACAACGTCTGCAGCTAGAAATAGAAGAAAACAAGCAACGCCGGGCTCAACTAAAAAATAGCATGGCTTTCTTCGATCAAGTCCGCGAGAGTATCGATGCCATCAAAATGGCGGCCAAGAATCAAAATGATTGGGAAAAGTTTATGCGTTGCAACGGTCTGCCCAACGCAAACAGCCCCAGTGATTTACGCAAATACATACATCAGTGGCAAATAGATATCGAACGGAGAAGTCAAGAATCACGCAACTGGTTGCTGAAGACTAACGAAAGGACTTTGCTGACACAGGATACGACCATACCGGATTTAACTAAAGCCACACTGCGCAAACAACAAGGCAATTTGGGCGACGTGTATGCGCAAAGAGTGGAGGAAGTATTGGGAGTATGTCTCGAAGTATAAATAAATTAGCTGACTGACTGACTGAATGTCTTAATTTCAACAGATCCTGTCGGAGCTGGAAGAAGTTTTGTCTGATGCACAAAAGCCTCAACACACTCTAGTCGATTTAAGAAAGTTGAAAACCGAAATTAGAGTTTTTCTAAAGGACTATTTGGACGATTTCACCTACAAAATAATGTCGCACATCGAAAGAGACATGGAGTAAGTTGAAGATCACAAGTCCATTAAAAATATTTTTAATAATTCATTTAGAATTGATCGTCCTGGAGTTTCCAAGCACATTTACGAATCTGAAGTGCTCAAAAGCTTCATCTGGACTTTCTCCAAAGATGCTCAAATGTAAGACTTTATTTGCAACAACAAACACACAATTCTGGGTCATACTTATTATTTCAACCCAACAGATCGTTGTGTGCCAAGCCGCGTATAGGCGAGCAACATCTTCATAATGAAATTGATTTTCCTTTAATAGAGATGCAAATCTCTTTGCCCCCTTCAGTCAGCCTGTACAGTTCAGCGTTAAGAGGATTATGGCTAAATTATGATCACTTCAGTGATTACTGTCCCAGTTTCAAGCTCAAAAGGACACGACCGGATTACACAAGTAATTGATAATAATCACATCCTTGTGATGTTTAATATTTATTTTTAGTGCCACTGTTTCTATTTCTATTTCTATTTTTATTTGTATTTCTATTTATATTTCTGCTCATGTGCATGTGCAGGCATTCTTACACAAACCAAAAAGGAGTGGCGCAAACGAAAGGAAATTTTGCAAAACATGTTGGACGATTGTTGTAAAGAAGTTCCATTAACAGAATTGGATCAATTTGAGCAGGAACGTGATTCGACTACACAACTTGCCCGCGACAAAAGTCAAAATGTCGATAAACTGTATTTGGAGTACGAGGATGAGTTAAATAAACTACGAAGAAAAGCTATTGGCCCAGAAGGATTTGGTTTGTTAGACACGGATGTCAATTTGAGAAAATATCGTATCATCGGAGGGGTTTATTGCACAGACTATTTGGAAACTCCACAGCAGGACAAACAACTCGATGCCAGATCCTTCATAAGAACAGGTGACAGCCAAATATTTAGTCGATATTCATTCCGCAGTGCTAAGTGTCATTCCATTTAGTTTGCGCTCCCAATAAATTGTTGCATAAAAAGTATTACAAAACCTTCAAGCCTCCGCCGCCACCACAACCCGGTGTCAGGCGCTTGCCAGAAGAAATCGAGGCTGAAATACGCAAAGTGGAGGCAGCTTTAGACAAGTTAGCTTTGGTGACAGTCCAGTATGTTTTCGAAATGTTTCTATTTTGTAGCATCACTTTTGCAAAAACGATTTTTCAGACTTCCAGACAGTGTGATTTGGTTCGAGCCTCCTGTTGCCTGTCGTTGGGAAACAAAAATGGAAACTTTGGAAGCCGATTTAACAGAAGCTACACAGCCGACTGCCACGAGCCATGGGCACTCCACTACCAACCCCAGTCCTTCTAAAAATCCCCCATCCCGTTTACCAACAACTAAAGGGCGTAAAATAAGTTTACAAAAGTCTTGTAACAGCGATTTACTTGAGCCAGAGGTTGTTGACTTTAATGTCCTACAAATGCCAAGAGACGCCGATATGTACACACTGCTCAAGAACTTCGTGGTACCACGTCTTCCACAAGGATTTTGTGTGCGTATAGATGGCAGCCGGTTGAAACAGCTAAAGCAATACCAACGGCAGCGCGGCAAAAGTAAACTGACATCTAAAAAGCTTTTGTTTCTAGCAAGACCTCAAACGGAGACTCAAGACCCAGCACCAGCTGGAAAGCGAGATTTTGAAATGATACGCAAAACGCGACTGACTGAAGAGTTCTTAGATTCCAACGAGCCAAAGGAGTTTTTTCCTTCCATACATTTGGAAAAAGTTTTAAAAGTTAAAGCCTCCGACGGGCAGGAGGACACAAAATTAGGTTTTGAGAAACACAATGCAGATGATGCTCAAAAGCTTTTGGAAAAGGCTAAATCTATTAGAAGAGATGACAGTAAAACCAGCGTAGCAAGCGAAATAGGATCCAAGACGTCCACTGAACAAGAAACAATTCCGAGGCTTTCTTCTGGCGAAAGCGATAATAACGATGTCACCAGAACTTATATGTTTTCTCAGCTGATCGCAGTGAGTACCGCGGCCAGCACCGCTTTAGTCGTTGTCGGCTTGTTTCAATGACGGTCGCATATTATTTCAATGCTGAAAATTGCCGACAGCGATTGACACCGTCAAATACCAACGAGCGATTTAAGACTGTACAAAACTCCGATTAATAACGATTAACCGCCTCCAATAACGACGCCATATATAAGGTAGTTATGGAACTCGACCAGTTGCTCGGCTCTGGGACCCAGGCACATCTTGAGTCATCTGACATTTTCCTTTCCAAGAGAATTTATATACAAAATTTCAACCGACATTGAATGCGAATACATGGCACCAGGATGGGATTATATTTTTGATATAAAACTCTTGATTAGAGAAAGACAACTCCTATTCGTGAATTCCATAACTACGGAAAGGAAAAGAAAAAGATTTAAGGACGGGAGTTTGTATTAGTAATTATCACATTTTTTATAATTATTTTATTTCTCTCTTTGTGGTACATGATAATGATGTCAATCGCTGTCGATATTTTTAAGTGAAAAATGTCATATATTCGCCAATCAAGGTAACCGACAACAGCTAACAGAACCACGTGCAGGTAAAAAAAATCGTTCCCACATTCATGACTGAGTATGGGATCGAATCCAAAACCCTCGGCTTTTATTGCCTACATTTGACCCACAAATGCACAGCATTTATAATCATTACAAGTCCTTCTACCATTCCAAAAAGCAATGGAATGAAAAGGAATCATTAAATTAACAGAAATCAATTATAACTCAAACTAAAACACTTTTTTATAAATTTTAAAGGACTTGGATCGTTTGAGGAGCTTAGAAACACCGGTGATGCAGGACGAATTGCTTCAGCAGATTTCGGCAAATCTAAATGAGAATTGCTGCGAAACTGTGGCGACTGGAGACGAAGAGGGGGATACAAAAACAGCAGCGGTAGCACCAACACTAACGGATGCAATGCAACAACCTGCAGCATATTCATGTTATACCGGCATATCGTTTGCACGTGAATCAGCAGCATTAAAAATGGGTGATGGAGACGACGCAGCGAACAAACAAAGTGAAAATACTCCAGACGATGATGATACAAGCACAGATGAAAATGAATATGATGACGATGATGACTACGACAACTTTTTCTTAAATGACAACACAGACAACGAGGCAGCATCAGCATCGCATCGCAGTGAGGACAGCGATAGCACACCCGTTGTTGCTGCTGCTACTGAAAAGGAAGCTGAAATACACAATCTTTTAAATCAACACAGCAACACAAGTGATGGGTAAGTGACAGTTGTTCATATTTAAGTGGCAACATTTACAAGCAGCAAATCAAAGCGATTCTGTTGATGATTAAGTTGAGAAAATATCTCAAATAAATAACTTTAAAAGTTCAATAAAATGCTTAAAAACTTCTGCTAAAAGCGACGATGCAGCTTCTTAAACAAACGTGATTGAAATAAGAGAATTCCAACTTTCGGCTCAATCAGCATTTAGCAGCCACGCTATCTCAGAGCGACGTAATACGCTATCCGTTGTGTTTTTTACAATTTCAACAGAGTTCTTTCCTTCGTACAACTATAATTCAAACAAAAACTAAATTTTCGAAATTATTTCTGCTTTAAGTTTAATTATGCGACAGAACACTTTCACATCACGAAGCGACAGTTTCTGGAATTTTCAATAAAAAGCTTAGAAAAAAACATTCATGGAATAATAAATTAAAGAGAATCGCAGAATGTGTGATTTTTAAAATCTAAGCAGCTGTTACACACTGTGTCCCAGCTAATTTACTTCACGTGTTAAGTGAGAAGTGAATACGGCCGGTTCGCATAATCGACTGTTTGCAGTCGTAAAGTTGTTGGTTGGCCTGCAGTTGCAGATGCTCTCGATAATGGCGTTGATGGAAATGAGAATGTTGATGACGATGATGGCTTCGGACATGTTAACAAAGTGGATATTACGAACACTACTTTAACAATTACAGGAGCAACAACAATATGGGGAAGGCAATAACTAACAATTTTCGGATTGTCGTTGAGTTGGTTACATCTGAAGCTCGTCACTGTCTGTCTCTTCATGTAGATTCAAAGCGGGAGTGTAGTTGCGTTGGAATTGGTATCTAAATGGGGAGGGCTGTCGGGTGGTTGGCTGGTTGCATGAGTGGGAAACAAAACTTGTATTCATATTTATAAAATCGTTAAAAGTATTTTCTTCCTTTGACGTTCTTTCATTCCCTCTCACGTTTTTTATATGCGAGTATTTCTTTCTGTGTGTGTGTTTAGTTTCACAAGTAATTTTTCCATTTCATTTATTTTTTTATTTTTTATTCTTGTCATTACCAAACACTTTACAATTGATGTCAATTGAGTTTCATTTCTGCATTTTTCTTTTTCCTTCCACAATTTCAAAAAGCTTTGCTTTGATTTGATTTGATTTAATTACATAAACGTCATCAAAGCGACTTATAAGGACGATAAAAATTGGTTTCGTTTATTTATTTTTTATCTTTCATTCTTATTCGTCCATGGCAAAATAGAAGCGTAAAATTCAAATTGAGGGATTTGCAAAATGTTTATTTCAAGAAAAATGTTTGTTATATATGTATTTAATGTCGTTACAACAGTACTTAAGTGTCTTGCAATTCTCACGAAAATTATAAATACTTGCATAATGGGATTGAAGACACCTTTAACAGGCGTAATAGAATTCAATTAAAGACTAATAGCCGTGTTATAGTTACGAAACACTTTTTTCTTGTCGACCATAAATGAAAGTATTCGTAAATGTGTTTTACCAAAATGTACGGCGAATCCTTTCGTTATTAGTCATTATCAAAACTGCTTCACGATTAACAACATATTCCCAAAATAAAATATTCGTATATAATTTAGTAATAAAAATTGTTGTTTAAACATTTATTTGTTGTAGGAAAACTTAGCAACATTCGAATTATTTTTTCTATCTACAAGACGAAAAGTAGTAGCATACCGAAATTGCTTAAGTTTCTTTTGCATGTTTTAATTTGAATTTATGTATTTTCAAAATGTGCGGTAGTCTCTTTTGAAAAATAATAATTTTAAAATGAACTCACAATGGAAAATTAACTGTCTTTTAAGAGCACAACTATTCCAAAGTTTCCATTAGATGCTTATTTAATTAATTTATTTATATTTTCCTTCCCACCAATTTTAATTTTCAATTCGGCGAATTGTGGCATTTCAACTTCCATCTATTCAAACTTTTTACAATTGAAAACTTATTGAAATAAATTCTTATATATATATATATATATATATATATATATATATATAAACAGCACCGATTTGTAGATAAAGAATGTTTTATAAATAAAGTCGCGCCACTAAAAAATTTTAGGAGTTTAAATTTGTTTATTATTTTTATTTTATTTAATTTTCTTTTTGTGCAAGATAAATATTTTTGGTACAAACTCGCTATCGCTTTCCATTAGAGCCTAAATCTGTTTAAGGGTTAGAGGATGATTTATGAAGGTGCATGTGGAAGGTCAAAACATTTCATTTTAGTGTGGATTAAATTTGCTTTGTTGAGAAATAAACATCTTTCCTTAATGTCTTTATTTACTTTTTAAAAAATCTAAGCAAAACATTTATTTTTATTTAGGAAAACATCTGCAATCTTGAGCGAAAACATCTTTACTCAGGGTAAATGGAGCACACGTGATGTACATGACACCAAGTTCAATGAAGATAAACTCTCAATACAATTTCGTACGGGACGTTTGGGTATGGATTTTATCAACTCACTTTCCCATAGCACGTTTTAATCTAAGCAAATTTTTTTTGTTCATAATTATTTGGAGTGTTTAGACATATTTAAAAATTATCTAAATTGTAGTTCAGTTCCCACAGTTCAAACGCATAACTCGTTTATATATAACATATTCTGCTCAAATAGCAGAGTATATATTTTTTTTGCTGAACAACATGACCCCTTGCATGGTAAAAACGTATTCAATAAAACCCTATTTATAAATAGAAATAAAAATTAACAGAACTGTAAACAATCTCTCAGTTTAATTCTGAATCAAAAAGATTTTGTAGGTGTTTCGGAAACGTATTCTTGTTTTATTCAAAAATACCTGAAGAAATATCAGTACCACTTTCAAAGCATTTCTCTTCCATTTATTTTTTATATATTTTTTAATAGTAATTTAATTTAACAAATTACAATAAATAAAGAAACATGCAAATTTTCATATAAGGAAAGTTCTTGCTCACGAAGTTGTTTGAAATATCTACTCTTTGAGCCAAAATGAAAAGTCCTGCAAACTCGAAACAATGCGAATGCTATTCAATTGCATGAAATAAAATATATATAAAAATTTGATTTCAGTAGCAAATTAAATAGTTCACATGAAAAAAATAAAATTTATTCCCATGCTTCAGGCATTCGTATTCAACTACAAAACTTCAAAATAATTTTTCCGAACATTCTTTAGGAATAGAATTTCTTAATAAAGAAAACAGCGGTTGGCGGCTTTTAATTATAATAATTTTGGGTTTATTAAATCACCAAACAAGGCCAATCAAATTTATATCATCTGTTGTCTACTTAAATTTTTTATAATTCTTTTTTTTCAAAAACCATAATTCAACACGATGGCTTGAATGTGTTGGTTTACAAAAGGAATATTCGGATTTGCTTTGAACCGTTACAGCAACATGCCATACCAAACCTGGGATTTGAAACCAGACCTAAAGTGGTAAGTGTGCATCGCAAGTGTTTGCAGTTAAGATTATGATTTTGATTCCACTGCTATTTTCTCCAGTTTTAGGTTTTGCCAAAGTGTGTTAATATTGAGCTTGAATTTAGTTTTAGTAAATTAACTCGTATTGTTCAATTATTTTCATTGAGTTTCATATCAAAAACAAGGCAACAGAAAACAATTTCGCTTAATTTAAGTTCGGATTTATTGCGGCCAGTTAAATTTTTAGATTTTTTGTTTGTTTTTATTTTATTTTTGTTTAACAAACAACAACTTCCACATCAACAGCCAAAACTGCAATTCAACTATATTTTCTTTGCTTCAGTCCCGACAACATTCTTTTTAGCTTTACGGCCTCGTTGATCAGCATGGACATCACCATCACATCCCAGGGTTTTTGTGTAAACAATTTTCAAGGCGGCTCCACAGTGGCCATAAACGAAATGATTGGAAAAACAATGGCTCTGAATGCCATCAAACAGATTTTGATTTCCTCTGCCGTGGATATATTCCCCGAGGAAGATGCTTTCTGTTACACGGAGGGCTCATGCGAAAAGAATTACGTGATGGAAATGCATTTGTACGCCTGCATGTCTACACTGTCATTGTCACACAATTTCAGTTGGTCGCGTTGGAATCTTTTGGCTGGCAGTCGCACCGCTGTGTTGCTGTTAAGGGAGTTGGTCCACGGCAAAAAAGTTGTAAGTAAAATGACAGTCAAAAGATATACAAACAAAAATGAAAACGGCTAAATATATTATACAAACAATCAACGAACATAAAGTTTACTTGAAGCATATGTGTGGGGTAGATAGCGGGTGACCCCAATGCAAGTGTATTTTTTTAAGTTTCTGCACAAAATTCCAATTCTTTGACAAACTGTGTGGCGTTGTGTCAGCCAACGAAGATAACCACATCAACTGCTTCCCAACAACGACAAGCGGGTGTTCTAAAAAACAAAAATCATATGAAAATTTGTCTGATAAATTTCTCAAGCCAATATTTAGAGGAGAAATTATCTATCAGTGGAAGTTAAAATGCTTTAATAAAACAACTGTATTTGGAGCACCCGTTATTATGCATCGAGTTCTTTGTTAAGTTCAATATTCATTGATTTTTCTATTTTAAAATGCATTCAATTTTTCTCTCGCAACTGTTTCTAATTTTAGCCAAACCATTCTACTCTGTTGGTGACCCCTGTAAAAACAGCCATTATCGATTGCACAGAAGTTTCGGCCAGTTTTAACTCGCAAGGCATAGCGGGCATGGAATATTACTCCGATTTACATCAACTGGCACAAGCTCATGCACAGCCGAGCAGTTTGGAAAGACAACGCAACATGAATCCAGTGCTCAGAGATAACGTGTCAACCATTTTAGCCGCCATAAGACCTTTAAGTTTTTGTTAAAAGCTTACAGAGTCTGGCAAAATAAATAAGAACGCTTGTTTTTACCAGAAAATTATTTTTGGTTTAAAACTTGTTTAAACAAATTATTTCACCATTCTTCTAAATAAACAACCAGCACCTTTCAGAAATAGTATTAATGCTACAAAAAAAGTGTTGAAGCATTTGGCTAATGGCTTTTGCTCAGTTTTGAAGATTTTACTGTAGATTCTCTACTTCCACTTAATTTTAAATGATATAAAAATAAGAAATAAAAAATTTATTTCAACAAAAAGAGACGAGCATGCAGCAAAAGTATTTTATCTAATGAAGTGGAAAATTAAATATTTCACATTTTATATTGTGTATCTCGAAACTTAAACAGGGTTAAGTGAGTCTTTAGTCAACTGTTTAAGCGAACGAGATACACAAAATGTGAAAGGAATGAGCAAAATTAAAAAAAAAAAATCATAAAAAATTAACAAGGATAATATAATGAAAAGCGTTTGATAACATCATGGACGCGCACACACTCACAAACTTGCACAATACAGATTAGCAACACTATGCAAGCGCAGGACATCCATGACAGGTGCGATAAAATGCGTTTGCCCTGCTTTAATTTAAGGAGCAAAAACAACGAATAACACGGCAGAGAGTAGGAAAAGTATAAAGAAAAAAAAAAAAAAAATTAGTGACATTTAGCGATGAAACCTCGTTGCATATACAGCGGCCGCCCATTTTTTTAAGCTGTTGGTGGAAAATTTTAAGCAGACTGTGTGATGTGGATGCAAAACTTGCAAATTACATGAAAGGAAAAATTGTGGTCTTTAAAATTAGTCTTTAAATTGGCATTGAAAATAAAAGTCAAAGTAGAAGGAGAGTCGGTCAAGTCCACGTAGTTACACGACTGAGCTGCCATGCCCAATGGTATGAATTCATTCTGGAGTGTCGGAGCGGAATGATTAATTTGGAGAAGAATTAATTGTAACTCCAGCATGAGGGTGTATTAATAATTTAGTATGTTTTGACAAGGAGGCTGGCAATTTCTCGAAGCTAAATTAAGTAAAAACTAAATCAATTTTTCAAGAGAAATATTTTTCAATTATCCTTGGCTGAAATCGAGATAGAATATTAATATTAGCAGCACAGGATTGTGCTGGACCTTTAATCATTTTCTTATTAAACAACGCATATTTGTGGAGGTGAAGGTATTCCTGGGTATTTTTGTTGTCATGAAAAAAGTTGTTTAATTGTATTATTTTAAAAATTCTCTTCAACTGTTTCGTTAATATCCTGGCAATTTTTAATACCAGTTTTGTTTCGATTGAAAAAGATAATTTTAGTTTTAGCAATAAATTCCCAAATCTATAATATTTTATAGTACAGCAGCATTAATAACAATTAACTACGATTTCGTTTAAACAAAAGCAGCGCTGCTGGCAGAGTGAAAATAAAGCACTTAATTGTTTTGAAAAGAATAAACAGAAAAGGTTAAAAGTAACACGATAAAATACAGGATGGCAAGAGATATTGCGAACGGGCTTAAACACTATTCTTGCAGCAAAATAAAAAAATAAACAACACAAACAACAAAGAAATTAATTCAACTGAGTTGATGCCAAAAAAAATACAAAATACTGTTCTATTCAAATTAAAGAAACATATTGAAAAAGCAATTAAAAAGTCTTTAAATATGAACAACAAAATATTTTATTTAAGAGCTCACAAATTTACGAGACAGCCTAAAACCAAATCACTTCCGTTTTAACAAGAAAAACAATAGGAAAAATAAACTGCTGTACATATCCGCCAGTGTGTGTTGCAACACCATCAAGCAAAACCTCCAAAACGGAAACCACAAAAATTTTCATAAAAAAAATACACATCAAACCAACTAAACAATTGTTTTTCTTTTCCAAAAACATTAACAAAAACGAGTGCTTTCACAGAAAAAATTTGCAAAATTCGTTAGTTTCTTGTTCTTCGGACAATTAGCGATGATTGACTGTTTCTCTGCTGCTTAATATTGCGAACGATAAATTAAGGAATAACTTAAAGTTTATTTAAAAGGATTTTGGCTTCAGTATGAAAAGATTTAGAAAACAAATAACATCAACCAAATGTGACAGAGAACATATTTGCGAAATACGTCAGTCAATCTTTTAAGTTGGTGATTAATTAAAAATAGAAAAATGTCAAATGTTAAATGGAGAATATTAAATGGTGCAGGATACAAAAAAGCCAAATTGTGTAATTTGTCAGTCAATTCATGCAGAGGCTGTTTGATATTCGAATGCGTTGCATGGCTGACTTTGGCTCAAAGCCAAGAATGTGCATAATATTTATTTGTTTGGAAAACCTTAACATTTTGGTTTAAAACAGCATAAAATAAAGTAGAGCTTCTAGGGACAGAATTGAATTTCCGCTCTTACCTGCGGAAGGTCAGCGGTACCTTTATTTAAGATATACTTTCTATTCTATGGATTGAAATTCACTCCTTAAATAAGGTTCCCAACTTAAACACTATTTATTTTCAATTAGCAAATAGTGCAACTTTTACCAGCTCATCGAATATTTAAAAAGGAAATAAACAAAAAAAAAAAAAAGAAGCAAAGGGGGTCATGCATAATTTTAATTAAATTAAAAAATGAGGAGGCGTTAAACATGATACGCTTATTCACAAAAAAAAAAGAAAATCTTAGAATTATAAGCGGCTTATAAGACAAATTTCGTACAGCAAATATGTCTTACAAATAGCTTATAAACATAAGATATTTTTTGTGGATAAGGCCTAATATATTTAGTAAATGAATGGCGCATAACGCCATCAATTGAAATTTTTTAAAACAAATTAAGAAAATAAAATCAGCACGACTTAAATTATACAAGAGTTTAAACAACATTTCCTCTCTAAAGTCGTTGGTATTAAAAAAATTATAGTTTGAAAACCTTATTAAAAAATTTTTTTTTAATATTTATAAGCATCTTATAAGCATTTTATAAAGAGTTTATAAGCACAAAATGTTTCTTATGTCTTTCACAATTTCGTATTAATTTTTTCCCGAGTTTTTGGGGATTTCACTTGTTCATGTAATTTGTGCATTTATTAACAATTGATTTAAAACATTAAACACAAAAACTAGTTGATGCGTATAAGACAAATTTTTTATTCGAAACTTGTCTTCGAATATTTTTTGTGATAAAAAACTGCATCGTATTCAAAAGTCCAACAAAAATATTTGTAATTCGCAACCTAACGAAATCGTTAATCAAGTTATGCACTGTAACAACTAATTAACGCTTTTTCTCAAAATTTTAAAGCAAAACAGTGTGTTACCATTAAAATCTCTCTGTTGTAAAACAAATGCGAGTCGTTAATAAAAGCCAGATTAAAATGCTTTGTCTTGCTTTTAGCGAAACTCTATTGTCAATATTTTGTACGATACTGAAATCACAGCAGATCTAAAGCACAAGTGCATCATGTGTGAAGACATGAGAGAAAAAGAGAGAGAGAGCGAGAGAGAAAGGCTGAATAAGGACCTAATAACTTTCAGAGCATTTGATTTTTATTTGCTTTTGCACACATTCTGTATGCCACTTCTTATTTCAAGTACAGAATTTGTTTGCTTTCGCAGTTGTATCTGTACATTAAATATAAAACAAACATATACAGTGACATAGAAATTAATATGAATGTATGGAGTGTAAACACACATTTAATTTGCCTACAACAGCATGACATTAAGGAAGTGCATGTTTTTGTTAATGAAGAAAAGAAAATTTGCTGTTCGTTGGAGAATTGTTTTTCAGAAAAATAATTTTTTCCTTCTTTTGCATTTTGAATACTTTATAATTTACGACAGTTTGAAATTTAAATGACCAGCATACGTTTTTAAATAATTGAAAACTCATTTTGAGAATTATATTGCCACCATTATATAAGACCATTATATAACGTGGCAGGGTCGAAATATAAAACATTTTTTATTCATCAGTCGAACAAATTGCTGACTAGTTGGCGAAGCAAATCTGAATGATTCGGTAGCGTCATTCAAGTGTGTCAATCTTTAATGTCAAAAAATGAGAACCGTAGGTCAGCTCGTTAGAATTTCCTGATCAACAATCCCTTCACCGGTACCCATAGCAAAGAATTCGCTGGCGGAGCAGAAGGAAAAAATAGCTACAAGAAAAATTTCTATCTTCGAATCTGCATTTGTCTGTTTCTTTCTTTTTAGTTGTGGCAGAATGCTCTGCATATGTAGGGATTATCCCCTGAGTGCTAGTCCAAGATCGAAGATATACAGAGCGATGTGCAGATGGAATGACCCACAACAACCAGTTTTTTCAGATTCTAATTCTCTTAAATTCGAAAAAATTTATTCATCTTTTTATGGTTAACAAATATTTAATAAGAATTTCAACTGAAATCATTTATTCAAGTCTAGACGTTTCTCACACACACACAATCCGTGTGTGGCAAATCTTTCACATTCTACAATATTTTGCTTTGAAATCGTATAAAGCAAAACTAAATTTCAATTGAATGAAATCAAATTGAATATAATTAACTGCATGAAATTGGTCAACAATATGTAAAGCGGTTTCCATTACACAGTTTCTGAGAAATGTTTTAAATAAACAACATTCAGGAATAACTACGGCTTTTACTGAATTCACTTCAGGAAGATGGTGCGCCCTTATAAAACGCTGATTTTGATATGAAAGGAAACAAACAAGCGAATGTGTGTAAAATGTTTGGTAGTGAAACATTAAAAAAAATAAAACATAAAGAGTGAAAGTGCAGAATCATGTCAACAGCGTACATCTGTGATTATAATAAATACGGACAAAAACACTCACACACACACTCGTACAAATTACGAGACACACATCCGCACAAGCTCATTCACATGTAGTACAAGTGTGTGTTTGTGTGAAACACATATTTCAAACAGAGAAACTCGCCTACGAAAACATAAATGAATGAATGCTTAAATTGTGGACTTTTTCGCAATCACGCGAAAAAAGGTGTCAACATGTTAAATTGCAAAAAGAAAATCTATTACGAAATAAAAGAGTTTAGAAAAATACTAGTAATTTCCACACAAACATAATGATGCACCATGGCATCGGAGTGGCAAATACTCGTAACATGATAACAAGACACTCGTGCGACTCGAAACTTAAAGGCGTTACAAAAACAACTTTTGAAATTTGAAGGTTTTTTTTTGGAAGTGGTTCGTAATTTACAAAAAGTAATTTTATGTTTATGTTTGTTTGTCTGTAAATATTTTTGCCTCGATGAAAGATGGAAAAGTAATACTCGTGTGTGAACTTCTTCCTCGGTTTTAGTATCGTCTGAACAGGGATTCATTTCAGATCGATCCTCTGTTTCTCACTCAGTTTCGATCAAAAGGCTGCTATAAAAGTTTTCTCAACTTCAAATCCACGGATTTAAAAATTAATTTATTTTGTTTAGAAATTTCTTTTGATTCAGAGTTTTTCTTATGGTTTTGAAATTTGCGGATTCAAACTTGAGCCTGACTAACAATTCTTAGTTTAATAACTTTTATTTAGCAACAATTTCAGTTTAAAGTGCGCACTTGATGCGCCGAAGGTTCTTACAATTACCAAAATGATTTTCTAAAATCTGAGAACCGTATTTTCGCTGCATTTTAATTTATTTTCCACCAGGTGTAGATAATGTTTTTCAAAGATATTCAAAAGTACAGTACTGTGCTGGTTTTGTTATTTGACGAAAGAGTCCTTAAACTGGATATTTGCAATAAAAATAGGATTATTTTACATCGCTGTGCTTCTTTTAATAATAAAATTTTTTTATATTTTCTATAAGTATAAATAAATTTTATATATAGGAAATATTTATTACACAGATTTAAGCAAAATCTAGATGAGATGGAGACGAAGCTTTATCAGACATACTCCGCCTTTGGAAATTTAACTGGAAAAGAGTGAGGGAGTTCCTAAATCCGGAGCTACTGAACAAAATCACATCTTGGCTTTTGATTCAGTCACTTCAGACGACATACCATGACTTATTGGCTCAGGTGTATGTCCTGGACGTGAGCGTAGATGGCTCCTCTCACTTACAACCTTTTATTTGATAACCAAAGATTAATTTCAAAATTAACTAGTTACAGACAACTAACCGAAGCACTGCTGAAAAATACATTTCACTTTCTTGTCAGAAATTGAGTTTACAACGAAAAATATTTCCAAATACAATTTTAAGATCAGCATTTTCTTTAAACTATTGAGATGATTAAAAACTTAATTGTTTTCATTTAATCGTTTTACAGTTTTCAACAAAAATTTAAGGTGAAATTGTTTCATGAGAAAATCGATTCCTAAAATTAATAAATTACTTTCATAGGAATTTAAAAAAAATCAAATAATATTTGACTGAGCATGAACCTGTGCGTGGCTGTGTGTGTGTGTGTGCATATTTCTGATTGTGTTTTTGGAATATTTGAGATGCTTAAGGAAATTACTACTGCCACTTGACGTGTTGCATGGCTTTCGACTGCAAATTTGCAATTATTCTTGAAATCGTAGTGGCAAACAAAATTTAAGACAAATAAAACTTAATCGTATGCGTTCAGCAGCCAAAGAAGCACCAGACAAACAAATCAGCCAGCAGCAGTAAAAATAATTTCATGCTTAAATCCTGTTACACATTCTGCCACCGTAATTTGAGAAATAAATGCACGTTATCACTGCAGGAGAGTAAATTTTTTAGCTGAACACAAAAGACACACAAACACACACGCACTCTCATTGATACTAGAGAAGTGCTTTTAGCCATGGTTTCTATGAAAAGAGCATTTTAGCCACTTTTGCAGGAAACTGCAATTGTGGCTTGAAGAAGCCGAGGCAGCGAAATGAATGCGTCGAATAATTTAAAATACGGGTATGAAATTGTGTGTTTGTGTGTTCGCACACATGCAGGCAGCAAACATATTGGCTCAAATATCTCATGCACGCTTGGAAATGTGGGCGAACGAATCACTCGGTGAAAGCAGGAATTTTATGAGATGTGAAAAATTAATGACTGCAAGTGCTTTTTGCTCTTCATATGCCATTGCAATCCGCATTACACACACACACACACATACACATCTTAATCAAAATGTTTGTTTAGCCGTAGCAACTAAAGCATCTACTCAAGACTGACTTTAAAAACATTTTCATTTCAACTTATTTTCAGTTGATTTGTTTAATAATAGCAAACAAGAGTTTTCTTTTTTTTATTTTTGGGTGAAATCAGGTATAACGGATGTTAACTACGATTTGTTTTAATCGAGAACAGTCAAATATATTATCACAAAAGAAAATCTCAGTGCTTCGACTGCTCAATTGATAAAAACATTTATTGGCTCTTTTTTCTGTTTTTCACTCAGGGATAAATCCTAAACATGCAACGCATTGCAATGGAACTGTGAAAGAAGGGGATTGTGGTGAAAGGACAGATGGAGAAAAACGAGACGATATAGAATTTGCTGTAGAAGATCGGTGTATTGACACGCTAGTGCAACTATTGCAGATCTGAAAAATTCTATTCGAACTAGGATCTTCGGTTTCGTAGTCCACTCCTTAGTCACTTCATACAACAACGTTATGTTTGATTTGCGTTTCATAAAATTTATTAAAAGTATAGAATGATTATTGGGTCTAGGAATAATACTAATAAGGATATTTACGAGGTCAAAATTTCCTTCTAAAATCATAAATTAACAACTTTAAACAAAGTGTTTTTACTCCAGGGGTCTAGTGTTTTCGAAAAATCATCTGGTTTCATCGTAAAACAAAATGTCTATCGAGAAATCGAATATAAACGCTTGACTTTTATAGTGAAACTAAAAGAGCAATAAAATTAAAACACAATATACACATGAGCACTGAAGATGAAAGTGTTGCGACTTTCGAAAACAGCTGTTCTGCTCTGCTGTGTAAGTTGAATAAAACTGATGTTGACTTCCTTTGTGCCTAGGAATATTTATCATCATGTCTTTCTGAGATTTTAACCAAGTTAGAACAATTTAGCCTATATAAATATTAATATAATAAAATTAATAATTAATTCAGAGAATATTTGTTTTACTACTTCTGCACACTTCACAACCATTAAGTCAACTATAAAATTAAAATTAATTTCTTCATTACAACGTTAGGCAAGAGATTAAAGAAATTGTTGAAGTTAAATTTAAAAGCATTTTGATAACAACAACTTTAAATATTTTTCATCAGTTAACCTAAACTATTTACGTTTGTGTGGATGCATGTGCAGACGTTATCCTCTCTCTTATCATTTATAGTTTAAATCGTCTTCACCACAAACAGTAACAACAAATTCTACTCGTCATCATCATCATCATCCTCAGCATTACTGTCACAAGTTAATGTTAAAAGCATTTTAATTAAATTCAAAGCCCAGTGGACGCTTATAATATGACCACCGCACAATCAACAAACTTCTTGACTTCTGTTATGACACATTTAATCACAACTTACAGCATGTGAACGTGTGCACGATTGTATCCATAAATTTCATCAAAAATGCGATAACAAAGTCATTTTGTGCACAAGAAATGCTTTCACATGCGAAATCCTCTCATCATTCTTAAGATGTTTACAATTCCAAATAAAACAAAATGAGCTCCTTATAAATTGTGCCATCTGCTTCCTGCACCATGTACTTGTACAGGCTGCCTTAAACAGATTTACAAGAAATACTACGAGAAACAATTTCGTGAAGCACTTCAACCCGTTAGCACTTCTACTGTATCTCATGGGTGTAGCACATCAGAGACAAGCAAAAGTATTGCTTTTAACATTTTCTTTCAGCTAAATAATTTAGATATTTTCAAGTACGACAATAGAGAACTAGAAACAACAATTAAGATTAACAACAAATACCAACACAACGCGCAGTTTTCTTGCAAATAGAACTCTATTTCATTTAAAGTAGTAAGGCAAAATATTTAATTATGTTCCAGTCTTTTTAAGCGAAATATCCAGGATGCTTCTTTGTGGAAAAAACATTAAAATATCTTTATTTATTGGATCTCTTGCCACATAAGAAAAGAATATCAAAATTAATTAGAATAACGTTAACAAGATATTAAGTTTTTAGTAAAAGTTTATTATTCATACTAATTTTGTCTGACAACCGTTCCTATAAATACACGCGAGAAACATAAATGCTGTGGCTGAATCGAAATCAAAAATTAAAAGGCAGTGGAATATTAGTAACCCTCTCCCTACTCCCCTGAGGCTACACTGTGAATTCATGTATTTACGAAATGCTCAAAAGCCAATAACAATTTATAAGAAAAATCTCGGAATAATTAAGTCGATAAGTTGTATCATAACGAATTTTCGACATCAAACTCACATCATTAATTAGAGTATTAAATAATTGTGTTAATCAAACGAAAATAGCAATTATGCAAATGAGTTGTTGTTATAATTTATACGAAAGCTAATACTCAAGTGAAGGTAAACAGGAATAGACTCCTCAGGGATGAGTTCAGGACTAAAATCAGACTCAGCGATTACAACGTTTTAAGACGGTGTTCTCAACGCCATGTGAAGTAGGTTGTTCACCATCACCAAGAACACAGAGAATACACACCAGAGCGAGCAACCAGCTACATACGTGGCAACCCACGCGCAACCACTTTGCATCAGACAACAGCTGCTCTAGTCTTCAAGACCAGCAATCACCCCCTTTTGACCCGCTTGATCTCTCTTATTTCAAGGACTTGATACGGGTTTTACAAGCAATCAGCAAAACGTCTAGAAAAATAGATAATTCGAACTACCCATTTCTCCGAAAGCACACACTCCTTCTAATAATTTAAATCTACTTTGGAATCAGTACAGAACGCTTCTTATAATCACAAATCGAAAACAGATTTTTTGAAATAAACTGAAGAAATATTTTCCAAACTGCAAAAGTATTTTTATTTCCACATAAGAACACGTGGCTTCTGTTAGATCTCACTTTATTGCTTTGAAAACACGTTAAAATATTCACAAAATTTAGTTGATACATGAAAGCTGAGTGACAACGAAAATATTTAAAAATTCAAGGACTCATGGCTTCATATATTTCCATCTATTGCACTTTCAAACATATTTTTTTATTCGAAGCCGTCAAAAATGCTTATGGCAGAAATATTTAAAAAAAGAAATGGGACATGAGTACTGATTATGCGAGTGCAGCGGTTTCCGAAAACAGCATTATTCCACTTTGCTGTGCAATAAGTTTAAAACAAAATTAATTTTGATTTTCCCTGTCCGTTGGAATATTAATTGCCTTTCTGAATTTAATATTTCAACTTTCAGTCTGTAAATCTGAAATAAACTTTTTATATAATTTTTAGTCGAATGATCTGGTTTTCGAATTTTTGCGGCAAAAAATTATGTGAAGACGCATGCATTTAATAATATGGAGGTAATCCAGGTAATTCACTAGAAGAGAATATTTTTTTTTATTTTCGAATTTCGTCATTCTCGCACCAAAAAAGTTGCACATACTCATATTCCACTATTCGCTGTTCGTATTTTACAACTGAGTCATTAAATAATGATAACCGAAAATGCAGTTTTTGTCTATTTTCGAATTCAACAAATTCAAATACAAACTGCTTATTTACATTGACAACCACAAACAAGCAGCCGCATGTTTTTTGTAGCATCTGAGCAAAGTCAGATGGGGACAAATTATTTATGTTTTAGAATTTTTAATCAAATTTATTATGGATTCCTCAGAGCATGTTTTGCTGATCATGGCATTGTACAGCACGTTTCAGTTTTAAGATCTGTTTTTACAAGCTTTTTTATTTCAGGATCATATAAATTTAATTTGTTTATTATTTACTAACTGCAATGCAACACAATAACCAAAAAAGTTACCTCATGAAATTACATGGTGTCAAGATTTAAATACTTCATGCACTCTACTTTCTGTGTATTTTCGGTCGGCGGCACCTTTAATTTCAAAACAAATCTTTTCTGTCGCACACCCAATTTTTTATTTCAAACAATAAAAACACCTCTTCTGTTTTACAAAATTTTTACAAAACGACCTTGTGGACAATGTGCGTGCGGAACTCTGGTCAATGTATGTGTAGGGTCACTTAAGTGATCGCTGATCACACACCCAACTTATTTATGTGACAACGGGTTGATATTTATTTATTTATATTTTCTAGCTGCCGAGTTTTTATTTTTACTTTTCGAATCTATTTTGGTTTCTTTTTAAAAATTTCTGCTGACACGGTGTCTGATCGTACACACAAAAATAAATCTGTATGGAATCGTGCCCATATTAATTGGGCTCAAACATTTTCATTTTAGTTTCACGCTTTTTTACAAAATTTTATTAAAATTATATTCCTATTTATATTTTTTTAACAACAAATAGATTTTGTTTACATTCGCTGTAGATTTTGTTTTATATTGAATGAATTAATCACGGAAACTTACGATTCCGAAAAAGAAACTAAAATCTCTTTTATCAAAAACACTTCTGTTTATATATCGGAGTTTTTTTGGAAATGCAATGCCTTGTGTTGGAACTACAGGAAGGAGGGAATGCTTTCGGCACCAACTTGAGAAGAACGAATTTGTGATAGCAGCCATTCAGGATTTTAGTTTGGTGGGGAATTTTACTACAATATCCAACCATTTTCTATCAGTCGTATTTAGTGACCAGTGGTTTCATCATTCAAACATTCATCACAGTAAACGTTGCTAAAGTAAAACACTAAAAACTCGATAATATTAACCGGGGCTAATTCTAAGGTCGCAGAAAGGAATACAAAAACTGAAGAAACTAAAACGGAATTGAACGCCGGATAAGGATAGTAAACCTAGTAAACGATTGATAGTAGGACTGATAAATTAAAGACCATGAATTAGCGCCGATGTTAACTGAGGGATGGATGCCATTGATTAAAACACTATCAGCCGTTTATAAAAATGATGTGAATTTGAATAGAAGGCTTTAAATTAAATTTTTAACGAAAACTTTTTTTAAATGAAACACTTCCCACCAACATTATTGTTTATTAATACGGCAGTATGATTTTAGATCGGGGGGCGAAGTTGTTTTTTTTTTTCCAAATCTAGAAAAATCAATACATTTTATGTCCTTGTTGATAAACAGAAACATTTATATTTGATAAGCGTTGCATTAATCCAAGTTCCTCAAACAATCGTGTAGCTGTTAACGAAATATTAATGAAGGCAAACAGCCAAGAAATAAATTTAAGGTGTGTTTAACCAACAACCAACTGACAAGCAAATTGAACTGAGTGTTAATTAATTTTCGAAAGTAAACTAGAAAAACGATTATTTCGCAAACATTCACACAAAATTTGCTCAAATGGACAAACAGACAGCTGGACTCGAACGAAAAGAAATAAACAAAAAGAGTCCATATCGAATAAGAAGAAAGCCAAAGTCATGCAATTGAACTTTAAATACACGTTACAGAAATGAAAAGGGAAAATTGTAAAGCAAAGAAAACAAATAGAAAAAAGCAAATCTAATGAAAATTCATTAATTTTTTCATGACGCGGAAGTAAAAGAATAAAAATAAACTGTAGCAAACGGACAAAAATAAAAACGTTGCATGTTTTCTAAATCGAATACTGGCACATAAAAATAAACATGGACTTAATGGAACGATAAGTTTGCGGGTACGTACATGTTACACCAAAAAAATAATGGTTATTTGCTGAATTGTTAATGCGTTTCTCTTTTTCTTGTTAAATGAGACTTAATTTTTTTCCTGGAACAACACAACGTTACAGTTGGATTAAAACAAGCAACTCAGATTTCTGTCAAATTTACATTTTTGACAACGTTTAACTCGAGTGTCACTTTTTTTATTAAAAAAAGCTAACACAAAATTAAGGCCCTGCGATTGTGAAGCAGAGATTTGAAAGTGTCCAGAATTGAAATAGTTAGTTATAAAATACTTCTTTCGTCTTCCAGAGTATTTTGAAGAACTTGTGCCCGACAATCCTCTAAAGCTTAATAATAAACGACACCAAACAACTTTTAGGGTCATCTAAATATAGTTGTATGATTTAAGTGTCCAATGTTTTAGAATCAACATAACTGACCACATGATCGTGGGCGTCTTTTCTCAAAACTTTTTGTTTACCAAGCAAATATCCATAAATTTTCGGAAACTTAAACTAAAGAAAATCAAGCTAAAAGCGATGTGCTGCGTGGGCAAGCAGTACACCAATTTAATTCTTATTTTAACATGGACCACCTTAACACGAATTATTATTATTTTCTTTTATATATAAAACATGCCAGTATATATTCTTAACATTTTTTCGTAAAAAAAACTGCTTCATCTGTTCGCCTAATGGCTGTAATAGTCATGAGCAAATTAACGATATATGGGAACGCTTGGGGATTTTATTTCAACTATGAGCACAACAACCGTATAACGGTCTTATTCGTAATATAACCCACTTTTGGCTTCAGTTTACTTAACGGAATACGCTTCTTAAATACGCTTCTTAAATACGCTTCGTATATATGCCGCACAGTTTCTTGTGGAACACTTTTGAATGCCTTATCGTCCATTAATGTTGATAAAACGTATATCCTTTAAAAGGAATTAGTTCGTGGATATGCACAACAAAAATAGTATTTTAAATATTACTACACAAAAATTTAGCACATTCGAAAAAAATATGTACAAATAAATACATCAGAGAATTCGTGTGCAAGCAGGGAATTGGTTTTAAAAACTTTTATTGCAAATTACTTTTGTCTGAAAATGGTTTGAAATTTATATTTTATTATTATTTTCGGCCATTTATGTACAACCATTTTACGGTTTATGGCTTCGTATTAGTTTCGAAAGCAAAACTTTAACTTTTATACATGAAACAAAAATTTATATAAAATATAATATTTATTTGCTAAAAAGTTGCAGCAAAAGTATTGTTTTATTTTGATGCAGAGAACGAGAAAGTGTGTTTCAGCGTGAGTGCGAATTTATATTTCCCAGTATAAATTTGTTTACTGTTCTTTGGCTTAAGCCATAAATCCAATTTTATGGTTTGGATCACTAAAAATAAAACAGAATAACATTCGTTTTCTATTTTTTTATACTCCACATAAAAAAATAATGCAGGTGTCTTGCACTTAAACAAGCATTCATTTATATTTCATTCTGTCCACAGATGCTTAATAAAACACTAGCGAAACCAACAATAAAAGAGTTTGCTGAGAAAAAAATTTAATGTTGACATTTATTTATAATATTTTTAAGAGTTATTTTAAAAGGATTTTTATACAACTTCGGAATTTTTTCATTCTATTTGTATTGAGATCTACTGTACTCTTTTACATCACAGGAAATTATCTTTAAAGACAGGCAGACAGAGAGACGAAAATGTCATATATAACGACGTTACGGGGTTCTCGATTTCATTACGACTAACAATTTAAAACGGAATGATTTTATTTTCATTTTTTTGTATCGGCTATAATCTGTTTACAAAATGTCTCGAGAAGTTTAACCTTTTATCTTAATAATACACAAAAGGCACAAAAGACAGCTATTAAACTGTACTAACTCGCATAAATTCATTTCCAATGGCGCTGTTTGACTTCACTGTCTTCCAAATTTGTATTTTTTACAAATAAACGATTTATAGGTGATAGATTTCACCGTAAAATAAAATAAAAAACTTTTATATAGAACCTAGGACAGGAAATTAAAATTAGTAAAGTTAGTAAATCACAATAAATTGTCTTATCATTCAAAGCCCAAATGAAATGAGATTATGTCATGCAGAAATATAATGAAGTTCAGAGTAAAACAAATCATATAATAAGAAATATTTATGGTTTAGAAAGACTTGAATTATTATCACGTTAGCAAATTAAAAAAATAGAAACAACTTTTTATTTAAATATTTAAGTTTATAAACAATTTTGTTTGCATATATTTTTAAATTTCAGCCAACATTCGTTATTCACTTGCAAACTTTTAATTTTTATCTATAAAAAATATAATTAAGAATTCTTCACGAATAAATAAATAAAAAATGCAATATTTTTGGTGAAATTCACAAGTTTAACCTTCAAGAGCAACAATCTGTAGGATTTTTGAAATGAATATTCGCATAATTATAAACAATTGGCTGGATTTATATTAGAAATGGGAAATTGTATTTGTTGGTATTTTTGAGTTTCATAAATGTGCTTAAAATCGGCAGTGGTTCTCATACACTTCCGATAAATTTAAAATTAGTTAAAATGCGTTAAAGAGAATTTATATATTTGCAATGTAAATAAAGCATTTTAAAATGTCACTCATAATACTTCCAATCATATTTTTAAATTAAAAGAAAAAAAGGAGAACGAAGAGGCACCAGTGCTCATCTTTTCAGCCAATTATGCTTACAAAATGGTAGCAAAGCATCAAAATTATGTCAATGATGCCCCAGTTTTTCTTAAAATAATTTCAATTAAAGACAGAGAAGCACTCGTAATTACAAAAAGATGCACTATTCATTAAGCAGATACGTTTTATTTATAAATAAAATCTGGTATATCGGATAACACGCTGTTAATTTATAAGTTCTTCTACAAAAACAAAACTTGTTTGTGGATGAAACATTTCAGTTTGCAACTCTAAAAGTGGTATTAGTTGAGCGATGATTCCGAAAGCCAGTACATATACCGACACCCACATTAGGGCGGTATGCTTCAACAAATCACAGTTTAACACTGCAGGAAATAGTATTTTCCAAAAGGCATTCAATTCGGCAAAAGTTAAAATATATAAAATCTGAAAGAAAATGATACGGCCCTAATGCCAAAGAAATTCAATGAAGTTCAATCAGCATCGCTTATCTCATGCACAAAAGGACTTTGTAATCTTAGCGTCCTGGTTTGTGTGGTTCCTTTTTTTTAATTTTATTTGTTTTTTGTGCAAATTGATTGACCAATTATTTCTGAGGTTTTTATCCTGAATTTGTAGTTGTGTAATGACTGCATGCGTGTGGG
The DNA here is from genome assembly GCA_963675445.1 of Linnaemya vulpina. Lineage (NCBI taxonomy): Eukaryota > Metazoa > Arthropoda > Insecta > Diptera > Tachinidae > Linnaemya > Linnaemya vulpina. Next base: position 930,645 of record OY776280.1, on the reverse strand, counting down.
TTTACGCACAATTTTCCAATGAAATTTATTGGCCAACAATTGTAAAGGAGCTGCTTAAATATTTCCTGAATGCAGCAGAAGACCACTCAAATAAACGAAATTAATAGAGTTTGGCGTTTTGGTGGTGTTATGCAAAATTGATTGTTAATCGATGCGACTATTTAAAACTTTAACCAAACGCTGTATTCCGACATTTGATTGTTTTTCCCATTTAATTTGTATTTGTGTGATCACAGATATAAAAAGTAAAAATAAAACGGTTACGAGTTGCAAACTAATTCATGTTGCTTTGGCCAATAAAGCCATTTACACTGTAGTTGAAATCCATTAAAATATTTAAATTAATTTGCAAATCGGATTTTGGTCAACTTGTCATTAATTTAATCATTTGTATCAATAGACTTTTTTCAATTTTAGATATTTAATAAAAACTTGATTTCATACATTTTAAAAACTCAATACAAAAATTTTTTTACTCCAGTGATATTGACAGTTTTTTTTAAGTGGATGGTGAGACGAAACGGAATTCATGATATTTAAAAAATTATGCATCAACAAAAGCTAAATATGCTAACAATTTTATATATTTATTAAAATCGATAATTTTTCGAAAAATATTTTTAATGCAGAAATGATAAATAAAAAAAACAGCAAAGCAGAACAGCTGTTTTCGAAAATCGCCACACTTGCATCATAAATTCTCACGAGTTTGTTTATGACCACTTGCTGGGCGGCTTAACATTATTTTAAATATTATAAAATAAAAGACTTGTTAATCTAAAAAGTAACTAAAACAACTCACACGGTCACAACTTCTTCCCCGTTCGCAGGCCTAAGAGATACATTTTTATATGTATTACAAAATACTAATTATGTGAATTGCACAAGCAAGTTATGCCTGAAAAAACACCAACTCCAAAACTGAACGGACGGAAAATATTTTTTGTAAATTGTTAAAATGAACAGACTGCTTAAATATTGTATGTAAATCTGGAATAGACTGAATGAAGGACATGTGAATGACTAAAAAGTTTTTGTGCTCTTGTCCATCGGATTATTTAAATATAAAATTTATGAAAATACGTTGAAAAAACTTCTTTTCTGCTACACGACAATTTAGCTTCTAGATTCGTGGTGGATGTGCAGTACAGTTTTATTCCATTCAAATGACAAACAGATTTTGTATTTGTTTAAAATACCGCAAAGAATTTATGCATTTCACACCCACTCTACTCGCACCATGAATTCAGCATTGAAATGAAATTAAATATAAATCCATTGTTTGCACAAGTTTTGCAAATAATTATTTCCAACGTACTGCGATTTCTTATAAATCTGAATTGCTTTCAGCGTCTTATTTACGATGGCAATGCTGCACCTCAACCGTACCAACAGCAGCATCGTTTATTTTTCCAACTAAATTATTAAAAAAGTGCGAAGCGAAAGACATATTCAAATTCATTTCATTCTGTTTATTTCTTTCGAAAGAAGTAACATTTATTATTCTAATTGTTTCTCATGAAACTCACGTTTGAAGTCGCAAAAAACTGGAAACAATTATTCGACTACATGGTGTTGACAAACCGCAAATCTTTTTATCATTTTCAGTTTTGATTGCGAATCATTTGGTACACGAAAGTATTTGAATTGTACCTGCCGCGATGCCATGAACAGATGAACCATAAAAATAAATCAATCTTTCGATACTCTTCATTAGAACTACTTCCATATCTTTTTAATCTCTGAATGTAGCAACATAAAACTCTAATCGAATTGGAGAGATGCATATTAATTTTCGAACAGAGCTCGTACATCTAGGCTGCGTTCAATATATTCTTTCGTTTATTTGCTTGCAGTGGTGCGAAGCCGTTTGTGTCTTTTTTTGTTAAATCCGCACTCTTCTATGGGGTCACAAGTACAATGCAAAAATTATCAACGAACAAAATGTCACCTCCACCCTCTCCCCCTTTTCAGCTGTTCAGATGAGTATCTCAATAATTGTTTGGAAAATAATGAAAGAGTTCCCACCCATTGTGTCTTTTTTTGTTAAATCCGCACTCTTCTATGGGGTCACAAGTACAATGCAAAAATTATCAACGAACAAAATGTCACCTCCACCCTCTCCCCCTTTTCAGCTGTTCAGATGAGTATCTCAATAATTGTTTGGAAAATAATGAAAGAGTTCCCACCCATTGACTTCTGGATGAGTACATGATGACGTTCCCTATTCTTGTGTTTCCAACGTTATCTGAAATGTGGTCATGTAAGTAACGACGTGCGCTCTTACGTGTGGGTCTGAATGTAATCGCCGTAATTTTTAAAACATAGAAATGACAACAATCCACTTAATCTGCCAAAATATCATTTACAGCAGGACTGCGGTTTTAATTGTGTTTTAAACACTCCTGCACACAAAGTGGGTAGGAATGTGTGGATGAACTCGTGTGTATCAATAACGATTCTCATTTGAATTTTCATTTGCTTGTTTGTTGGCCTTTTTCTGATTTCCTTTGTTTTTAACCAACAAAAACGTTTTATTAGTTTCTCCTTAATTGTTAGTTGCATCTGTGCGTGTTTTAATGCTGATTTTAATTGCTTTTCATGTTTATTTTTATTATTCAAATGATCATTTGTTTTGTTTGAATTTAATTTAAATCTATGCGCTTCATCATTTAACTTGGCAACTCTTCTTTGGCATGTTGCGGAGATTTATTTTAATTGTCTATAAAATTTTAATCGCAAAAATTATAAATTATTTGTGTAAACAGTTTTAAAAAAGTGCTAATTTCATGATGCGAATTGTAATTAAAATCTCTTAGCCGGAAACTATTTCATACAAAATGGCTTTTTTAATGTGCAGAGGAACTTTGATTTTATTGCACGGAATTCTTAATTCAACTGTGATGGAAATCTACCCTCTTGAGGCGTTTTCTTTTATATTAAGTGTGTGTTTAGGAGAAATATTTTTCGGTGCCAAAGCTAATGAATAACGAACAATTGCTCCAATCAAGAGTCAAGGATTTGTATTCACAACACTTCCAAATAACAACTTCCGGACCTTTTTAACAAGTTTAACACAATTTATCAACAAAAAACACGCAACATATTAACTAATTTTTTTTTGTCGAGCCAGACAGTTGTATTTCGTTCCTACTTTTAGTTTAATTTAAAAAAAACCTGAGTTTTACAGAATAGAGGAATAGTGTTGCGAAGTATATGTAATAAATAAGAGCGTATTATTATTTTCTTCGTTTTATAAAACAATAGAATACATTAAACTTTGGTTCGTAGAACATTTTGCCTAGAAAGCAGATGAAACTTTTAATTTCGTGTATTAACTGAAAAATAGTTCCTCAGCCACACTAAAAGACGGTTTATCCAAATAGCCATCGTCATAATCATCAGCAACTGAAATGCCACAAAATAAACACAAACAAAATATTATGGAGAACACTTTTTGCTGAACACAATATTATTACCGTTATTTACAACAACATATTGTGTACTCGCATACAACAAATGTTATCGCACTGGAACATATAGAAGGAAGTGAAAGATGCTTCTCCAATTCACTTCACCTTCTGCAAACACTACGACAGCGAGTAAAATAAAATCGTATGAACAGGTTGAAAATCGTGTACGCAACTTTTTCTATTTCACATGCAGAAAAGAGAAAAGGAAGGGAAATAAACAACGAAACATATCAAAATTATGCTTAATGAAAATTCACCCTTCGCATTAAGAAAATAAATAAATAAATAATGACCCTTAACACGACAAAAGTGAAGGTAAAATAGAAAACCTAAAAGGGAAAATTAACAGGGAGGGAGGACTGGTTTAATTTTTGTTTTTGTAAATATTGCAACGGAGTTGTGTCCTTGTAAGTTTGGGTTAATTTCAGATTAAGAGAGAAAGAAATATGGCAAGTGGCAACACATTTATCCAGGAGGAAACAAGTAGATATTTATGATTTATATTAAATTTTAATCAACCTTAAATTTACAAAAAAATGATAACATTTTTGAGTTACAATCAAATATATTATTCGTGAAATTATTTATGTTAATAGCCATTGCAGACAAGTACTGAAATTGAGTCAATTAAACTATAAATTGTGTTGTTGACCTCGCCATTCACACATATCAAATTATTTGACAACTGCTAGTGCTGTTATTATTTTGGTCGTAAAAATGTTTGCTGTTTCATCACTCCAACACAGCCTTTCTAGTCTAGGTTTTTGAGCCACTCTTGGGTGTATTTTTAAAAATAAATCTAAGATTTTATGCCTATTTTCAGTTAAAATTTTTTGGACTTGCTTAGGCGCCAGTTTGGGCCGTCATTTGCTTTTCCATTTTCATATCAATTTTACAGCTTTTCCTTAAAATTCAGATTAGAGAAAAATTTAGATCTAGAAAAAATTAAAAGCGCCGAAGAAAAACATTCGGCGATGCTTACGGAGACCGCCACACACTGCAGTAGCGTTTTATCGGTTTTATATGCCAAGTTTTATATTGAAGGATAACTTTGAGTTTGCCCAATTCGCCAGAACTACAATTGATTTTAAAGATTTTGATTCAAATGCAATTGTATGAACGAAACAATTTTTTCAACATCGTAAAATCGGCAAAGAAATTATTTCAAGGCCTATCCAACTGTGCATTTTATTAATTAGTCGATGTAACATCTTCTTTGTGACTCTTGCAGCATCTGGACTGTCTGTCTCAGGGGTGCCACACTGGCTGTCCTACTGGACTTTATAAGAAGTTCTGGGGGTCCTTAGAAACGGTACCTCCCTATTTCGAGTATTTTGACACTAGTTTATGGGCAGCCTCTTTAACCTAATCAAAGTTAAATGTTAAGACAAAAAATAGTTTTCGATTTTACCATTTTCACCATTCAAATACTTTTTTATAACTTTTAATTTTAGCATGAGCGTCGCTTGAGTTGGCGTCTACGCTATTCAACAATTATCAAAAACAATAACAAAAAAATACTCATTATTTTGTAATCACTTCTTGAGTCGGATTAAATTAAGTGAAGAGTTTCAAAAGATTTCCCGTCGCAAACTTTTGAAATCTTGTTGAATCAGGAGTGTAGAAATAACAAAATGAAATAGTTTTTTACTGTTTAAATTAGTAACCAACAAATTTATTTAAAATAACACTCACTGGCATTGCTTTTCTATCATTTAATGAGTCTGTGCCAATTTAATTTTTTTAATTATTCTGAAGTTGAGTCCTACTTAACACAAAACGAATAAATTAATATAAATATTTTAGTTATTTCTCATTTATTTTAAATTGCATTCTGAGGAATTGAAGCAGTTGATGTTTTAAGTTGCCACTTCCATCGTTCTATTTAAAACATTGTCATGCGCTCGTTTAAACTGAAGAACGTTAGAAGTTCTGTTGGCATCAGCTTAAGTACCGAATCAAGTTTATGTAAAATATAAGAATATTTTCCGTATTTTTTCGTATTTTCTTAAACATCTTTGCTTTTTGCTCACAACGAAATATTTTATCGCAGAATAATATTTGCACAGCACACACCCTCTCCTTAAGTTCGAAATTTTATTTAATGTCAACTATCACTGAGAAACGAACGATGCGGTGGAATTTTGTAGTAAATTTGAAAAATACGTGCCTTTAAGGTAGTTTTCGAAAAGTTGGGAATTACATTTTCTGTATGAATAGAAAGTCATGAAGCGATGAATATATTAATATCAATACATCAATTCTAATACTTCTGCACTATGGGTTCCATTGGCGGAAGTAGTGAATGCGTGAACTACAACGTAGAAGGCCGTGGGTTCGATCCAGCTTCAGTCATGAATATGGGATCGAATTTTTGTGATTTGCATTAATTCTTTAACTGCAATTGATATCGGCCTAATTAAAAGCCGACTTCACAGTATTGGTCACTGGTCACTGGTCACAATATCGACAGCGATTGATAATATCATGTGCTAGGGAGCGTGTTACAGCACCGATTTCCTCCGCCGGTATTTCAGCGAAAATTCGACGACGAAATATTACAAATTCTCTGTCTTCTTCTTAATTTTCACCATCTTCAGTTACCCATTCCTTTCCATAGATGCGGCACAACGTATTGCATGAGTAGAGGACATCCACTATGTGCCGGTCCAAAACGAGAACAGAGAAAAGTGTGCGATATTTTTTCAATTTCATGCTTGGCAGATTAAAAATGTTCCATTTCAGTCTAACAGATCCAACTTTATTTATTTGGATTTTTGGATAAAATATAATTATTTCATTCTACGATGCTGAGGTAGCACTTTGACTTTTATTTACTTTGCACGAATATAAGCAACGTCCAATTTATTTTAAATGAGTCATAAGTACAACTGATTAAAACTTTACAGTGGGGTAAAACGTAGTTCGGAACTCAACTAAATTCTAGGCTGTTTATAACTATTGAAATGAATGGCTGCAAAACGTATACAATTCCACTGATATTAAGTGAAAAGTAGGAGCTGATGATATTTTCAGTCGCAATATTTAAACGAAAAAAAAATTCACAATAAGGCCAGATTGTGTAAACTAAATTCCTTTTTACCCGCATCTATTCTATCATTCTTTAAGATTACGGCTCAACGTCAGTTTAGAAGCTGCAGATCTATTTTCAAGTTTTGTCATAATTTTCCCACTGTGCATTCCTAATTATTTACTTATAAATTACGTGAGTATGAGTGCGTTAGGAATTTACCGAATTTAATCCAATACTTTACAAAATGCGTTTTATGTCCAAAAGTTTAGCTATAAAAGTAATCTGGAGAAATAAAACTCAAGCTGTACACAAGAAGCAATTAAACCACCCCTTAAAGCGCCTAATAATGTTCCATTTTTAATTTTCTTTTTCTCTTCTTTCTTTTCGGCTTCATTCGCAAAAGCCACAAAAAGTACTTTAGCCAGCATTATTTCATACATGGGCAGGAGAGAGCTTTTCTAGCAAATATATTAAATAAACACTCTAGATTTCTTTAAACATGTTTTAAACAACTCACACGCACACACACACACACACACACACATAAAGGATAAAGTGCATAAGCAACCAGAACTGAAAAGGTAAATAGCATTAAAGCAAAGACCCAAAAGAAATAGTAAAAAGATATCAGCATTTTTGAAGTCAGTTGAAATTTAATGTTGTAAAATCATCAGTTCGTAATTGTAGTTTGTGTGTGTGTACGTTAATATATCAATTTACATACTCAATCCTTAGCAAAGTTTTAGCTACTCACTTTGAATGGAAGGAGTTGTAATGTTGTTTGCAACTTCAATTAATTCAAATAAAGACGTTCAAAAAGTTTAGTTTCTATGTGATTGACTTTCAGGTTCGTTGTGTTCAATCAAGTGTGACCTCCGTAACTTATTCCTGGGATGATAATTTAAAAATATATTGAAGTGATCCTTTTAGCTGGTTCCTGTACACCTTTTACTCGAACACTTTTTATACACTAAAGATGTTATTTTAAGCTTTTAGTGAAGTGGATAAGAAGCTTGAAATATATCCAACTTAAATCAAAAGCTAAAATAGCCATTCGTTTTATCTCTCCTTTTCTTAAATTTAGTCAATATAATTCTCCATGCCAACTTTAAAGGGTCTAGATTCTAGAACCACCTTGTCAAGATGGTTTCTGCGCAAAAGTGTGTGATTTCATCTCTTTTGAAATGTTTTCAAAGCACCGGAACGTCAATATTTTAACATACTAAAGACCAACTCATTTATTACTTTTTTCCTAAACGATCACTTTCAGGACCTGCGACTGTCTGTTTCAGAGGCATATTGTGAGAGCATCTCTCGGCTTTTAAAGTATAATTTATTTTATTCTATTTTTATCTACTTGGGTGTTTAAATATGGAAAAGAGTTACAAAAAGATTTACAAATAGAAAATCAGGTGAAAGAATGCGACGATGAAATCACTACATTTAGATGGATGTTCAACCCGGCTTTGAAAAGGTTTCTCTTTAATAAAGTTTCAGAATGTGAAATTGTCTGTCTTTTTAAGAACGGGGCTTAATTTTACTAGAGGCACAACTGAGGTTGTCATCTCCTTCCTTTTTTTTCTTGTATTAACACAAACAAGTTTATATGTATATTTAATATATTTTCTCTTTAGACGCAAACAATCTTTTACTACTATTTCAAACATAATTCAGATGGTTGTGGGAATGTTTTTTTTTCGTTTTTTTGTCAGCATGCATACGTAAAACTCGTGTACTTGGGGAAAAGAACATATTTTTTAATGAAAACAAACATAATTATGCGCAATAGTGTGTTCACACTGACATGGTTTTAATATTGAAAACAGTTATTGAAACCTGAAAGAAAAATAAAAAAGCATCCTTTTTTGTTCTTTCAAACAGAATATATAACATAGTAAAACAGACGGGCTCACATTGGAGAACTATTTAATTACAACTTTATAAACACCTTTATTACATTCTTTTATAATTTAAATGTCTTCAATGGAAGTCAACCTCAGGAAAGGATTCCTCACGAGCATTCGATAAAACATTTTGTTTGCAAAAAGCAAACAAGCGGCGATTTCTGTTAAAAATTTGCCCCGTTATGAACATATTGAAGATGGGAGATTGAATGCCATTTAAATCAGGCCTACTGAAAAGCTACTATTTATGCGTCTGGTCATTCAGAAGACCATTATGCACTTTAACATGTAAGGTTATAGCCAAAACAAAGCAAATAGAGGAGAAAAAATTATTGTAGGAGAAAAAAAAGTTATATAAAGAGGAAAGGAAAGTCAAGCCAAGTTAAGAACATTCGTTGAACAGTTGGCATTACAATATAGAACGGAACAAAAGAAATGAGATGAATGGTTTCTTCGCCTTCAGTCGGTCATATATTTCAGGGTCAAAAGCAACAATTTCTTTATAAAAATACCTTCATACCAAAATACAAGCTTTTGTGTAGCATTCAAATGCGTAAGACTCGATATACAAAGTCGCACACACAAACAACATAACGATTCTTATGTAGAATGTGAGAAAGTTTACTAAAAGCAGAACTTATGGAAATACACACTCGCATACTCATCTACAGATTTGTGTGTGTGTGTGTGTACTTAAGTAATTAATGTAATTTTAATTAAGTAATGGGATATGTGAGAAGGATAATTTACCCGTCTAATATAACAAAGATCTAAGACCTGCATAGTGGGGTCGGTTTGAAATACTTTGGCAAAAATGAAGATGAATACTTTGGTAATAATGTGAAGATGAGGCGTACCGAAGAAGCAGTTGAATCGAAATCTTAGGAACTAACTTTTAGCGGCAGTCAGCACAAACTCTTAAAGTTAATCACTTCAAACAAATATTCCATTTTTATCCGTTGAAGCCTTCGCTATTTATTTCACATGTTTAGAGGGTCATGCTCATTTTGAAATTCAGAGTTTTGTTTTGGGCAATAGTTGAAGCCCGATTTCAATGTTTTGTAGTTTGTTAAAATCCTATTGAAAACAGCGTTACAATTTAATTATTTATTCCTTATATTTGTTTGTACGCATAATTCAACGTAATGCAACGCAGCAACTGCACTGGATATCCGATTCCAATTCTTAATTGCTAATCTATTCGTGGATGCTCTGAATTCAAGCACTTATTTCGCATTAAAAAGGACTCAAATTTTCTTATAAAAAATTGAGTACGGACCAAATTTTGTTCGAAACACAAGGGTGAATGCCGCTTTAAGTCTGTCCAACGCAGACCTTTTTCTCACTTAAATGCATTTTTTTTCTTTTAGAACGTAGACAACTTCCAGAATATAAAATTATAAAACATAAACAACTCACCTTAACTTTTATTATTGATGTTTTCCATAGAAGTAGTCAATGGAGAAGCTTCCCACAGCAAGGTAGACGATGAAGAAGAAGAAGAAGAGAGCACGTTCCGTTACGTTATTGCCGATTAGAAGATGATGTTTTGGAAATTTATTGTTGCACAGCATTTGAGGTGAAGATTTGCATGAAAAACCAAACACTTTTATTAGGAAATCTATTTGTTGCTGTTTTATTATTTATTGGCCATAAAATTTAATGATTATGATTATTATTTCTGTTTGAATCTTGATAAATATAACTTTTTTATTTTTTATATTATTAATTATTGCGATTACATTTTATTGTTAAATTGGTTTATTATTATTTTTTATTAGACTTGATTGTTTGGAAATCTCACAACTGGCACACGAACGCATTATTTTTTGTTGAAAATACTTCATGACATGCAAACGCAGCACACACACTTTAAAATTTATTACAAATGGATAATTTTAAAAACGATTCGAGTTTAACAAAGCAAATTTTTATGTTGCATAAAAATAGAATTGAGTTTATTTCTACAAAGAAAATTTAATAGGTTCGTTTGAAGTAGAATTATTTGCTTTTTAATTATTTTATTTTATGAATTATTTGTTGAAAGTTTTAATTAATACCGGTGTTTTGCACTTAGACTAGAATTTTTATTTTGTTTTTTTTTTTGTTTAATAAAAATTATTAATTATTTAGTATAACTGAAGTAACTAATTGATGCTTACACTTTATTAATTTATATATTAAATGATATGTTGACACACTCTGTTTAAGGTTTTTAGATAAACACTACATTATTTTTCCATTTCAATTTTAATTTGTTCTTTATTTATGTGGGTTCTAATTTAAAATTTGCTTTCTTCAAATTGCTTTTATTAATTCGTTTTATCCTGCACAACTTCCGGATTTATTGCTAATTATCTGTAAAGAATCAAAATAATACTTAATTATTACATAAATACTATTGATCAATTCACAAGCCTCGTAACATAAAATATCTCTCAAAACAAAATGATATTGCAAATGATTTGTTTAGCAGTAAAATATGTAATTGGGCTTATGAATCGATCGATTTTGCAAATAATTTTAGTGAAATTCTACGTCCTTTTAAGATTTTCGATAAGAAAGAAACTTCTTCAGACCAGCTGAAGATCGGAAGTTGTAGTTACTTAATTGAAACATGGAAACTCGTCGGCATTTAGCCGAACTGTACACAACGTATGCATCTCTTCGAATATTTTATAGGTCGTCCTGCCGGAAAAGCCACTTTATTTAAGACAAATAATTTTTTCTAGAATTCATTCTATTTCTAGTTCTGCAAAACCTTAAGCCAGAGCATACGTAAAGTATACCATTTGCAAAGCGCTACAGTGTTTGTACGCAATACATTTTCCATAATATCGCAGAGTTCGATACCGTTCGAAAACGGAACCCGTTTTATAATTTGATATTAAAACCGATTACATTCCGATATTTTTTTCATTTCTCGTTTCCCAACGGAATTAAACCCTGGGATAAGAATATGTTACATAAACAGCACTCTGAAAGATAAAACGAATTTTTCGTTCTGTCGAAACGAATTTCTAACTTTAATATACAGTCAACTGCTTCTACTCGTTGTCGACAACAATTGTCTGTTATTTATAACAGGATTTATGAGTTTGTTAATATTTAGAGGTTAATAATATATATCGAATTGCAATCAATTGTTCTCGACAACAAATAGACACATGATATGTTTTTGCGAATTATGAATTTTAGAGTCCTACTCGTAAGATCAATTTAAAAAGGAGGACATCTACAAGAGGAGATTTGAATATGCAAAACAATTTTTCCGAATTATAATCACTTTCCTTCCATTTGCCAATAGCTCTTGCAGATTATTTAGATTTATTTAACAGAAACATTTCGGTTGACAGTCTTTAAGCAGAAAAATCAATTAAATTAATTAAACTAAAATGATTCTTCTTCAAATCTTTTCAATAACTTGACAGAAGGACGGTTTAACTAGTGCAAAATTAAAACTACAAACAATTAACCAGAGAGTTATGGAGCATCTTTTGTACGTTTAAGTCTTCTTGCTCGTAGTATAGAAAACATCCTAAATTTCAAGGACACATGCAATGGCAACAGACGTAGTCCTATAAATTCGCATTTAGTTGAAATAGAGTAAGAAAAAGAAACCATATATTAACATTTTAATAAATTCAAAATATACCAGCATGTATGGATGCGTACAAGTGAAGCAACAAGAAAAAGAAATATTTTTTTATGTTTTATTACCTGTTTATTTCAGTGTGTGTGTATGTTTATGTTTAGATAAAAACATATTAATACTCTTTTTATATTTTTATTTTTGAAAATGAAAACACTAGATATTTATTATACATACACACACATATTTATTATACATACACACATACACGTATGGACGCATATAAAATATTTTATAATTAACAGCTTTACGTCACACAAGTATTAAAATAAAAAAATTGATACATATTTTTGGCTGCTTCTTTTTGTTGCACAAAAAAAACAATTTTTAAATTTCGTTTTCATAAACTCACAGATTATTTTTATTTCATTATTTTCATTTTTTAATTTCGACGAATTAAAACGGCAGACGACAAACGACAGTGTCAAATGATAAGAAACAAAAACGTAGTTTAACACAACTGGTCCGAACAAAAACGACTTGTTTGCAAACACGAAGCTCGAGATTTTTACGGTTTCAGCAATGCTCTTGGCAATTTTTGATTAATTTTAAACATTTTCATAGAAATAGTAAAGATTTTTCTCATTTTCAAGATTCTTTTGCGGATATCTTTTTTTTCAATATCCCCTTGTTCAAACTGGGTTTCAACTTGATATTTTTCTCAAGCACTTGAATATACCGACCGACCACCAGCAAGCACTAAATTTTTCATTCCAAATTTCTTTATAGCAAATGATTTCGTTTCATTATAATTCCATTTTAGTTTCTTGCTTAATTTGAACTAAAGTCCCTTATTTTAGGTAGAGAATGTACAAGCAGAATTATTAATTTTCTTTTTTTTCTTATTACACTTTTGCTGTGTAGTGTCTGTGTGGTGGTGGCGGTTTTCAAATTGCAATACTAGCTTAAATAGTATAGGAAAAACCACATTTAACGGTAATTCTTCTGGTATTTCTTAAAGCATTTGCTCTCTCAGTAACGTTAACCAATCTTAGCATCGCGGCGTATATCCAACGACTATCAGGCTGTGAAATTAAAACATTTATGGAGACCCCAATAATCTCCTATACGCGTTTGAATGTATGTTTGCCTACCACGACTAAAAACCACCGAAGTTTAACGAAACTCATCATATTGAACTAGAGGAAGATGCTTGAGAGTACAGAAATGAAAAGCGAAAACAACAATCGAATACTGTTTTATATTTTGCATACAATTTACCTTGAGCTTTTCATTTACGCTCTCTCCCACACATTTGATGAGGGCCAAACAATAACAAAACACGCACACTAAATACTCTTAAATACAACAGTAATAAAGCACGAATCATAAAAGCCAATAGTAAGTACACAAAAGCATCGAACTGTAAATGAAAGAAAAAGTTTTTCCTCTCTTTGATTTCTTAGTGAAGGGCCACACGCAAATACGTCACTACTAGAAGGAAAAGCCTTAAAGAACTAAAAGCATGCTGCCCTTTATACACACACTCGTAAGCTTTTGTTATTATAAACACTTGATATGCCGGGAACTTTTTGCTCCCAAACGGAAATATCCCCCAAAATAAGCTTAATTCCGTTAACAGTAAAACATGTGCTTTCACAACTTACAATAATCGAATTAAAAACGAAGCAGGCCTTTCGCCGACTACTAATCCACTCAACTCGCACGAGTATGTGTACAGGAATGCAGTATGTAGGTTAGTAGTATTAGTAAATGCCACATACACGTACACTCAAACAATTGAAGGCGTACATGCAACACACCCGAATTGTGCGTAAAAACAACAAAAGAACAGAATAAAAATATACAAAAACAAGACAATATAAAATTGTTGAATGAGTTTTTCTACACGCTTTACCCCAACAATTATGTGTTCAACAATGAAAAGGAAACAAAATTCTCTTTACCAGAAATATTAAATACTGGTGTGGCTGGATTCTGAGAGAACCATTCAAAATAAAGAGTTTGAAGTTGCTGTTGGCTAAAACTTGAACGTGCGAAAAGAAACTGTGATAAGAAGAGAATACTAACAAGCGCCAGACTTGTGTGGACTCAAACAGCAGATAGACATATTGAAAAAAAAAGTCCAAAGAAAAAAGGGAATTTATATGTTAAGGACCGAAAAGAAAAATTGTTAAGGAATTTCAAGACACAACGTAATAATAGAGAATATCTGCAGTCAATGTGAAACATTTTGCAGAACTCAAAGCCTGTGCAAGCGTGTAGGTTGGCGATAATTTCTGATTTTTTTGTTCCATGTATGCAAATAAAGAAAGTTGAACGGTTAGGCCGTGTTGTGTGTGCACCGTAGTTTTACATAAAGTACAAGTACATTTTGGAATATTTTCCTATGAAACCAATTTGATTGACTTTTAGAAAATTTATAACTCCATATAGATTAAAATGTAAAAGAATACAGTAGAACATAAAACGTGCAAGATTGCAAGCGCAAGAAGGTAGAGCTGCACCAAAAAATATAGTTATAATCCCAGTCAGCAGTCAGGCGAAAAGAAATTTCACATAATGGCATGAAAAGTTATTTTTATAATTAAAATCAAGTGAATTTATTTCAACCCAATCCGAGGAGAGGTAAAAAGCTCATGCCGAAATACCTCGTAACCCATTTAATCACATCATTTTAGAGAAAAGCCCAAGATCAAAACCCGTTTATATTACGTCAAGTGTTCGACCCAAGTATAAACCATAATATGTGGTAGCTGGTTGTGTTTTAATACAGAAATAATACTTTTCATGTACATTAAAACCATTTAAAGATATTAAAGGAGAGGATATGATAAAACGAAAAACGTAAGCAATTTGGAAAGAACATTCAAATCCTGCTTTATCACTCGGTGATCAAATGAATGCAGCAAGCAAATTGATTACAGGGCTCTGCTGCGACATTTTGGGGACCAGAACACAGGATCGCATTGCTTTTGTTCAGGAAATAATGAAAGACATTTTCCATAGTTTTAGTAAAATTTTACTTGAAGAATTTGAAAATATTTTACTTATTTTTATTACATGTCCTTTTAGTCAACTGACGAAATTCAGGTACTACCATTAAACACTTACTAACGGCTATGAAATAAATTTAGTCTTGTATGTCTGAAATAAAATTAATTTTTTGTACAAACATCACAATAATAATTGTTGTTATACTTGCAGATGTGGCAGTAGTAAAAGAAATAATTGATCATTTGCCAAAAACTGAAAATTTACATAAACTTATTAGCACGCGACAGCAACAAGTCAAAACTTTTGCTTTTTCAACCTTTTGCGTAAAGCAAATAATTTAAATATTTTTTTTTATTTCCAATAAAGTGCAACGATTTTAATCTTACTAAGCTCTACAGAAATAAAATGTGTTCATCAATGAACTTTTAAATTTTTGTTAAAATTTATGCAGATGTCTTTAAAACGTTTGATTACAGTTGACATTTAAGTGGCATCAAGTAGATTCGAATTAATTGTTTAACTATTTTTTGGTTTTCGTCATTATTTTCTACAACTATTCATTCCTACACTAAGCAACAATATGATAGTCTGAACTGACGATGTTGCCGAGTTTGAGAATTATCGTTCAGTATGTGCAACAATAAAATTGTGCTCAGGATATAATAAAATGCGCTCACAACTCTTACGCTAATCACGCCATTCTGAGAATAATAAAAATTCTAGGTCAGAAAACGTTAATAGCCGGCCCCAAAATGTCCATCGAAGAAAAAATAAGATACTTGCGTTCACTAAGAACTTATTTCATAAATTCTTTTATTTTTTTACTACCGCAACGAAGACTTGAAGGTGGCCGTAAAATAAATTGCATGTGAAAATTATGTTTTAAAGCACTTCTTAGAACACGTACTTTATGAATACTTCAGTTAGGCAGTAAATGAATACATAAATAAAAAGCAGATTTCTATATTGCGAATCAATTGTTTGTCATCATTAAATCTAACGAACGGCAATGCGCAGCAATTATTTGCGCAAGTTTAAATCAAACACAATCAGATCTTGCCTAATATTATTTATAAACAATTTACGATGCAATTTATCAGGATCCTTTTGATCGCTTATAAGTGCCATTCCATTTACGAGATTTAGTCCAAAGTCTTCGCAATCGACACTCTTCAGTCACGTAATTCTTTAAATGGTAATTAATTCAATTGTGTTTCTCGGAGACAAGTAAAATCATCTTTTTTTATTATTTATGAACCCAGTTTGCTTAAACAAATGTTGCACAAAAAACGGGACAAAAACAAAACATTATCCAACAGTTACGCTGCCGAGATGGACTTGTAGTGCTTGTCCATGTTAAGAAGTTTTTAGTTCTTTAACTTCTTGCAACAAAATTACACAGCATCGATTAATGAAATTTTCAACAAAATTCGAATATACTTTCCATGAAGAAATTAATAAAAAGTAATTTGAGAAAAAAATAAACTTGACAAAAGAGTGCAGGCATTTGATCTAAACATCCACGTGTAAAAATAGGATCTCCTTTTAATATATTGGGAAGGAAGACTTTGAATTGAAAATCCATAAATACTCTTTTGGTTTTTTCTTAGAAAAGTTTTTGCTAAAATTAATTAATACATAAATTTGCGCTATCGCTATCTTCACTCATTTGTGCATGTGAAAATAATCTATAAATGATTTTGTTTATTTATTTTTCATGTGTATGTAAGTATTTATCTAGAAATATGTACATACACACACTTAGTAGATTTATTGAATATTTAACGAGACACGTACAATACATACGAGTCCAAATATTTATGTGAAACACTAGCGGTTCATGAAAATCATCCAATCAATTTTGAATGAGAAAAAAATAAATATAAGCAAATCAAGGACAGCTTTCAA
The DNA here is from genome assembly GCA_963675445.1 of Linnaemya vulpina. Classification (NCBI taxonomy): domain Eukaryota; kingdom Metazoa; phylum Arthropoda; class Insecta; order Diptera; family Tachinidae; genus Linnaemya; species Linnaemya vulpina. Next base: position 913,716 of record OY776280.1, on the reverse strand, counting down.
TGTTACCTACATATAAATTAATTGATTTAAAGAGCAAAACAACATAATTAAACAACTAAATAAAATAATTAACAATCATGACACAGAGCGAACTAAAGCGAATAAATTATAGCCGCATGAGTATGCGCGATAATTAAAGATAAATTTCTTTTGCGACACCCCGTAAAAAACTTTGTTTTAATAAAATTATCATATGCAAAAATGATTCTTCACATTCCAGAATAAATTAAATTCTCTTTAAACATCTTAAACGAATTAATTATCGTTTCTGAAACGATTTTTTTATTGGTTTAGAAAATCCATTCATTAAATCTACCAAAACCTCAATATATGACTCTACTATTTAGTTTAAGAAGGCCAATTCTTTATATTTGGTAAAAATAAAAAATTCCAAAATATTAAAATCTTTTACCATTTCAAATGTTTTTTTTAATGAACGTATAAGCTAACTAGGAATGCGTCTACCATAACTCAAGTAAAAACAGTATTGAATATATTAAATTTTCTTCGCTATTAATCAGTATTTCTGATCTTAATACATTATGAATGAAATCAAACCTTGTGAATCTATTTTGATGATATGGGGCTCATTTTATATATCAAATATCTAAATTTATCCGCTTAGAATGAGAACACGATATTTATCGTGAATTTTGAAGACCAAAGACTGTTTAAAATATATATTTTTTCGATATACTTTGAATAAGAATATAAAATAATCTCTCTTATCCTATAATTATTTTCCAAGGTTTTAACACAATGAAATATATAGGACACTTACGTACTGTTCTTTTTTAAAGCACAGTCAGATGTTGTCAGTAGTGTGTCAGTTGTTTTCCACAACGCGTATTGACGTGACCTTGACAATAATTTACAGAATAAAGCTGAATATTAGTAGAGCTTGGAGTTAATTTCAGTGCAAATAGAATATTTACTATTATAAAAAATAAGTAAATTATTCTATTGCCATGATTTCATTAATTTCTTTGGAGTAGCATAAAATTTGAAAGTTGGTTTCATAAATGGCACAAAAAAACAACTCAAGAATGTTTTAAAAAATTTTGCATGCTTCTTTATAACTTATAATAATTGATTTCGCCGGCAGTACTTTTGTTGGAATCATATACCTAATAATTGTCATCCAAAATTTGCAACATATAAGCGTTAATCATGGCATGGTAGATGCTTAACGGAAGCACATTTGGAGCAGGTATTTGGATTGGTTTCACTGTGTATGCGGCAAATTTGTTTTAAAGTTAAGTTAAATGTTTGAAAAGTTTTTATATTAGCAGCGCGAATTTATGATTGATTTCCAAAGTAAATTACATATATGATTTTTGTTCAAGGGTGAATCATGATGACTTCTCGTAGAATCTTCATATATCCTTAATTCGAACTCTTCCTAAAGATCGTTCAGACGAAAATCTGTTATTAAAAGTGGCGAAAGAATGAATTCGGGCCGAGTCATTTTATATTGTTGAAAATTGATGGTTACAATTTTTTTTAAATTTGTATGTACCTTAAAAAGACCCCTTCACATTTGCTGTATTTTCAAATGCTTTAGTTCATTATAAATTATTATATTTCATATTATGAAATAGCAATAGCTTTCTCATAATATATATATATATATATATATATATATATATATATATAATATATATATATATATATATATATATATATATAATATATATATATATATATATATATATATATATATATTATATATATATATATATATATATATATATATATATAATATATATATATATATATATATATATATATATATATATATATATATATATATATATATATATATAATATATATATATATATATAATATATATATATATATATATATATATATAATATATATATAGATATATATATATATATATATATATATATATATATATAGATATTATATATATATATATATATATATATATATATATTATATATTTATATATATATATATATATATATATATATATTATATTTATATATATATATATATATATATATATATATATATTATATATATATATTATATATATATATATATATATATATATATATATATATTATATATATATATATATATATATATATATATTATATATATATATATATATATATATATATATTATATATATATATATATATATATATATAATATATATATATATATATATATATATATATATATCTTTCTAAAAACCGATTTTATGCATCTGCACTTCCTAATCGGTATTTGAACGTTTTATATTTCCTCTCATAACAAGTGATTATTAAAGTTCCCATCTGCTCAACTTCAAAATTGAAAGGATAGAAATTTTGTATTTTGCCCCTACAAAAAATTCCAATTTCCAGCAAAATCTTTGAGGAATACGTACCTTGATAACACCAAATTAGGAGAACTTATATTAATCAATCAGAATTGTATCTTGCTTTTCAAAATAGTGCTGCTTTTTTAAACTGTATCTTGCTTTTGAAATTGAGCTGCTTTTTGAAATTGTATCTTGCTTTTTGAAACTTCGTGACTTTTTCTGCAGTCACAAGCTACAACATAAAAAAGTTAAGAATTTGAAATTAAATCTACCCAGTAAAATCAAAACTACAATTAAATACAGAATAAAAACCCACCTTGGCTGAATGCAATTGATATCGAGATGATCACTTTTTCTGGTATACAAAATAGATTCTTAGTTTAATAATTCATTATGTATTTCTAAACTTAGCAGTTGTACTGCGTACTATTATTTTTTGCAATTGGCAGAATGTTTTTAATAGAAAACTGTTATGCGAGCACTAATAAAATTTGAAAGTAAATGCAAATCTTGCGTTAGGACGACATTATTATATTAAAAAAGACACTTTCTAAGGTTGCATGCGAAGAGCACCATCAAGACGAATGGTCTCGCCATTCATCAAAGGATTTTCGTAGATAGCCTGCACCATGTGAGCATATTCAGATGGTTCACCCAATCGTTGAGGAAAAGGAATGGATTTTGCCAAGAAGGTTCGAACCTTTTCAGGTAGAGCTGCTAGCATAGGTGTATTGAAGAGACCTGGAGCAATGGTACACACACGAATACCCTGAGTGCTGAGGTCACGAGCGATGGGTAAAGTCATGCCAACAACAGCCGCCTTTGAGGCAGAGTAAGCCGCCTGACCAATCTGACCGTCATACGCAGCAACAGAAGCTGTATTTACAATAACGCCACGTTGGCCGTCCTGATTCGGTTCGTTTGTGCCCATAAGACCAGCTGTAAGGCGAATTACGTTAAATGTACCAACAGTATTGATCATGAGAACACGACTGAAATCCTCTAATCTGTGGGGATAATTTTTGTTAAAGTTGTAAGTCCTCACAGCTGTAGCAGTACCGGCACAGTTAACAGCTAAATCCAAACGACCGAATTTGTCCTTGGCTGTCTGTACAGCTGCTGTGACATCGTTTTCAGAAGTTACGTCAACTGGAACAAAAACCACATTGTCTCCCAATTCCTTGGCGACTTCATTCCCTTTAGAGGTGCCAAGATCAGCCAAGACGACACGAGCACCTTGCTTGGCAAGACGTTCGACGGTGGCACGCCCTAATCCAGAGGCTCCACCAGTAACAAGAGATACGGCGTTCTAAAAATATAAATAAAAACATATACAGATAAGAATATAAATATGTTTTCCAAGCTGAAAAAACATTCATAAGGGCTTAATTTTTTCCACATGGACTTTGTACCTTAATACAAAGGCAAAACTACAAGCTATCGCAGACAACTGCATCTCAACCTACCTTTATCATTTTTATTAATTATCAATGTTACCAGTTATATTAGGCTCTTGATTATTAAAACACAAAACTTTGCGCATGAATAATAAAGTATTCACTTTGTACGAAAAACACCGGTTGAATGAAAAATTTTAACAAATGAGCCCCAAGCCAGATGACTTTATATCATAGAGCTGGCAGTCTACCGATTACAAGAAATGCACACTCAGTTGCAATAATTGTACTTATTAAGTACAACCTATTCGTACGGTGAATGTCAAGGATAAGCCTATAATGGATTATATCTATAATAGCAGTAATAATTTCTACTTCTTACCACATATCGAAGTCATCAAAGCGAACAGTACTATCGACTATACAAATGATTGTTGTCTTAGATTAGCTTCCTAATAGGTGGCAGCACGAGAGTAGTTACACAATCGATAGCACAGGTGACCGTATTCATTTCATATGCATTACTCATGTTTTCTTCATGTATCTATTGAGATATACAGTACACTCGGGAAAACGTCAACTAATTAATCCCGAGGGTGTTGACGTTTAACAAATTGTTGACGTTTATGAATGTAAAACGTAATGGTTTAAAACGTTTCCATTAACTATAAACTATAACCAAACATAAACAAATCCAAAAAATTAACAAAAAAGGCTTTAAGCCTGACTAAAACTAAAAGAACACATTTTAAATGAGATCATATTTTTAATTTCACATACATTCATAAAATAAATGTGTGTGTGTGTGCAAAAAGCTGAGTATTTTAACTGTTGCTAAATATAAGATTTTGTTTTATTTCAAGTTGAAGTTTTAGAGCTTTGTGGTTTGGTTGACGTTTTAGAGTAGACAATGTTACAAAGTAAGGGTTGACGTTTTGGAATGTTGATGTAAACGAGTTTTGACGTCTTTTCGAGCGCACTGAATCTATTTTATATATCTTTTACATATATTGTTTTAAAAATTTATTTCGAGTATTATTTTCATATGCTTTTATTCAATTAATTTATTAAGTAATATAATTATTTATATTAAAGCAACAACAACGAAACAACAAGAGAAACACCACCATACACCGTGTTCGTTTTGAAACGGTAGCATAAACATTTAGCAGAAAATTGTCCAAATACTATTCATATGAAAGAGCGCTGTTATTACCGCTTAAAAATTTTAGCAGATAAAATGCATTTTTATTATGTACATCTGCGTAGGCAATGAACTCCTCGCACGGAAAGCTGTATGTTGCAATTAGTTTCATATAGCCGAGCTTCACTGTACATCATAAAAGGAATGTCAGGCAAAGCAAGTGTCAAAATTTTTAATTACTGTGTACAAAACAATTGAAGTAGTTCATTTTTTGTTAACAAAATACGTGATTGAACTCAATTTTATTTAAAAAACTATTAATTTGTAGTATTTAGAAATTATAATTTATTTTTGAAAACTATTTACACCGTCGAAATGGACAATGGTAAAAAAAAGAAGAAAGATGAGTGGGTTCGAATGGCATCTAAGAGCCACAAAGGACGGTTCTATTTGTTTAACAAAGCAACTGGAGAGACTCAGTGGATTCCATCTAAGGACAAAGAAGAGGTTGAGCTCAAGAAGAAAGAAGATTCTCTGCAAAAATTATCAAGTTTGTTCACACATTTAACCCAAATTAAAAACATTTTTTTTTTTTTACCAATTTGTTACATTTTCAGTGAACAAAATAAGCAAAACTCCAGCGCAAGACCGCTTAAAACGACTGCAGCACACATTTAAGATAAACCAATCTAAAACTCATATAAAGCAGCCGCCTCCTGTCTTAAAGGACATGATATCTAAGGATCAAGAAAATTATTTAAAAGACGGCCCCTCTACAAGTTGCAAAGCGAAAAGGGTTCCAATATCTCCCAGAAGGGAAATTAAAAGACCTCATGCTGCCACTTTATCAAATGAAATGAATGATACAATAAAACGCTTAAAATCTTCTCATGACAATTCCAAAGAATTTCATGGTCAAGCTCCAGAAACAGACGGTGCTTCGACGTCGGCATCTAATGAGACCTTCATAGCAGAAACGTGCACAGAGATCCCTAATTCTGCAAAAGAATTGATAACCAATGAAAATATACCAAATGTAGTGCAAACCAAAAGCTCAAAATTTAGTGATTTTAGCTTCGGCATCGTGAAGAAAATAAAAGAAATTTGTAAAATCCCGTTTATTACCTCCAAAAAATTCGATGAAGAAAAGTTAGTGCCCGCCGTGGAGAAATCAACTGGTACAACTAAAACCACGATGTTCAAGTCCACAAGCAAATTCAAAATTAAAAAATGTGCACCTACATCAGCTAAACAGGAGGCGATCATTAACCAGATTAAAGAAGAAACGGCAAAATCTCCAGAAAACAGAATATTAAACAATACTTTAATTCTAAGCACCCCAAAAAGCCATGTTCCATCATATCCTAGAGGATCTGGTAAGCAAACTGAAATAATTAAACAAGTTGTTCGAACAAAAGCCAATTTTTGCTTCTGAGCACAATTTAGTAATAAATATTCTTTGTTTTTACTCATGCGATTACTTCGCATTAAATTATTGAATGCAATTTAAATTGGTTTTCTCTGTGTGCAGCAGTCATTAACTTATATAAAATAATTTTTAAATGTTTAGCTAATTCGCGTTTGGAAAGGTTGAAAAAGTCTTTGCTTTCGCAGCAACAGACACACAACACCACAAATAGCTCTGTTGTATCAAGTACAGTTCCTAATGAGCCAACTGAGACGAATAACAACATGAAAGTATCACTGCAAGGAGACGAATGTCGTAATGGTGGCAATAGCTCTCTAGATTCTTCAAATAATACTCCTAATAGCTCAGCATATGATGGTAAAATTGAAAGTATCTTGATCTTATATTTTACTAACTTTTATTTCATCGTAGAAATCGAGGCCATGGACTGGCAACCTATAGACAAAGAAGAGAAGCCAACAGAGGTACCTATTTGAATATTCAGCTACTTCACAAATTTTTATATTTGTATATGTAATGCAATTTAATTTATATCACTTTAGAAAACGACTTTGGAGTCCACTTTAGCTGTAGAAAAATCTAAGAAACTGTTGCTGAGCAAAACCGATGAAAATGGAACAATGGGTGATATTATTGATGCAGTAAACGAAAATCTTTTACGCTTTTCGGCTGAAAAACAAAAAGACTGTTTAACTAACAATAGTAAGTGGCAGAAGAAATATTACTATTTTATTGTGGATACAAATGTGTTGTTAAAAGATATAACATTTGTCGAGGACTTGACAAAAATGAAATTATGTGGTAATTATAACGGAGCTAATTTAATAATTTTTACGTGATAAATATGTTTTATTTGTAGATACGAAAGGTAGTATTTTGTACATACCATATTCAGTCTTGCAAGAATTGGATAAACTTAAAATGTGCTCGGGCCTTAGGGAAGGCGTGAAAACTCGAGCTGTTCGGGCTATAAAGTATTTAAATTCTAAATTTGAGAATAATTCACCACATGTTCAAGGTATGATAAGTTTTGCTTTAGCACTTCACACTTCCGTTGTCATAAATAATTTTTATTTCGTAGCTCAATCTGCTCTAGATGAACGCGATCATTTGATCGATATTAATTCAGCAGATGACAGTATAATGAACTGTTGTTTGCAAGCCAAACAACATGTTCCAAATCTTCTTTTGCTCACCGAAGATGTTAATCTGAGAAATAAGGCTATCTGCAATAATATTATGGTTTCAACTAAATCAGATTTGGTAGCGAAGCGGTACGATTCATGTGACAGGTCTTGATGTAACATATTTGCATTGTGGTTAAACAAAATCAATACGTTTTCCCACCGTTTCAGTTAAAATATATATTTTTTACGTTTTCTCTATACATAAAAATTAACTTTGAAATGAAACACAATATTTCTATGTAGATTTGTTACAAAATTTAAATTTAAATGTGTACAAAAACATAACTCAGTCAATAGCATATAAGTATTTTTTATACAAATGTATGTATATATTTTGTTATTGTAGTTATAGAAATGAATTAATTTTAAACCAAACATAAACCTGTATGTACGTGTACATTAAATATTGATATACACAAAATATATTAACTTTTCACAGCATTGTGGAATTCCCAAGTCTTGTTGTACTGTTTAAAGTGTATTTGAAAAGTCGGTTTTTAAAAAGTATTTCTAAAAACAAGTTAACAGTACAAGTAATTTGTTTTTGGTTGCATAAATTTTGTTTGAAATTTTCTTTTCATATACAACTTTAAACGAGATAATAAGACCTGTAGACTGAGCAAATATACTTTTTATTAAAAGTAAAATTTGTTACTTTCAAATCTATTCTCATTACAAAACAATTTAAATGAAGAAACTTGTTCGAAATTTTATATTGAAAGCAAAAAATATTTTCAGTTAGTTTTCCTTTTGGCTTTTTCAATAAAAATTTCAAAATTAATTTTATTATATTATTTAAGAAATCGGACAGTATTTTTTATTTATATATTATATATATTTATATATTATATATATTATTTATTCATTCACAAGAACTAATTTTTGAAACCGTTTAAATTAATTGTATTTTTTTATATTTTCTCGTTGTAAATATAAATTAAATTAAACTATTCGCTTAGTGAGGAAAATCGATCTCTTTGAAATGTATAATGAATTTCGAACGATGAGCGATATATTTCAACTAGTTCCTAATTATTAATTTTCAAAAAACTACACCGGAAGATGTAATATGAAAAAATTAAAAGCATTTTCAAAAGATTTTCAAAAATAATTAAATTGTTTAGATTTTAAAATCAAATACCTTATGTTATTTATGTTACTGCTTTAAAACAGCAGCCATATACGTTTAATTATATATTAGAAAACTGTAAAGAAATCTATTTTAACGTAACCAAAAATGCTTTCGATATATCACTGTTGCGATTTTTATATACTTCCAGCAAATTTTTGTAAATTAATATCTATTTATGTAAAATACAAGTGAATAAAAATCCAAGTATTTTTTAAATATTTTATTTTATATCCTTTTCTAGATGAAGAATTTATTTTCTCAAAAATGACATTAATGACAGACGATGTTAAACACGTTATATTAAACTGAATATCAGCTTAAAATGGATTCCTGTGACCTCAGGACGTCAAGACCTGGGAGGTTATTGTCTAATTTGATTTGAAAGAAAAAGCTTTATCGAACAATTTCCATTTCGAACCGAAATAAATAATAACCTCTCTGGTGAGCATTTCAGGAATTAATAAAAAGATATAAATATCGTGAAAACTAAATGTACCCGCTTGCTTTTAAAAATCCTCAACATTTTAAGGCAATAAATTAATTTCGAGCAGACTAAATATGGGGGAGGATTTATCTACGACATTTACATACTTCAGAATTAGTCACCCACTTATTCAAATCGCTTATGGTTTGAAAAAACGCAAAACGCGTTTCGCGTATTCTGAGAAACAGTCTGAGTTGAAATTGTAATTGAAATAGTAACGAATTTCGTCGCATTAAACCGATCAGATCAGAAAGTCTGAATTTACAAAAAACAGCACTGAACAATCCAGTCATCCCCACTCGAGTCAAACTGTGCAACAGCGTCTCATTATGGGTCTGTCTATAATGTATGACATGACATGGCAGCAAATCATGCCATTTTCTCATTCAGTGACAATTTTTCCATCATTTTTGTGGCTGAACAGATGAGTGGCAAGAGAAAACATTAAAGTGCATTGACATAAACAACCCGACGTGCATGTACGTGCATGCATTTATCTACAGCCGCACGTACACAAACATTCTAACAGTAGGTTAGTAGTTCAGTACGCATAAAAACAACGAAGCAAATTAATAACAAAAGAAAAGATGTAAATGAAGAGGGAAAATAGGTGGCAAGTTGCAGAGAAAAGCTAACAGGTATGCAAGTCTTCACTGGAATATGGAAGACTAAGTTTAACCGAGACTGACTGGGCGGTTTGTTATTTATGATGAAGTGATTTTCCATGGCTTTTTAAATAGAAGAAAAAAGTATTAAAAGAAATTTGGTTAAAAGCTACTTTAATGTTTTGTTGACAATTCCACACATCGGGTGTAATTTAAAAAGCTTCAAAGCATTCTGTTGGTTAACAGTCACAAAGAGATTCGACTTAAAGGCTCCGAAATATTCGGAAACATTTTTCGAAATTAAAGAGAATGCTAAAGAGAAGTTTTCAAAAGAAGCGTGGGCACGTTTCATACATTTTCTTTGCATTTACAAAATTTTTCCAACCAGGAAATCTGTAGGCCATCCTTATCAAGAATGATTAAATAATGATATTCTCTTTGTTTATATTTCGTTTCTTACGTATACGAACAAAACATTATCCAGTGTATGTGTATGTGTTTTTGTAATATTGTGCGCGTGTGTGTGTGTGTAATTTAAACATGTGCTATTTCCATACATGTTTTAGAAATGTGTTTTATCCCCCGCTAGTTCCCCCTTCATCCTTTCAATCCTTCTTAAATGACAACTTGTTTTAGTTTTTATAGTTAAAATGCTTTTACCCTTAAGTAGAATATCTTAATTTTTATTATAGTTTTTTATGTCTCATATTATGAGTTAATTGTAGACATTTCAAGGATTAAACTCTTCAGAAAGAAGTACCAGTTTATATGTATTTAATTTTGATAAATTTGAAATAACCAAACAGTTGCTCAGACTTAAACGAGGCTGAGTTGAAGTAACACTTTTGGCAACAAAGTTTAAAATTTTATTTAAATAGATATTAAATATTCAAATTTGATTTGATACTAAAACTTTTGATTATAAACACTCTGAAACCTTTGCGTTGAGCAAATGAAGCCAGCATAAACCAACAATTGCTTCTGGAGTTGCAAACTGTTGGGACAATATTTATTCAACAGATAAAAACAGCAAATTATTCTGCACACAAATACACACACCCACACCAACATGTGTACAAACACACGTAAACACAAACACACACTCATATCTTGTGTTGCTCTTATGAATACGAAACCAAGTCTATACATTTGAGGTGATACAAGAACACAACAATCTACGGTACCCTCATCATTTTGGCAGAAGATATGAAATTAATTTTCACACTTACTTAATGGTATATTAGAGACTACACATGCCGATACACACACACACACATCTATGCATTTATGTATGAGTGTACGTAAAGGAAAAGGTTACGAAATGATTTTCTGATAACCTTTAGGATGTAAAGAAATGGATGTATAAATACATATATATATATATATATATATATATATATATGTATATATATATATATATATATATATATATATATATATATAGATATATATATATATATATATATATATATATATATAGATATATATGTATATATACATATATATATATATATATATATATATATGTGTGTGTGTGTGTGTGTGTTTGTATGTGCAGAAGCTTTTTTTCAGTAAAAAATATATGAACCAACTATGACCATGTTATTGCAAATGCGTTGCCTGCATTTCCGAGTGTGAGCAACGAAAAGGTAAAACATTCAACAGCAGATCACCGGAAGTTCTCGTAATAATTATTTTTGCAACAAAATCATTATATAGAACATATTTATGGACTGCTTGTCACAACTGTGAATAAAATGTTAATATAGTCGAAGTGTTTTACATGCATTCGCTAAATTAATTCAACAAAAATAGTGGACACCACGCATCGCAACAATATTTTATTGAGTTAAAGAAAACGAGTCCCAATTTTTTAAGCGATATTCGATTAATCAAACAATTGTACTCGTTTGATTATTTCGAATAACTCGAACAATTTATATTAATCGATCAGTCATTTAGACTGAAGTTGATTTGTTTATAATTAAAATTTTTAGCTTTTAATTATCTGCTTTAAGACCGATTGAAAGAATTCTTTTAAGTGTTGTACCATTTGATCACTTGGCATATCAAGTCATCACGGAATAAAATTTCGTTCGCAAATAGAGTCTGAAAACAAAATATGAAACAGTTTTTCGAAATGATATCATCTTTAATTCATAAACGGAATTAGCTGCTGATATTTATAACGATTTTAGTTGAAAAAAAAAAAATTTATTTTATCTGAAAAACGAAAATGCAAAATGAACTCCGTTTTCGAACTCAATTGCGTTCCATGACTGAATATGTCCAAAACACGAACTTAGAGAAAAGTATTCCTTCCAGCCATAAGTGAAGCGGAGTGTTTTATAAAAATGAAGTGAGCAGATATTGATTTCTCGTTGTACCCCGGATTGTTGAGCATGTCCGTCTGAATTTATTATTACGAATTGTCGTATTTTTAATGGGATATTGGACTAGATAAAAAAGTTTTATAAGTGTAACAAAAGAAATTTATTTCGATTATAAGGACACGAGGATTTATCTTTAAAATAAGATTCCACAATATCTCATGGTTTTTACCGGCGTCACACAACCACAATAAAAGCCTGCTAAAAATGCCATTCGAAAGAACACTGAAGATAACTCTTCAGCAAGACCGAAAACCGTTTATATTTCAGTGTAAAAACGAGAAATGTGCCGTAACGCAGTATTTGTGCCCCAGAGACACAAATACTTAATATGCACACCCACACACATGCCGACGTTGATTATAATTCTGAACGCTTTCGTGATGTACGGAAAAAAATTAAATTCAGCATGCAATTAAACGTGACCAGCTCACGCCAACAACGTTTGTGGTGCGCATCTCTAATAAAAACTAGAAAATAATCACAAGGATTTGTTTACATCAAGATGACCAAATAAATACTTGTGGCCCCCAACCCCCAACCCCCACTGCCCACCGACACCACGAGCAGAAGTATTTACTAGATACAAATACATGAACAGCAGCAGGCATTAGTTAATAAGATGGGATATTTTCAAAAATACTTTCCAACTTTCAACTGATAATTGACCGATAATTAGCAAAGTAAAAACACGCCAGCCATTGAAATAAACACACACAGATGTACAGTGTGTGTGTGTGTGTGTGTGTGTGAGAGTGTGGGATTAGATGATTGGTTGGCTGGTTGGGCACCGTCAGTCGGTAGCAAGAGCAAACAAAATGTAACAAATTAAGATCTTAAAATTAAATGAGATTTTAAATACGGAGGCAACATTTGGCACCGATGCCAAAAATTAAATGATATTAAAGCTGCACACTTTCAAAAGCAGGCGTTTTGCGCTAGCACACCAGCTACAGCTAAGCACTCGTGTAAAATGGACAAACGAATGGGGAAATAGCGAAACAGAGGAAATTACAATATAAATACGAATTTCAGGTAACGCAGTCGTTTAATTCTGGTTTTATTTTGCGACTTCTATTTCTAAATGTTCTTATCGCACACCCTGCCACTCAATCTTTTTTATATTAAATCGACAATAACTAATTGAAACAGTTTTACGAGAAGTCACAGAAGCGAGGAAATACTGGAATGCACAAGAGTTATTAGCTGACAGTCAAGTAATAAATTAATCTCCTTTATGTATCCATGAATGTACGACTGGACGAAATCTTTTTAGGAAATAAGGTGAATTTTCAGATTCCCCGAATTTTTTTTATGAGTTCATAAACTTCTATTTTGTGGGGGACTACACCAGCCAGCTTTTTTTTTAATCCTGAAAACAGTCGTATGATTTTCCTTTCTTCGAAGAAAGAATTATTTAACGATTCTTTCTACAGAAACTCGAAACGCGCAATCCCTATAGAGTTACAACAAGGTATTGCGTCACGTAGAAAAGAGAGAGATAGAGAGAGATACATTTATCGGGCACATTCTGGAAGATCCAGATTCATGAAAAGGTTAACATTTGATGAAGTGTTTTTACCAGCAACTATTCCAATTTTGTTCAATCTGAGCTAACTCGGGCACTCAGAAAAACAGTTGTTCGGCATTGTCAGACAAAAAGGATAACTCTCATGTCAATATGCGATATGAAATAACAGTGTCCACTCAGGTAGACAACAAAAGTATTCCTGGTTAACTAAACGTTAAGATCGGGTATCACGGCGAGTCAGGATTCATTATAAATTTAGTGATATTTTATCATTCTGCAAAGATAGACGCACATATTTCCCAAAGCACGATCGTACCATTCGAAAGATCTCAATTTATGCTTTCCAAAGTGGTTACAGAACTGAAACTCCATTTAGTTGTACGGAGCTCATTTTGCCTTTCATACTCAAATATATTCTTACACTAAAGCGTTCCTCACTGGGAAGAAACGTCGAGCCAAACTAAAACTTTGCCACTAAAAATAGAGTTAATGGCCAAGGGCCCATCTTCATCTTGGCCATAAACAGGAGATATCGTTAACTGCCGCAATAAAAAAATATATTGAAGGCTCGAAGTGTTCTTTGAAGCACAATTTCCATACAAAATTTTACTGAAAGTTCTCCACAAGTCTTCATTATTTTCTGTGGTTTAAGGCCTGTGGCCCACATGACTGCGAAGTCATTAACAAATTCTATTTGAGGGTTTCGAAGCCACTCTTTTCTGGCGATATGCTGGCTTTATATTCTTCCAATTATTTGCTAATTAATTATCGGCTGACAAAAGAGCAAAAATAATTCTTTTTGTACCAAAAATAAGTACCATATTTTGGCCCCAATAACTTACGTGCACTAAATGGTTAATCAAACTTTAAGCATTTTCTTTCGCAACTTATTTCAACAGTTTTCTTTTTGCTCAACTTTCGGTCGCACATATTAATAAATTGGTTATATGGAATAGAATAAAGTCATATATTCTGCAATTTTTGTTTTTCATAAATTTTGCTGCTGTTGCCCTAAGCGTCATAGTTTATTGTCGCTAGTTAAAAAGGAAAATGCAAAAGAAACAAAAAATAAAAGAGGAAAACTAAAATGAGAGAAAAGGCGCACACATGCAGGCAAACTGAAATAAAATCTATAATCCAAAAAGTGTAAAATCTATATTCTATGCCTTCCTCACTTACACTTACACAAGCGAAAATTGGTTCGCACACATTGATCGCAAATGCACACAAACTTTCACACATGCAGATGCATGCAAGTACGTACACGCTTGTGCATGTGCATACATGCGACAACATGCATAAGAGTTAACAATTTTTCGAAACTATTCAAATAAATCACTGGCTTTTTGCTATGAACAGTTTTTGTGTTTTTTTCTTTCTGTCTTTCCATTTATTATTGCTGTGTCTAAGCGCATACACACACATACATGAATACATACATACGTAAATACGCGTGGTTGTGTGGATGGCTGTTTCGCTACAGCTTTGGTCAAAATGCAATGCGTTGTAATAAAGAATATTTAATGAATTTTTTTATTGAAATATGAAAGACCCGGTTATACGTCACTTAACCATAATATGCTTGTTAACCATCTCTTATATTCACTAAATGGATGTGAAAAATAAATACATCTACGCTATCGGAAAATTCTTCACACGCTTTCAATATACAAGTGTGTGTGTTTGGATAGAAGAGTGTTTCATTTATTGTAGGTTAAGTATGTCTGTATGCCTGCTGTTATAGCAAATCGGTAAAGAAATTTCATTAAGCATGAATGCTATATAAGCATGAAGACTATATAGTTTTCCAACATTTTGAATTGTTCTAATAAAGTCACTGGCAGCACATTCATGCAATGAGGCCACAAAGCAAAGCTTACACCCAATAAATTGGCAATCAAATCCTTGAAAATTTAAGTGAAAACTTTCATATTATAAAGATTTGCATGCGTAAACTTTCCTGGATTCATTTCCAAAATTATTTTATTTTGATTTATATATTCAGCCTTCGATATATTGAGATTGAGTTTATGGTTACGAAGGGAATGTTTCAGTGTATAAACAACAAGTGCTGAATTTCGCTCAGTGTTCTCATAATTCCATTAGTTAACTTAAGAAAATTAAAGAGAAACTTTTTTGAATGTTGCATGAATGCTGTGATTTTCATAATCGTTGTTGCCAACCCAGGAGCTACACACAACCGTTTGATTCTAATCCAACTTTCAATTCAACATTTTATGCGAAGGTGGAGTGGGAGAGCTTTAATTTCGAGAATTCTTTACAAAAGTGGGTACTTTTTAGATCACTCATCTAAAACATACTATTAAAG
The DNA here is from genome assembly GCA_963675445.1 of Linnaemya vulpina. Lineage (NCBI taxonomy): Eukaryota > Metazoa > Arthropoda > Insecta > Diptera > Tachinidae > Linnaemya > Linnaemya vulpina. The sequence goes on along the minus strand of OY776280.1, from coordinate 897,752 downwards.
TGGCTGACGACATACATATACACACGCGTGGAGGTGTATGGAACACTACCTACACACGTACATACATATATAGCACACACATATGCAACTACCATGAACAGTGTCCATACGATTTATGTGAAGATATTGAACAATCATCCCGCAGTCAAATGTATCTTATAATTTAATTTGTAGGTAACAGACAAACAGTAACTGCAGTTCTTTATGTACGTGTGTATGTACTTTTAATATCTTTAAGATTAATATGTATATTTATACGTACACACACACACACGTCTATTGATGTAGGCAGTATTCAGTCTCTTCGCACGAAGTGGGGTTGTTATAAAAAATCTTGCATACTTTTTGGAGTGCCAGAGAGAATGTTATTTATTAAGAGGCGAATGAGTGATGGAATGTGGCGCAACATCTTAACAGCAGGCTTAGTTTCGTTGAATTATTAGCAATAAGCTGTAGCATACTTTTTCGGTTGATTAGTAGGAGTTAATCAAGGCGAATGAGTTATATTTGCGTACATACAATCATGATACGCAGTCAACAATTTTTCCAAGCTCATGTACAAATTTTTATTCATAATACTAACGAGTTGCGATTGAGAGATGAGGGCATTTTTTAACAGAAAACTTATACGTCTAAATAACGAAGTTGACATATTTCTTATTTTGGCAAAAGTTATTTTTCTTTAGATAAATTAAATTAGAAATTGCGGTTTGCAAAAAGGCTTCAGTTAAATATTCTTCTGATGGCTACAAAAATCATGATTTAAACAATAATTATATGCATGTTGAGAGTATTTTATATTCAATTTCAATTAAAAATGCAGAAAGAATTAATTACTAGCACATAATATTATTTATTTGTATTGAGAAGTCAGTTGGTTTCTAAAAAATTTACGTATGTGCAAAGCAAAATGAACTTGTGGTCAGATTAGCTAAGCAAAAATCAAACTGAATACACGAGAATTGTATTTCACACTCATTTCAAATATTGCAGATATTTTGTTTAGAAATAGATAAAAAATTACTTTTAAAACTGGTACTGATGACTAATATCGTTTTGTCACGCGACTTCATTTAAAACAAAAATATATTAGAGCTCGTTTTTGTTTTTTGTACAAGCAAGTCTAGCAAACAGATTTTAGATTAACTTCTTCCATTTGCACCAGGTAGCAAAATTCAATTAAAGTACCATCTAATACACAATATAATTTTATTTGTTCGATTCACAAGCTCAGTTTGGAAACACTATTGTTTATGAGCTTTTGAATACACAATTTGTAGTATCGTTATACTGTCGTATTTTCAAGCGTCATAAAATTAAAATCTCAAGGCAATAGTCTCTTCAATCGGCTAAAAGATTTCTTGTTTGATCGTAAATATTTTATAAATATATATGTTTATAATATCGAATAGTTTATTTCCTGCTGTTAGTTATCAATTTTCTACGGTTCAATTGTAATTGAACAGACTGTAGAAAGCTTTACAACTTCCAGCGACATGCTGATGGAACAAGAATACATAAATTTCTGAGGCATATTCTATCAAAATGTTCTTCTACTTTAAATTGTTCCTACCTGCTGCTAATTAACATTGTATTTGTAAAGAAATTCAATGGTAACTTCTAATACTGAGTCCCATTTTATTCAAATTACAAATAACTTTTTGCAACGCTTCCAAATGAGAAAGACAAACAGCTAAGAAATGCAAGGGGCATGCTGTGCTGCGCGAAAATAAGTAAAAAAAGTTTATAAATATTTAATTCAACTTAAGAGATGAAAGTTGAGAAAACTATTTTTGTAAATAAAAAGGAGAAATAATTCAAATATTTTTCTTTTTCGTTTGCGGGAAATAATAGAAATAATTTACAAACCGTAACTAATAAAAGTTTCTTAATGCTTACAAATTTTATAAGACCCACACACAGAGAAACGCTAATACGAAGTCACATCTGCAGATGCACGAAAAGAAATTAAATTATGAAACATCCACACACACACACACACACTTTCAAAGACAGATATTTCCATAATGAAACAATAATTATATTGCTGAAAGCAGTTGTAGCAACATGTTGCTATGTGGCAAATAGAACGCAACATTATGTTGTTAGAACTTTTACAATATGAATTTGTTTGTTTAGATGTACTCGCAAGCAAATCTTTATGTCTGAATGTATGTGAGTAGTTGTACACTTGATAGATATAGACAAAAAAGTTGGGGTTTAGAATTTTGTTCACTTGTGCGTTCTGGATATATTTTTTTTTTGGAAAAAGTTTCACAATAAAACGCAAAAATATTTGCATTTTTAACTGCAAGTTAAAACTATTTGTCTACTTCATAAAAGAGCAAAATATTTGTTAACAATGAATTGAAAGTTGACTTATATTTTGATATTCGGATACATTCACAAGAGCAACTTTAAAGTGTGCAGCAGTTTTTACGAATAATTCATGTTGTGCCATCAAATTCACTTGATCTTGTGTATGAGGGAAACTTCTGACCCGATTTGTTAATAGAGTAGAAGTGGTGGGAAAAAGAACTTTTCCAACCAACCGATGTTTCGTCGGAAAGGATAATTGGCGCATATTTTTTGGAAAATAAACACGGCGTCGCTATTTCCATCAGTGGTAATAACATTTGAAACAATTTTAAGGCCAGCCGTGGAAAACCGTGCGAAGGTATGGGACTTAGCACACACTGCGAGGCAGCAAAGGCTCTTTTGCACTAGACCAGATTTAGTTGCTACAGGATGTTTTGCGAAAAGATATGGAATATGTGTCGCAAAGAGCAGGATACAATTTTTCACATTTAAATTATTCTTGTACTGAATTTAAATATAATTTATAATTATGTCTGATATGAAAAGTTATAATGAACTCAAACCACTACGGTTCTTCATTGTACTACTGAAATAATTTATATGTATGGAATTGGGGATATGACATTTTGTCTTATCCTTTCACACCATATTTAAGAACAGAAGACTAAAACTATTTAAGTAATGCCTCCTGGAGTTATACTTTTACAAATATGACGACTCAGCCCTAGCAATTTCACACAAGGAAAAATTGATTCCATTCACGATATCTTCAGCACATGAAATGTGCAGGATGAAAATCAATTGACCTGCCAGTTGTGGTTGTAATTCAATACGCATTTTCTGTGCAGCAGCAAACTTCGTTAGATTGCATCCCGGCTACACTTCGTTGAAACCTAAACACGACAATTAATTATACAAGATATTATAATTTCGATTTGAGAAAAAGCCAACAAACATTTATCCTGTACGTACACTAGCCACCTTAGCGGCATTGGGCAAAAAGCTTTGATTTAGTTCCTAATATATTGTTAGATGCACACACACACATAGAAATACTACCTTTCCTTTCGGCATCTCGTAGTCGGCTGAACGGCCACAAAAGCAACAAACTCACACACACACAAACATGCTTAAGTTGTCATGTCACAATCGTTTCACAACATTTCACATCCAGTAAATAAAGCGTGAAAGAAACATTTGATTGATTTGTGGCAGTTTATTTGCATAAAAAGATTTAAATAATTGAGGAAATTCTTATTCTATTTGCCAACGTCAGCACATTCAAGTGTGTGTATTTTGTCTCCTTCCCAATCTGTTGTACCAAGAAAACAATAAATAAACAAATAAATAAGTGAAGATGAAAGAAAAACGTTGCGTAAGCGAATTTGCGGTTTCCCTTTTTGCTTTTTCAAAAGAAAATTCTGTTCAGCCTCAAGCCCTTCCTTTAATGCGCTAATTTCAATTTATTAATTTTATTGCTCTATAAAAGTTTCTTTATTTTTTTAATATTCTTTTTATTACATACAAACTTACACATGGACGTATGTATGTGTGTATGTAGTACATAGAAATTTACATGAGTCACCAGGATCTTATGGATGAAACAACAGAATGAATATTTAACAGGAAAACTTCCACGAATACCCTTTAAGGAAATGGTTGAAATTTATTTCATTCGCTTTCACTTGAAATGCATATAAATCTTAGAGAAAGACAAATGCCACGGATACATTTTAATGAGTCAAATATTAATAAATGTCCTGACATACGAAAGAAGGTTTAAATAAACAAATTCATAAAACTACTAAAAGCTGTCGCTTTTATCTCTTTCATTTGAAATTCTAATAACAAATTGGAAAATAATGACAACTTTATCAAATCCACTGCGAAAAAATATTATATTCACGGTTTGATTTCTGTAAAATAAATTTGGAACATTTATAACTTTATTTGCACTGAAGCAAAAAGCAGCAGGAGCAGCAGCTTTTGCAGGATGATTTAAGAAGAAGGAAATTTGACAAATACCTTTTTTGTGCAGCACAAAACTTTAACGTTGTTTGCTTTTGTTGTTGTTGGATTTTCACTTTTTTGTTTGACTTAATGATAACAAACGAGTGAAGTTGCGAAAAGGGGAAAATGATGTATTGCGTTCCAAGCTTCAAGATTTCGGAAAGCAGAAATTTACATGAAAATAATACGGGAAATAAAAATAAAAGAAAACGTTAAAGAAGAAATGGAACTAAAACGAAGAATAAGAAAGACGCAAAATGCACCCTTTTTTATTTTATTTAAAAATCAATGAATAAATTATAATCTAAGCATTTGGCGGGAACCCTTTCGTTTTTATCTTTCACAAATTTCATCAGACTCTTGCACACATCCGCTAAAGAGTATCAGTTTATGTGAAAAGGTTGGCGTTAACGAACTTGTTACCCTCTACTTTACTTTTGTTCTATTTGATGATTATTTACACTCAATCGTCTGAGGCTAAAACATAAATAGAGTCAAAAGAATATTCAAGGCACATCTGTCGGATGTATGCAACTGCCCAGTTGGCAGTGAACAAAAAACATGTTGTCAAAACTTGCTAAATAATTTTTTTTTCAACGAATTTAACCTGACAAACTGTCAATCTGCCAACCAGCACGTTATTCTAACAATTACTTTGATTCAAAAAAGGAACTGTGACGCCCACATCACGTTGGTCTTAACTAAATTTTGATTCTAATTGACATCAGATTCCAAGTTTTTGATCACACGTGTACTTGATTCGCGCATTGAAGATATTGAAAACAATTGAAATCGGATTCAGCGACTCAAAATACAAATTGTTGGGCGGGTTTAATCAAATCTAAAGCCCACTTTTTTGCCACCCAGAAGGAACACCTTTAAAAGTAGGCAGACAACGATAATATAGACAACTTCTTTCATGTAGTGACAATATGTAAACCAAATTTTACCTAAAATTACGAAACGCCATACCGTGCATTAGCCTGATATGCCGCTTGTAGGGAGTCTCGTAGCAAAAACGTATTTTGGCTATTAAACAATATTTCATGTATTATTGCAAAAGTATTTATCAACGAAAGACTCAAATTTTAATTTAGAGAAAAGAGCCAACAAAGAATATTCGTGTACTAATTTTTTAATCCGCAGATCTTTTTTATAAATTATTGAGCAGAAAAGCACTAGTATTATTATTAAAAAGGGCAATATTTGTCAAGAGTTTCAAAACAATTGACAACAAAATATTGACTGCAACAGCCACGAGAACGAGCCAACAAATGAAATTCAATCACAAAAAATTGTCGTATAAAAGTAGCAAAAAGGTCAAAGCAAACGAACACAGGGAAGGATGCAAAAAGTAACAGCAACAACAACAGCAAAATAAAAAAGAAATGGGAGTCAATGTAATATTGATCCTTTTCACACAGGATGTATAGATTTCTGAGAAGAGCATATTTTGTCACAAAAAAAAGAAACACTTAAAAGCTTTTAAACAGCACGAAAATCCTTAAGAAAGCCCCTGGAGGGGCAGGATGATGACGATAATGCTGCAGTTTTTTTAATCAAGCAACTTAAGTTTTAATGAAAATGAGTAACTTTTTATGAAAATTTTACAAATGAATTTTGCCCACAAAAAGAAAACAGCCAGAACGTCGGCAGCAAAAGAGCTCTTAGCAAATAATGAAAATGTTGTAATTTGCAAAGATTTTCATCACCTAAACAGGAACGGAAGAGTGACAAGAAGAATACAGATAATAACAATAACAAGGAGGACGATAATGACGTTAAATCATAATGAATTTGATCGCTTCTTCCATCGCTGCGAAGTAGATAAGAACGTTGCCTTTCCCCCAACAGTTTGATGGAAATACTCGCAGATGAGTTCTAGATGAAGTTGATAATGTTGCTCAAGTTACTGCTGTTGCTTGTGCTGATTATTTCAAACTTGTTTATTTAATAAACACAAACATTAATAAAGTTTTCGTTGCTGTTTCCCTTTCTTCCCTGCGTTGTTTTACTTGAGCAGTAGCAGCAGCATCAACACAAAATTTGGAAGAATTTCTTCTGTTTATAATTTTTGTCGAGTTGTGCTGCTTTGCAACAGTCGCTGTTTGGCACGACAATATTTTCTTACTGTGAAAATGTCTGCTGTTGGTGTAGACGAGTGAAACCAGCAGGAATTCGCTTATTAAAATACCTCGGAGGCTTTTCTTATCTTCCTTAACTTTCTGTTGCCTTTGCATCAGGTTGCCTGCGTTCTTAGCAATCCGTGAATTTAAGGATGTTTATAATTTGTTTTGGTTTCATATTTTTATTTGCCACATTTCAAAACAGAAGCATGTATTTGCTATTGTTACAGCGTTTAGAGGTTATGGCCAAATCAGCCGTATATCCAAATATTAATCTGTCTAAAAGAATTCTACGGAGATGACGACACCCATCAGACCACGGAAAAGGTTTCAAGAGTTTAAACTCAATCAAAAATAATTAGCCGGCCTCAGCTACAGTTCAGGATTACAAATACAGAAAAAAAATATATATTTTTAAGAATATATTAAACTACACAACGGTTGTAATCAAATTCCTTTTGACTTCAAATACGTAAACGTGAATTATGAGTGTCACAGCTTTAGCACCAAAATCTGTAAAAACTTTAAATATTCAGAATTTAAAAACATTTCATATTTCGAAAGTTAACAACGACCCAGAATTCGCTACTTATTGTAGGATAATAACTGCCTACACTTCTTTGGTGCTGATGACGACTCATTTGCAGACTTTTAACCAGCAGCATATACAAAAGAAAACTCTTAAAACGCTTGCCTACATAAAAATAATTCTAATTAATGAGATTCATGGCAAATATTAAATGTTCGTTGTGTAATCAAAATTTTGTTGGTTTAAATTATTTTAATTATAGTTTTTTACATGAGAGATTTTTTATTTAAGTATATGAATTTCAAAGATGGGGGTTGAAGATGTGCTGACGAGTTCCCATCCGCATTAAGGAAATGCAGGCAGTGTATAACCGACAGAACGTAAACATCTTTTATACGTAAATATCGCGTTGTATACTTTATTAGTATTTGCCTGTCCTTGGGAAACATATTTTGTAAAAGATTGAAATATAAAACGTTGTGCTTCGGACTCTATTTTTATAATTAGGACTGGTTGACTCACTAGCTGACCCCTACTCCTATTAAATGAATCCAACGAGATGGAGCCAAAGACATTCAGAAATTCGGATTCCTCAATATTTACTTGTATGCTACCCATGGTTGTACACGAAACAGCTGAGGACTACAATCAGATATTCTTGTGCAGCTGTTTTCTCTACTGTCATCTGCAGAAGAATAGATATTTTTGGAAGAATGTCGTATTAAAATCAGTACTAAAAAATAGAGTAGGATGTCATGTAAGTGACCGCCATTTGAAGCGTGTAAGAAAAGGTATTTAAAATATTTCCTAAATCCTTGAACGGTTGCAGCTCAATACTAGTCGTTCAACAGAACTGCTGAAATATTGAAACTTAATTAAAAATGCGAGGCAGATGCTGTCGGTCTATGTTTTCTTAATCAAGTCCGGCTTATTCATTGTTTGCTACGCGATTTATACTCATTTTACGAATTTTGCTTAGCCTTTCCAAAGGACATGCTGACGAATCATGGAGAAGTGCAAGGCACTCCCTTGAATATGTGCCACTCAGACGATCTGATTGATCAGCATGTTTTTCACTTTTTTGTTACTGATATTTTTGCAGTTCATTTTGCCTGCCTGCTAAACATGGTGAAGTACACAGGCAAAACTTTTGATCGAGATTCCGGTAATCTTAAACTTACGGATTAAATCCTGAGCCATACCGTTCGCAAAGCGCCCACTTTGAATAGATCAAACGAATACTGACGGAATATGATCCAATTTGTTGTATGTGCTTGTCATGATATTCCAAGACTACTTATTCTTAGCAACGCAAATGCTATCGTATTTCACTGGATCATCTACTCCCACTTCTTTATTCTTTTTTTGTTTAAACAAATATTTTTTTATTTTATTTTTATTTATAAAAATGCGTGAAGAAGAAATTTAAACCAGAAGTTGCTGCTTCAACAAACAAACAAAAAAAAAAAACAAAAAAAATTCTAGGGGCAGGAAAGCGAAAGTGTATTTTCATAAATGTTTCTACTTCACATTCAAAAGATGTGGCGCTACCAAATATAATCCCCGCATTTGCTTTTGATGTCTCTTAATTGAAACATTTTCCATTATTGTCGTTATTAAGTTCCTGTACGAACTCGATTTCATTTCATTTTCTCTTGTGATTATAATTTTTATTTATTTGTTTTTTTGGTTTTTTTCTTCTGCTGGTTCTGTTGGTTAATGCTGACAACATCGCCATCATAGACATCTGACGCATTTGCATGTAAGTATGAGGCAGCGCCTCCTAACATGATAGAATTTGTTTTATAGCAAATTGTCGTCAATATACTTTTAGCCCTGAAGAGAAGATGTTTGCTCTGCAAATACGCTGAAAAGCACAATTGCGGTGTTCAGCAAAAATATGAACTACTTGTTGTTTATCTTATAAATATTTTGCTTAAATATTTTTTTATTGCGCATTATGGCTTAAGAAGACGAAAGCAATTAATTTTGTTGCAAAGAATAACAACAAGTTTATGGAGTTGTTTTGTGGGTTTTGGCTTAAAACATTTAATGGATGGAAAGGGGAATGGATGGGAGTAAGAAATTCTGTTAATCCTGTTTTGCTCACGCCATGAAACTGCTGCGGAGAAATTTAATTACTGGAACATATTGAATCGTAGTGTGAGTTGTGTCTGGCTTGTCATTTTAAAATACATGCATGCTTGCACACAAACATACACACACATATACTATTCGATTAATTGTGGATGTATATTTTTTAGTTTTCTCTCGAGCTAAAAAGAAAATTTATCAAAATAAATTGAGACACATAAATGACCATGATTGATTGAAGGGTTTCGTCTTAAGTTTGACAATTTTATTTGGAGTTTCCATCAAGCAAAATGGAAGCCTCGATCAATATACTTTTAGTGTCTGCAAAAACTGGGGCGCAGCAACTATCTGACCCTTCTCAATCAATTTTTTGAAAAGAAGTTTTAAAATCCAATTAATTGCTTTTAGTTTCAATCAATTCAATACGTATTTTATCAATTATTTAATGTCCGAAGGGGTTTTTAAGATATGAAGCGTTAATCAATTTTGCTATTTTCCATTAATCAAATAATTACTTTAAATATATTATTTCTACTTCAAGAGTAAGAATTTAATCGTCTATTATTACAGGGAATGGCAAATATATTTCAAAGGTTTAGCTCTTTTCTACAAGAGTTTGGTTTCATGATTTTTCAATTGGATCGTTCCTTAGCTTATTTATTATTATCGGCCCCACTGTGCACCAGCATATTTCGTATTTGCTGTGTATTTCGTAATTAGTTTTCAGCTAAATCTAAACGCATAAAGTAATTTTTTTAATATCTGCTGGCGACTTTTCTGTTTTTGCTTTTTATCCTTTTAATCTTTTGATTGTGAATGAAATTTAAATTTGCGTAATTTTTCGTTTTCCTTTTGGTCATACTGCAAATTTTATTTTTTGTTACTCTTTATCAGCATGTTGCAAAATTTTAAAATAATCGCAAGTTTATGTTAACAAGAAAAAGTTCTGCATATCAAATATTGTCATGGGGATGAATGTTGTCTTATCGTGTGTATGAAGAAACGCAAAGTTTTTAAGTTTAACGAGTTTCAACGGATGTGAAATAAATAAATAAAACCCTGTTCAAAACACTGAAAAAAAAACAACTATAAAATAGCCCTTCAAAACAAATTACGAGGTCTGTTCAGCAAAAACAAAAAAAACGTTTTTAAATTTAGCGGGTCGCGTTCATTAATTAGCGTTTTTATGCTGACCTCTATTATCTAAATTAAAAGTTTTTTCATTAACACTTAGCAATTAAGGCTTTTGGGTAAGTATTTGACAAAAGTGAACGCACGTTTAATTTTAAAAAAATCATTATAAAATCCTTTCGCACTACTTGTAGGCGAAATTTGAGAAAATGAAAACATAAAAAGTATTTGTTGGGTTTCAAGACTTCTTTTTAATTTAATAGGCTGTTTTCGAAGGCCGCTACACTTTCATCATGAGTACTCAAGTGTATTTTCAGTTATTATTTTTTTATTTATAAAATTTTCATGATGAAATACTGTACGAGAACTCCATCAAACCGATGCTAACACCCATTAAAGCCTGTGCTGTCATTTAATTTTTATTTCTCAAGTCCTATTTTATAAATCATTTGTTGCAATTTTCACTAAAACAAAGCTTTTTGAGTTCTCGTTTTAAAAATAAACGTTAACCATATACGGAAATCAGTAATCGATCACTTTTTGCTCAACGTCGTATTAGCCAAATGCCCCTGTTATTTATACCAAATTAAGTGTTATAACCAGTAAAAACTTTTCGCAACAAACTCAGTCACAGAGAAACTACGCGCGAAGACGTAAATAAATTTGAACGCAAACATCAGCTGTTTATCGCTTTTAATATTGAAAACCAGAGTCTAACTCCAGATGTGAGAACTTTGTCGATTTATTAAAAAGGAAACTTTTTTAGTTATTTTATAAATAACTAAATTACAAAACGGCTTTTCTGTGCTGAAAAGTGGTAGCGTTTGTGTTGAAAGAACCCTCTACTAAAGCCTTGAATTTAATGTGCTTCCACACTACAAAACTTGCCGGCGGCTTTTTATATTTTTTTTTCAACTTTAATTCTTAAAAATTGTTTACTAACTTTAAAAACGCAGTTATTCGTTTCGAAATTTTGTACGCTTAAACAATAAAAACCAGCGGGGAAAATAATTTTCATTAAGTTCGTTGTGTTTTCAAAAGTAATTTAAAAGGTCATATATTATTGACCGTTGCGGAACAAACAATTCTTGAAATTCTTCCTCAAGTTGACCCAATCAAAACTTTAAGCACGAAATGTAGCAGAGAGTGTGTCTTTTCCTAGAAGATTTACTAGCGACAGGAATAAATTTTTGGCAAAATAATGAAAACAAAACAAGCAGCATATTTAATTCGTGCTTGAGTTAAACACAAATACAAACACAAAATTTGTAGTTTGTTTTTCTTGTTTCTGTGTAAGAGATACATTCGCAGATACTTTCTGCGGAAGATAACGGTCATGCGCCTGAGACACCCGGTAAATCAGGCACATGTTTCTTTGGGGAGGACGTCTATGTGAAACGTCTGACTGACTGCGTGAGAGTTAGAGTTTCTCTGGTGAGTAAATGGCAGCATATTTTAAGGCTTTCGCTGTTTATGGAAAATGCAGCATAATTTTCGGAGTAGAGAGGAACAGTTTGTTTCTCTTGTCTTTTATGTCTTGTTGCGTGCTGTTGATGTATTCGAATTCGTATGCTTTGTAACGCTCTTCAGTTCAGCGTTGCGAGTTGTGATTTATTTTTTTTTTCGAGCTCAGCATCTTAATTCGAATTCATTCATTCAAACGAAGTCGTTCGTCACTTTCTGTATGTTGTAAAGGCAACTAGTTTTATTTAAACTGTTGCCCTTTCAGCACATCATATAATTTGTGTCTCTCCATGTAAAAGCATTTCACAACTGAAGACAGGAGAAAAGGAAAAGAAATGAATACTAAAACGAAACACCAGCAGTTTCAAAGTATATAAAATTCAATTATGCTCTTCAAGAAAAGTTTTCTAATGAATTTAGAAAAGTTTTTAAGTGCAACACTGCAAATACAGTAAATGCTACTAAATTGGCTCAGCCATATGTGTATTTGAAGAGGATGAGTTGTTGTTGTACAAAGCTAACCTACATTAAATGCCAAACAAACACACGGTCACAAAAAGTGCACGAAAAGGAATTAAGTCAAGTCAAGTGAAAACAGAAAATACAAAGAAAAAAATTGTGTTTTAATTTGTTCGAAAAAGCAAGAAACGCCTAAATTTGTAAACGCGAAAAATACTTGCAAATAAATATATTCAAGATATTAAATGTCAGTTTATAATGCCAAAGAGTGCATAAAATTAAACTCGAAAGTTTGTTTTTAATCAAGAGTGCGATTTGAAAGAATAAAATATTTTGTATTCGTGAGTACGTCTGTACACATTTTGAAGAAGTACGACATAAATGATATCTGCAAACATCTAATAAAAAATAAAATTTATATTCTCCTTATCTACCCAACTTGCCATTCACTTGGGAAATAAAAACAATATTTGTTATTGTGAAAGTGTGTGTGTACAAACGGATTTCCCCACAAAACCCCCCGATTCGAGTGGCTTCATTAATATACAAACGAATTTGTATGTAAATTTGTCGAAATACTTTTTAGTGCCAACAAAATTTTTCTTGTATTGAAACAAAAGAAAGAATATGCTTGAATAGAATTTCCTTCTCTTGAAACACAAAGAAATACACAAAAAGAAATTTAATTGCATAAAGTTAAATTGAATGGGAAACTTAAATAATATTGTGAAAGTGATTTGTCTTGTTCGATTGCTTGTCACTCGTCAGGAAAATAAAACACCGTTTTCTCTTTCATCAACTTGACTTAATCTTAAGATGACATGAGAAGTCAACAGAAATGAAAAGAAATCAAATAAAATTTCTGAAAACATGTAAAAAAAATTCAAGATTACCCGCACTTGAATGAAACAGAATATTAAAACAAAAACCTCAAAACGAACTTTTGGATACTTCAGCTCACAAACCAAACAGCGAACGGTAAGTGTTTCCAACTAAAAAAAATAAAATAAAAAATTATTCCCAGATCGAATGCTGCCAAACCCCGCAGGCAACGAACGCATCAAACACAAAATGATTTTTGAAGTGATTCCACTAAACGCACGCACGTTGTCTGACGTACCGTCAGTCTGCCTCAACTTTGATCATTTATTTTCACTCTTGTTCTTGTTCTTGATAAATTGTTTATGAAGAAATCTAATTTTGCAGATAAATTTGTTGAAATGAATTTCCTCGTATAGTTGCACGATTCACCAGCTCCAGCATGTACTGCACGCTTTTTTCCTTTGTGTTCGCATCCAAAATCAATGTAATCACGTATTACTTTCACGTATCGCATTACCAGGCAAATCTGCGTGCTTGTGTGTTTGATTGTGTTGAAAATTGACTAAAAGTTCAATTCGCTTGATTTTTTTTTCATTGTGTTTTTGTGGGGAAGCATTTTCTGCATTCGCAAAGATCCACAAGTATGTGGATAATATGTTGCATTCTTTGCACATACGGGCAAGTTGAGCCCTTTCAGCCCAAATATATCAAGAGACAAAACATGGATTTATTGTAGATGAATACTTTTTCCGAGTACTGTGGGATTACGAAGTCGTCATATGGTCTGTTCATATTCGAGGTTCGTTACAACACGAACAAAAAAATTCAAAATTTTCTTTTTTAATTTGTGCGTCGCTGTTATTATAATTATTTGGCGAGTGTTTGACAAAACTTTTTTGAAAATTTTCAATTTCTGATAGAAAGAAATTTAGAAAAAAAAATTAAGAATCTGTTGCATTCAGACACTGTCCGGCGTTTGGTTGAGCCACAGAAATAGAAACCTTCTAGAAATCTAAATAGTTTTTCAAAGAAAATGTCTGTTTTCCAAAGAAATGTCATCCTTTAAGCATGTATTATTTATATTCGTATGAATTTTCTTTAAATTTTAATTAAAGTGAGTAAAATACTGATGCCGGCAATCTTTTGCAAGAGAATAAAATCATAATAATGATTGAATTGTGATGAAGTAGAGATTGCGAAATCGCTGAGGGTAATAAATTTGAATGGGACAAAATAGAAGACTTGGACGAAAAATAAAATTGACCTTATTTTTGGATCGAGCCTCGCATATATGCACTTATTTACTTCCCCACTTTGGAGAAGGGTTTTTAATGTTTTGCCGTTGATGCTGCGATGACCTGCTTTCTACCCTGAATGCGTGGTAGAATTTACTTCACCAGCATTAAAACCTGGTTGTGGGGAAGGCATGGCACTGGTTGCTCAGCAGTATGAACAGTATTGAGAGTTTTCTTTGTCGGTACTCGCCGGAAAAAATTAAATAAAACAACGAATTACCTCTGTCATGGTTTTTCTGTATCTGACCTCTAATTTTTTTAGTTCCAGCATCAAAAGTTATCCCCTGAGAGATGGTCCTAAAAATAAACATAAAAATTTGACGCTTAAAATATCCGCCAGCGAAAGATTTATGAGTCGGAACTACGTCTACTTCCATAAAATTTAAAAAACAATTTTTTGTACAAAGTCACTTGGCATAATTTGGCATTTACGGTCCACGTAATTTTCTTTTTAAGTAGAATTATTTTATTTTTGTTTTCGCATTAAAACTTTTCTTGTCGTTTTATTTTTATTTTTAACAATAAATTCATTTAAATGCGGCTTTAATACAGCTGCCGTAGTTTGCAACCGCCGCAGTTAATTATCAAGGAAAAATATGTTGTAGCAAAATCCACAACGATAAAAGTTATTTGAAATGATTAATTAAAAGAATATTATAAACAAGAAGAAAGTTGAGTTGTGGCAACAAAAAGGCCTGACCTCTTTCATTTCTCTTCGCATGATGAGTTCTGACAGCTTTTCAATAGAAATATTTACTTTTAAATATTTTTACTTAAATCAAAAGACTTAACAAAATGTGTCAAAACCATATTGAGTTGCCTAAATCAAGTGGTTGCCTCCATTATTTTAATATCCCAGTAAAAATATTGGAAGTCAATCACATTTTCAATGCTACCAGAGCAGCAGTTTGTGTATGTTGTGCCCACTACCCAGCTAACAAATCTGTTTTATAAAATTTTACGTTAGCATAAATCGATTAAGAGAAATGAGTTAGTTGAGGTTTCCAGTCTTTTTGTTAGAAAGTGGAGAGAGTGCAAAACAAAGTCGTGGATCACCAGGATATACTTTTCATGAAGATGACAACTTTGCACAGATTCTAGTGGATGGGAATTAGCATCTGGCCGATATCAAAGTGTTTGTGGTGCTTCTATACTGGGAGTGTTGCTAAATAAATTGCGCCCTAAATAGCCAACTTTGGCTGCCATGGCCAGAACATCGTGTTTTGGTTTTTGTTCTGACATTTTAATTTTGTTGCAAACAAAAAACAATGTAAACAACTACCGATGCCAAATACATATTTTTTTTATTTTTTGGCGGCTTCCCCATCACTTTTCCTTTATTAAGTGTCAAAAATGTAACTACCTGCTTGCGGCGATAATGACTTTTCTCACACGCACACACACACACACTCTCTCCCTTTATACCCACTTGTTGCCCCATGAAGTAATTGATTGCTGTAGCTCAGCTAATCATCTCATGTTAAATTATATATTCCAACACACACACACACACACATATACGTACGTGTTCGTATATATCGATTATCACAAGGTAACACAAAGAAATAAGGGAAACGAGGGAAATCATTTTTCTTTACCTCTGCAACAGATTGGAATCTTTATGGGAGGTATCAATAGAGTTTCCAGCTGACAACTGGAACATTTTTAAGAATTATGATGAAACTATCACTGGATTTCACCATCACTTTCGTTTACATTTTCCGCATAAAGTTTATTTGCAACTTGAAGCGAATCTGGAATCACTAAAAACTTGATTTCGAAAAATATAAAAATAAACCCTTTCTAAATGTTGCAAACGATATGTTTGTTTGGCACTTTTATTAATTCCAGATGTTTATAATACACTGAAATTGTTTGATTAAAACGATTTTTTTAATGAATAAAATAACTTGAACTTCGCCGAAATTCTTATTTAAAATTAAAAAAAAAAAAAACATGCGCAGCGGTTATCGCTGATGAGTTATTTTGATTAAATTTAATGTGAATTCCATTCATCAGAAGTTATTTTTATGGAATCAGGTGTAAAAAATAATTCCATTATTAATTTCGTGGTAGTGCTTGAAAGAAAGATTTCTAGAAATCTCATGGAATTCAAATATCTTTTGATAGCAGAAACAAGATTCCACAACACTTTTACAAGATAAGGACTAAATATATTTAATTAATTAATTTTATCTACCTGAATGTCAGACATCAACATAATTTGAATGCATGCCGCCCACATCCTTCACTTTAAAGTTTCACATCATTTTATTCTTCTTATTATCCTTTTGGGTACGAAGTAAATACTGATGCGAGAAAACAAATCGTGTTTTGTTATTCTTGTATTTCGCATGATTTTTAAGTTATTAATGCCATAAATGATTGACTTGTGAAAGAAACGCTCTAAACTCTGCAGCATTTACAAACTGACTACGTGTTTGTTAATACTTTGGCTTTGATATATTAAGTCAACAGATATAAAATGCAAACAAAAGATATTTGCTCAGCTCACAAGTTCGTGGTATCTTTTAAAGTCTTATTTTTAAAGGCAGCTTCAAACAAAATTTCTCAAAGCAGAAACAAGTCGTTTGAAATACATTCTTGTTTCAAGCATCATGTGGATTTAGCAATTATTTATTAACAATAATTAACAAGACATTTTGTGATTTTTATGAATTTTTTTATTATTATTTTATTAGGCTGGAGTATGTGAAAAGGGATTCACGTTGCACGCAACCACTTGCATGACCCGATGACTTCGGGATTATTCTGCCCGAATTTGAATGTGGGTTTTTTGGGTACATGATTTGAGAAGGCAATTTTTTCTTATTCGATAAAAGAAATCATTTTTAGATTTTTTAAATAACCGGGTGTATATGGAATGCAGAATTTTGTCTGAAAATAAATTTATATATCGGACAACAAAAGTTGTTAGTTCACGTGATAGTCAGTACCGCGTTACTGTAACGGAAGTGAAAACTTCTTGCATGAAAAGAAATTTGGTTATTTTGTGAAACGCTGGATGAGTCAAAATGTATTCTTTATTTTTTCATTCCTTCATTCGATTGCCCATAAAAAACAGCATGACAAGAATATTAAAAATTTTTGTTGGATGCTAGAAGTTCTCACATCAGTTACAGAAAGGAGGTACCGATTGACTCACAGAATATTGAGGCTGGTACATTATTTTGCCTACTTTAAGGAAACAGCAGGGAAAACCTGCACCGAGAAATTATTAAATTTTTTGCTTTTTTAGATATTTTAACGAACAAAGCTTAGAATATTATTTACTTGAAATTATTCATCATTATCTAGGCCTGACTTTGTTTTTTTTTTTTGTAGTCACTTTGACTTTTTTCAATTACATATTCTGTCTTTCTCCCACGATTGAAATTAAACACATCCAGCACAGCAGGATACCGACAGCAACAACTACGGCTGAATAGTCGGCTACTGAATTGTTTGAAAACGGCACCACTAAAAGAACTATGATGAATAGCTGCTTGTCATAGAAAAGTGTACAGACACCGGAGCTGCCTTTTTGATATATATCAGCGTTAAAAATGGTATTATTCAATCAAAATGTGGTTACGGCGCGTAAAATTCAAAAACAGATTATTTAATTTTTTGTCAAATGAAATATTATATTTTCAAGTTCATATTTATTTCATAATTTTTTTTTTCCACACCAACGTTATTCTGTTTCATTGTGGCTTACAAAATTATGCATTAAGCGAGAAACCATTGCACACATAGAAAACATGACTTTACATTTAATGCTTGTAGTGGTTGTTCATATTGATGGACAACGTGATGCAAAAGTTATGAAATTTAAGCCTTAAAGCAAAATAAGGAAACATATTTCGACGCAGTTGTTTAGAACAGGGATTTGGGTTCGATATTAAACTTCTTGCCGTACTGAGTATTAAAAATATGCCAGCCAATTTTAGTCAATGCAGCTTTCAAGTTTATGCCGAACTGGAAGATAAATTCTGTTTCATATACTTTTAAAAATAAAACTCCGCTCCTATATATATATATATATATATATATATATATATATATATATATAGTCTTAAAGTAGAAACATCAGTATGGAACCTGTTCTTCTCATGAATCTGTAAGTGGAGACATTTTTCATGAAATTTTTAGACGCTTAAACTGGCGTGCAAAACTAAATAATAATCCACCTAAAAACTAAAAGCAAAGATTAAATATGATTATATCTATGACCTCAATTTTAACCACCGTGTGTTAAAGATTTGGTAGCTTCAGAGTCAAATACAAGTACGAAGAGGTCAAGCAAAAGAAAAAGAAACTGGTACACCAGCATAACTCAGGGCTGCCCATCTTGGATTTTGGGATGTTTAATAATTAAGTTTAACTTTCATTTCATTAAAAATATCACAAGACTTCAGCAACAAGTTAAATTCACAGATATAGAGAAATATCTTGTATTAAAATGCCATGTTCTGAATGCCTTAAAATTAGTTGTAACTTCATTTAAATTGTTAATAAATTGGGCAAGTTTTCCCTTTTGTTCGTTCTCATAAATAAACTTCAAACTTGAATATTTTTCGAATGCGAAGATGAACAACAAGTTGTATTAATACTTTTCAACAGGTTCTAATAATTTTGTAAAGAAGAAATTTATGCAACTTTTCTTTTTTCAGATGTTCACGTCAGTCAGGATTTCTTTTTAAACAAATATCACGAAAAATTCAAGTTGAAAGTATTTATTTTAACTTCATGGTTTCTTAATATTTTAGGGACAACCAGCTTTTCCATTTGCGTCTAAACGAGACCCTGAACTGAACGAATCGAAAAACATTTCTAATAACACATTTTTCTTGTTTAAATATAAACACAATTTGAAAAGTTTTCCAATCGTGTTTCAGCAGGCAGGCTTTGATAGGTTGTGAAGGAGATGAATTGGGACAAGTTTAAACTGCCTTTTTCATTTTTAGCCACAAATTAAACAAACCGTACGATAGAACAAAGTGTCTGCCACTTTAAAATTCTTCGCCATGACCACACCACCATTTTTTAACAAAATTTTAAGAAATATTTGTTTGCTTTAGGAAAATTAAGTGCGTCATTGAAGGCAACGAAATGTAGTCAATACAAATATAAACACACACACACACACACATGCATAAATATTTACATTTCAAATGCATGTACGAGTGCTTTGAAAACCCGAATGGTCTTATTAAATTTGGCTTTGTGTCCTTCAAATTGTCGCCGGGTCTTTTGTAATTCAAAGATGTGTGTTGAAACTAAAAGGACATCGATATGCCAAAAAGTATAATTTATTAAAAAGAATGCGATAAACATGCTGATGCGTGCAATAAAAATTTATTAAATTTGTTTTTGCCGAAAAGTTGTTTCTTTTTGAAATATTTGTCAGTTGATTGCTTGCTTGTGCAAATTCCAAAACCCAAATACACACTGGATCAATATCATCACTTAACTACACACACACACACACAACACTCGCATTTTATTTATTATCTCTTACAAGTGTGTGAATAATGAACAACATTTGAATTAATGAACCCTGTGCTTTCTCAGATAATTCCTTTTTTATGTTCACCTAAACTCGAGCAGATTATAAACCATGGCATCCTGTCCCCTTCCAACTCCTAGCGTTTGCTTTTGTTATTTAATGAGTAAAAATTTATGTGTTAAGAAACGCACAAACAAAAAGCCTTCTTTACTTATTCACTTCTTTACTTATTCTTTACATATTTACTCGTACTTACGAACTACTTAAACAACATGAATACGAGCTGGAAAACAACGTTAAGATAATAATAACTTTTACTTATTGTCATTAGAAATAAAAGCAAAACATGGTAAAACAAACTAAATAAATAAAAAATTAGAAGAATTGAAAAGAAAGAAGACCACAAATAAATTTGGCTTTTAAAGAGGCTTAAATTCCTGTACTCGCAGAAACACACAAGTGATTTAAAAAAATATCTTTGGATCATAACTTAAAGGGAGACTCTTTCATATTCTATTACAATTTGTTTTTGTACGTTTTCCTTTTGAGATATTAAAACAAATACCGAAAAGACACAAACAACACCAACAGCAATAAAAACATTCAACAACGTCATGATGAGAAGGAATTATTTTTGTTTTTTCTTCCGCTGGCTTGACTTCAATCAACTTGTTTTATTTTATTAAAGCTGATGTTTGCATTTAAATTATCGTTCCAAATTAAACGGGTAACTGAAATTTGTTTGCTGCACAATCAATATTCCGCAGTATGCATGTATGTGTGTGTATGAGTGTGTGTGTGTGTGTCTTGTATATTAATGATTTAGTGGATTTAGGGATTACCTACATAATAATAAAACATGGGAATGAATCTATAGGTTTACAGTTACACTATATTGCTTTCGATTTGTTTGGCTTGTATTGGCTTTTGTGTGAGTGTGTGTGTGTGTGTGTGTGTGTGTGTTTTACGAGCAGTTTCCATGTTCCGTTTGCGTTTGTGTTTAACATGTCTTTGAGGCCTTAATATGACAATTTTTATAGTTTTTTCTTTGGATTTATATTATCTTTTTATATAGACATTTCCTATTCATTATTTGACGGAGAAAATTGATTTTTTTATGTCACTGCGTGAAGCAAAAGCAAAAAACTTTCAAACACACAAAATCTCATATTAACCCAGTTGGAAATAAATCTGAGAAGAAAAGCACAAAGACAAACTGTCTAGACGTTTTGCCGATTAAAAAGGTTTACATTTTTAGCGGAGGGCCATTTATTAAGTTCAAAAGCGAAAAGTTAAAAGGCGTCAAAATGAAGCTAAACTTTATTTCGACTTAAACGAAAACCACAAAGTATGTTTGACCACAAAAATGGATTGTTTGTTGTAGTTTTGAATAATAAATTTATTTGTTTCTGCAACTGAAATCGTTCAAAGTGATGATTTTTATTTTGTTATTTATTTATTAAAAAAATTTATCTCGTTAATTTTGAAGGCATATGGAAGAATTGCTATTATGAAGGGAAGAGTAAAAGCGCCTTGAAAACGATTGTAGAAGAAGATCATATATCGGGCCATGAGAATTCTAGAATAAGAAATGAAGTGTGAGGGAAAGTAAGAGCCAAACTGATATTTTTGAATATTAAATAAGACTCTGTTGGGATATCGCTCAAGTACGCACCAAATAATATTTCATAATTTTAACTGACAAACGTAATTTGCGTGAAGTGCTCGTGAGTCCCATTTCTCTATAACCTAAGACTTGAAGTCGGGAACGTGCAATCCTGCCCTTGAAACCTTGTCCAACTGTTTTTTCTTTCTACAGGACCGATGCTATGCATTGTATGAGCAGAGGATACCAATCCCTGAATGCCCGCTGTAGAAACCATATCACAGTTGACCCATAGTATTAATTCAAAAAGGCAACAGAGATAAAAACAATCTGCCAACAGTTCTTTTACTACAATTGAGAGCAAATTTTCGCTGAAATAATTTTTCCATAACTTGCCACAACATGTCAGAAAGGAAGGTATTTGAATTGTGCGGAGAGAAAAAAGTTCATAATAAAATAATTAAAGGAGTCCTTCGTACGACTTGAAACAAATTTTTTTAAGCAGTCAGCAGTCAGTTTTTGCATGTATTTTTTTCCAATAATAATGAAATTTAAAAGTGGGTTAGAAACAAATTTCAAATAAATTTTTAACAATTTAAATGAGGCACTGTATTATTTATTACTTAAAGAAAAGGAAATATTTTTAATAGTTGCACTTGATTTAGTGGCAAAAAGTTATTTCAAACATATTAAAGAATTTAAAGTAACAACACGGAATAGTTTAAGTTTATTTTATTAAAAATTACAAGATAAACAATTTCTTGTAATGAACTTAATATTGTTGGCTGCCTGTCTGACGGACTGACTGCTTTGGGAGTTTATAGTAAAACAACACCTAAAATTTGTTTTTGTTTTCGGTATAAGATCCCGAATGAAAATGCTCGTTTTATTTACAAAAACAGGCAGCAACTTACATTTACTTTTTGCTGAAATGAACAACTCATCAATTACTTTTAGAGTTTTATTTTTTTCAAGTTTAAGCTTTGCAATTTTTAATAGGAATTCACTTCATACATACACATGCACTGTTTCATCATTTTACATTCAGTTATCTTCCTTTAGTTTACTTCAAATATTCTTTAAAAAGTGCGTATGTGTGTGTGTTTAATTCTTTACAAGTAAACAGGAAAACTTTCTGTAAGCTGTATTAATGCGCACAGTGGGCCTAGCTGCAAACTCTGACTTATTGAACAATATTCCCTGGAAGGTGATAAAGAAAACTATTTATAGTTGCTAGCGTCGCTCAGATGTCCGGATTCGGACTACTGAAATTCAAGACCAGTGGACCATAACTCTTGCAGGGTTTTGTGGGAAAAGCTGTGTTATTCCTACTGCTGCTTTTATTTGTTTTTGTTTTTTATTGATTATATTTACAAAAGCTAACGCAAACTGCTTTGTACATGATTTGTTGGATTTGTTGTTTTCACATGAAAATAAATTCGTTTAATGCTGCTGTTGATTTGAAAGAATCAAAAACCTTATAAATGTCGTGATGGAAAAACACATCACGTACGACATGTTGGCTGATTAAAATTGATTTAAACTATTTTCAGGTAAAATCAAACCCATTTGAAAGGGACATCAGGGCACGAAGTTTTAAAATCAGTTTTGCTGAAATCTACGTTTTATTCGTTGGCTGTAAAAACAACTTTTATTTTAATCGCGTGCAAACGCTTTGGTTTTTTCTGTAAAAAAAATATATCAAAACTAGCAGGCAAATAATTGGAACTATAAGTTCCGTTTATTGTCAAGACAAAAATTGTGTTTTTTTTTAACTGCGGTCTCGTTTAATAGCATGGAAATGCCCCACTGAAGATAAATTATTAGAAAGCTTCTATTCCTAAACTCGTTTTAAATCAACGAGAAAGTCACACAATTTATTCTCACATGTTTTGAATTTATTTTATGAAACTTGAATGTCCCAACGTTCAGTTTATTTTTTGTGCATATCGGAAGAACATAAAAACTGAGACTTAAGGAAGAGCAAGCAACTGCTTTCTTAAATCCGTATCATCAATATGTCATCTCCAGTAGTTGTTGTTTTCCGTAGTTAATGGCGTTTTCCAAACATACAGTTTACTTTATCATTCAAAACAGAAAGTTGGGATTTGCTGGCACATCAATACTACGAATGGCAAAGAGGATACGGGAAAAAAGAATTTTATAGAACAGCTAAACTACGGCTTCGCAAACTATGCAAACACTGATAAGATATTTAAGGAGTACTTGTTACGACAGGAATTTACACAATTAAAACAAATACATTTTAAGAATGGCTAAATGTTTGCTTTCTTAAATATTTGTATCTTGAGTCTGTTGTAATATTTGGCTTTAATTTAAGAGCTGTAATGCGAGGTCGCTAAAGTTTGCAATTCCATTTTTTGTAGTTGTGAAGTAGAGCAAATGAAAACATTCTGACATGTCACAAGGAAATGAAAAAACTTTTTTTTTTAATAAACAAGAGACTTTAAGGCAAAAGATGTATCAAATAAATTTTGTAGGTATCGTACCAAAAACGTTTCGGATTTTTATTTGGCAGAATTAATTTTGAATTTCACAATGAATCAGATTAGCCATGTGCAATAAAATGGATTTTTACCATTAAGCCAGTCAAAAATGTCAAACCACACAAAGGAAAGTACGCTCGAGTGATGAAAACATTTACTTAACTTTGATTTCAATCTTTTAAAGTTTTTTTTATTTATTTTTTGGTTTTTTATAAACATTTATGAATCCAATCAAAAGACAGCAGACATGGCAGACAGAAAAAAGAAAGTAAAATAAAATAGAATAAAAGTTGTATGAAATCACAGCACATGACAAGACATTGTCATCATCAGGATTCGTGTTACAATTCTCGTGTTGTACAACTTTAAAAAAACAAAAAGAGGCGGGGTGACTGTCAGAAGAGTCCCCTAACAATTGTTTGTCTGTTAGTTTACTACAGATTTACCAAAGTGGAGTTTGAAGCAGAGAAAAGAAATAACAATCAAGATGCCATTACCAAAATCCCCAACAAGTAACTAACGACATATTTATGTAGTGCACTGTACCAAACATACAATTATTTTGTCTCAACAAATTTTCAAAGCCACGCAGACGGTTAGAAAGACTGTGGGATAGACTTGCAGAGTCAGCTGTATGAAAAACACGAAAACTGGAACATGTCAAAGTGCTTCGAAACTATTTGCAAAATTACACCCCGAGTCTTATTTCAAGCCACAGTAGTTGTTGTTTCTAGTTTCAAAAACCATAATATTTAGAAACAAACTGCCGTTTAAACGAGAAACACTCGCAGCAACAACGCAAAAAATAATATCAAAACAACTCTTTTATGTCTTGCCAATGATAACAAAGTATTTGTGCCAATTTAACACGAGGGTAGAAAAATTATGGAAATAATAATCAGGAAATATATAAAGATTCCGTTCAGAAGATTAAAAGTTAATTGATTGTGCGATTATGTCGAAGACAAGTTGTTTTCTTCATCCTCATCTGGGCCGCTTTTATGGTGGGGGAAAATATTTTATTTGCTCATGAACATAAAATAAGAAGGACAAATAAATGTTATAGACGTTTTATTACTTTTCATGTGAGATATGGAGCACATTTAAAGTACGGAGGCAGGAAAGGACACTATTGCAAAAATAAATATTTGCGTTGCGACATATCGAACGGGTTTTTTCTACTGAACGTTTTTTTTTCTATTCGATATATAATAAATGAAGTAGCGCGAATTCTAGCGTTATTCTTATTTTGTATCCTTATTTTTCTATTCTACACTTTACTACTCTGTCACTCGGTTAGATAAGCTTTATTTATTGGTATTTGATGTTATGAAGTATGACTCACTGGCATACGATTCGATTGTTTTGCTATTAAAATTAGCGGGAAGTTGCACGGATGACCTTTAGGGTCAACCGTCTTCCATATATTTTTTATTACCACTGATCAGTTAGTTTAGATGAATGCGAAAACAGATTCCGTTTATAATTCTATTTTTTATTCTATTAAATACAATTTCATTCTCAGTGTTCAGTGTCGATCCAACTTCTTTTAGTTCTGAGGAAAGCTAGATATAGAAACAGGATTCCTTTGCAGAATAACTTACAATATATGAAGAGGTCATTTTAATTTGATACATTTTGAAAAATAAGTGAATCAATAAAAATTATATTTTCCCTCAGCATTCAAATTATAGCTTTCGATAGCTGTCAAAATATTTCTCTGGATTAGAAAGCCAAACATAATCCTTGACTGGTGGTTCCTTACGAAAGCACTTACTTACAATAATTTAAGTTTTCTGGCTCATGCAAAATACAATGAAAAAACATATTAAATAAACGTAATTTTTCCAAACATTGAAAAAACTAATTTTCAAACAACTCCGCTTTTGCAAGTAAATTATGCGTAACAAGTATCAAATAAACCCCAACCATATTTTTATCCTCATCCGAAGAATTGACAATTGATTTGTTGTTTTATTGCTTCTATTGAGAAACAAACAAAGGAATCGAATACTACAGCACAAATAAAGCGGGAGGAATAAAAGGAAAATAATATTAAAAAATTCAATAAACATCAACTTGAATGATGAAATTCGCTGATTTATCATAATTTCACACAACGCATCGGATACATATTTTTGCTTAAACAGACGGAGAAAGAAAAAAAACCAACAAATCGTAAGCGCTCACACATACTGAGTGACGAGTATCATCCAGGAGCAAAGCGTTTTGAATCAACTGTTGGGTATCGAATGCGCTCAAGATGTTCACTTCCAAAGATTTGCTGTTCTGATTATTTGTATTGTGTACGAGTACTTACATTTACTCGTGTTTCCTGTCTGTGTATGAGTGAGCGATATGAAAACACAAGGATAACTCTGTAATTCGCTGTCTTAAATATTAATGACATTTCTTTCAACTTCCAAAGAAAACATTGATTGATATTTCGTCAACGATTTTTATCTTACGCCAACAATTTTATGTCAATTTTTTGATTTATTGATATCAATAAACGAACACATACATAAATAAATTCTTTGTAATAAAAATGTTTTTATTTAACCAAAACAAAAATATGAAAATTTTATCAATTTTGCGTTCGTTGTTTGACTTTGTGGAGTTTTTATTTCCGTTCTCTGCTCATAAATTTCAGTTACTTTTGTTATTTCGTAAAGTGGCCAAGTGGAAAATATTTTGTAGAATCAAACAATGGAAAAGGTTAACCGAAATTGTTTATTATTCAATTGTGACATAAAATATGAAATCGTTTCCATTTATTTATGTTGTTAGTTTGTATAGGTGTGTATGAATGTGTGTGTGGGTATGAGTGTATGTGTTCTTGAAAACATGTTTTAGTTACAGATTTTTTAAATTCTTTTTTGCAATTAATTCTTTAATTAATGAAAATTTTCTTTTGTCTTTTGTTTTAGTTTAGAAACTTTTCTTGTGTCAGTTGTTTCCCCTTCGCGAATGTATTTTGCCTTTTGAAAATTCATGTCATCTTCTGCATTAACTTTTTAGTCAATCCAAAGTGAAATTAGAAAAATTAGTTTTGTAGCAGTCACATAAGTTTTGAGTGGATTTTAATTTTCTAACTTTTGCTTAGTTATCAAGAATAAAGTGAAGAATTATGTATTCCCCAAGTCTTCCAGGATGATTGGCACTACAGTATGCACATATTCGAGCAAGTTTATACAAAAATTCAAAATTAGTTTCACATTGTCAAGCAAATTAATAATTTTGTCGCTGCTTGATGTACAGTGAAGTGCAAAAATTTGTCGCTTTCACGAGTAACGGCGCATTGTGGGTTAAAATTTCTTTCGATAATCCACGAATCGTTCAAGGCAAAAGACTCTTATGGCATAGTAATAAGATTCTTAAGGCATAAGCGGACCATATGCCTCTCGCAAAAAATGACTCGTTTGAGAGTGAAGTTTTTCAAAACTTTCTGTAGATGATATTTTTTAAAGAACTTTGTTTTGATCCTGATGAGTTTTTTATTTGTTCGAAATGTTGACTACCAGTTGAATTACAGCTTAAATGACATAAATGCGGCACGTGTTTGCGAAAAAGCTGAGAGAAATGTATCCAGTCAAGACGGCGGAGCTATAGGACGCTACGTACGCACATTTATCATGTTAGAGAAATCCGCATCATTTGATTTTTTTTCTGGTCCATTTGCTACTCACAACCAACGAATTATGTTTCATTAATACAAAAATAACAGTAAAAACAAAACTATAGTCGTGTCCCACTACAGCAGAGCCTTCAGAAGGACAACTTTGTAGCCTTTTAGAATATGACAATTTTCACAGTTTCATTCACGCCGCACACTCTATTTGGCAAACTGTGTGTCATTGTCCACCATCTATTGTGAGGCTGCTTAGATAAATTAACTAAAAGGCTTAGATAACAGCTACGAAATCCAATAATTACCGCACATTAGCCTTCACTTGTAATCGAAACCCTTAAATGTTCTTCAGAGATTTTGTATTTCTTTAGGGCGCAGTTTCCTAGAATGTTGGTAATAAAGTGTTCACGTAATTTAAACGTCTGTAAAATTCTTATCTGGCTAAATTTGGCCACCATTGAAATCAACGTGAATAAACTCAAACCCTTCCTTCCAAAGCCGCCTTTTCTTTGTTATGAGAAGGGCGCAGAGCATTTATTTTCATTTTTTTTACATCATAAAAGAAATTTCTTTTATGTCTTTGTGTTAAAGGAAATCATAATGGTTAACCTTTCAATGGAGCAAAATAATAATTTAAATTGGACACATAATGAGGATCGAGGTATTATACAAGCAGAAGTAGTTGGTTAATGCCACAGAAGGCAAAAGGAGTTGTTGAGTTGTGATGAAAGAATCATCAAGTTATCGTAAATGATTTGAGATGATGTTATCAAATTTGTTGGCTTTATTATTTGATTTAATTATTGTAACTACGCAGAATTATCAAATGAATTTCTAATACAATTCTTTTCAATTCGAACATGCGAAAATGTATTAATTAATTTTTCATTAACTTGAGATCCCCATTACGAGAATATGAAATCTCTTACTTCGCCGTAGGATTTCTTGTAACATTAACGAAGGACGGTACACTGATAATCCTTTTCGCGATCTATTATATGCCTTCGTTATTTAAATGCACCGACAACAGCCATCGCGCCACTAGTGGAGTTCAAAAAAGTTTAATCCCATATTCATGACTCGGTACTGAGCCAACTACTTAACCCAAAAGTACTCACGTTACATTTGACTACAAGTATGATCATATTGTACTTGCTCTAGCTTAAGTTTATCGAATGCTTAAGCAATTGTTGAAGAGCCTTTTGTGGCTAAATTGTATTTTTGTATTTACGTATTTACGTGATCAATCTAGAAATCAATCTAGAATTCAGCTTTGTTTGTTTTAATTAATACACTCACTTGCAAATATTTAAATCGTCTTAGTAATCACTACAATGTAGTGGCAATAGGTCTTCTAGATGAAATAGATTTAATGGGTTCCACATACTTGATTTATTTCACAGAAATTAATAATAACACGTGTACTTTAATACTAAATTCAGTTCATTGAGACTATTATTATTGCAAAAATAGTTCGCATGAATACCAGAGAAGAAAAAGTTTAATTTGAATGAACAAAATTCTGCTCGTGTAAAAGGAAATCGCTGCACTCATATTCAGCCATCCACATGCATTGAAAGTATTTCTAGTTAAAATTTATACAATAATGAAGACTCCATTAAAACACAGTTAGAAAAGAATTTCAATGGGTGCTATTTGGAAATAAAATAAGAAAAATTGCAGAAAGAAATTATGAAACAAAATTTTGTGTCTGACAGATTTTGATTTAAATTTGTGGTTGTTTAGTCGACACGTTTCCACAATTTACAAACTGTCACAATTAAGGCCTCACAACGGTGTTGTGTTTGTCGTTCTGTGATAATGTGTCATTTTGCCGTCTGTGCTTGTAAGTCTAACAGAAAATATTTCGTCACTCGTGGCACACGAAAACATGCACTCATTTGCGCACACAATGCCTTAACTCAAAAATTCATTTTTATCTTTTCATGATAAAAACCAAGAGAGTTTTCGCCGTTGAGTGCCAAAAGACCATATCATGGGAGGCGACTGCTATTGAAACGAAGCTACTCTCGACAGAGTCCTGGAATACTCTAACCAATCTTCCGATTGGCTGGAAATATTAAAAGAAGTACAGCAAAATATTTTGAATACTTTTAATATCTAAATATCAGCCAACATTTAATGGCAAAAGCGAACATTTAATTCCAGCGTAAAACTGATTGTTTTGTTTGCCACGGAAACTTGGAAAATATCGGCCATGAATGTGATTAAAATATATCATAGTCCCTGGATTATGACGCGTTTCGTCGCGTTTCACTTTTGGCAATGAATATTCGCGACGTCGTTCGTTCCGATTGTGCTCCCCAAATATATATAAAATAAATAGTGAATAGAAAAGATGCGCTCTAAGCAGGACCATTTCAAAATCGTTGAGATCTTTCATTCGTTGTTGAACGCGATTGCGGTGGCATTGATTTCATTTTCTTGAAAACTACTTTTCATGACTTGTGACACTGTTGGTGTCAACCTGTGACATGTGTTGGTGGCGTGTGAAATCACAAATACTCGCTCAAGAACTTGTGAATTCTAGTGTTATTGAAGTCAGTCATAATGATCATAGTGTTGTTGTTGTTGCTGTTGCTGTTGGTAAATAGGTTCACTGCACTTGTCTATTACAAATGTTGATGATTTTGGCTGCATTGTTGTTTCTATCGTTGTTGTTGCTGTTAAAACGTTTTACTATTTATGAGCGTTGATGAATATGAACATCATCATCATGTTGTAGTAATTGTGTGGTGCTTGTAGCAGTGCTGAAGTCAATCATATGTAACGTGTCAACAACACGGTTATTAAACGTGTAGAGTACAAAAATAAGAAAAAACATTTAAAAACGAACAGTAACAAAATTCACAAAAAGGACGATTCAGGACATGAGTTAAATAAAACGTAGATTTGAAAGGAAGACGGTGAGAGTATTTGCATACGAGCTTATACGTACTTGTCTATGTATGAGTTTGCGTTTTTTAGTTTTGTATTTAAGGCAGATGGAAAGAAATACTTGCGTTCGTCCTGGCATAAAATATATTTGTATAGAAAAATCGAATGTTTAAACCCGCTGGCACAAAGTCTGTGTCTTGAAAGCATTTTCGTCGTTGTGTCATCTGGAAAAGTGTACAGGGAATGGCAAAGAAAAGCATTGATAAGTAAATTCAATTTAGTTATATTGAATTATTTTTGACATTTTCTCCAATCCTCAAAGTCTTTATTCAATTTTCGCTTTTAGTATCGTTTCCTTTTTGCAATTTAATGAATTTAGCTGGCAAGAGAAGTCCCATAAAACTATTGGTAACTATCACTAAGAGCTTAAAAGTGCTGCTAGAATTATGTAGTCGTGTATGTAGACTTGAAAGGAAATTGTTGTTTGAGCGGCACAGCATCTGAGTGTCAGCACGAGTGGTACAACGAAATGAAAAGTCAATAAAAGGAACCGATAATTAACAGGGGGCGAAGTGGAATATTTCAGTATTTTTCAAAGAAATATATTTTAATAAAATTTTTTTATTTCAAAGATATTTATTTCTTTTTATTTATATATTTGACAGATTTGAACGTGGCCATAATATTGTAACAGTTTAAACTAGTGTAAAAATGTTTTTGTGTTTCCATGCTACGATGACACAAATAAAAAACGTTCAGTTTTTATGTCGTCTTTTTTTTAAGTGTTTATTAGTGCTTTTGCATAAAATGTCGATGGAGTTTCAATCACTGGCTGCAGTTTTGTTCAGTTTTTAAGAAATACTTGCATGTCCCACTTCAAGCCACCAGGTGTTTAGCAAATTTGGGAGAATGTTAAGAGTTTCGTGTGTTGCTGAACATCCTTTAATTTTGTTTCATTTAAAATAACACACACTTTTCCAAACTCATGGAAAAAGTTGTGAATGTTCGGTTGAATGATCAGGCCGCAGCTGAATTGAAAAGTCGGAATTTTTCGCAACTTCTGTTGCAAACGAAAAAAAAAAACACAAAAAATATTGGCAATTTGAAGCGGCTCAACCATTCAGTGCTTATTTGGGTATATCTGATTTCAAGGTTATATGATTCTCAATCTGTGACAAATTTTCCATGTGATGTTCATTAAAGTTTTCAAATGCTGCTGATATTTTTCCTTTTATTTTTATTTTAGTTACACATGAAATCGACGTTCAATAAAATGGCACTGCAGAGTTTATTAAGTTATTTCGAGAACTTCGTACTTGTTTATGTGATTTTTTATAAAAACTTTTTTGATTCTTCAATGCTACTCGTACTTGAACTGACGATATGTATGGCTTAATTGTATAAATCACTTTGCGTAAGTGAATTTTATATTCACACAAAAGTACAATTCCATAAATTTTTCTCTCGCTGCTCTCTTTTTCAATATTTTCATTCGTATTTCATAAAAATTTAAGCATCCGGTGAACAAATTGTATATAAAACAAATTTCGAATTTTCGGAAATTAGGAGGGTACATATTCATACGAATATATGAAGACTCCTTTGAATCCTTAATAAAGATAGAATTAGACACAAAGAAGAACTTCCTGTATGCGGTTTCATAGATCAGAAAACTCCTCCCGAAGTTGAAACTTCCACTGTTCGGGCTTGGTTCGGCAGATAATATTTTATTAAGAGTTGGCGATATTTTAGTCTTTTAAAACTTAAATAATCTGCAAGGAAACTGTCCGTTGACAAATAAGGGTCAAGTAGGGTGGCATATGCGCCACACAGTACACGTTAAAATCAGCTGCGAAGTAAAAAATAAAAGAAAAAACTGTCTGTCTCCTCATTTGTCAGCATCGGTTTTCAACTGTCCTCTTAACACTCTCCCCTCCTTTCGTGTTACACCAAAATGCACAACATAGTTAAGGTTCGTCCTCTGACTGCTGGTCGTGTTAAAAAAGAAATCTGAGTCGAGTCCACTAGATTGTTTGATATGAAATCTTGTAAGGACATAAGTCTAGATCGCTAAACGCGGCCCGTCGTCAAAACGACTCGAGAAACACTCGAAGCTGTTTGCAAGCATCTGCTGGGAAAATGGGAAAAACTGCAGCCGCCCTAATAAATTGCGGAATACGAATGAAAGTATATAAAGTTTGGCCACAAGGACTTTAATCAAGCTACTGAAATAATACGAGAAGAGGTTCTTGTTAATTAAATTTTTCATCTCAAATTTAAATTCAAAATCACTTAAAAGGCAACGACTTTAAATATTTTTGTACAGTAAAAAATTTTAATGTAATTTTCACTTTGCACTGGTGATCAAGTGATAAGTCCCTTCGGTAAAAAACTAATTATGAGGAACTAAACAAATACTGTTTTCTTTCAATTAAATAACTATTACTTGCCTTCCATTTCTGTTTTCCATTTATGTTTTCCCCAGTGCCATTTCGTTTTTTTGTTGTCAAGTTCAAAGTTCAGTACTCAGCATCATTGTGAAAAATAAGAAGCAAAAACTGGAAAATGAATCATGTCGACAGAAGCATGTGATTTTCAATAAATTCCACTTTGATGATTTTAATTTTTGCTTATTTATACCCAGTCAACATCTTTAAATTTGCAGGTAAATTTTACGAGTGAAAGTGCGGGTCCTTTAAGCTGTAATCGAGTCACGCGTGATTATATCATGACGTAGCGGTTTGACAAGTGCAGCATTTTAAAATTTTTATATGTCAAGTGCAGAAAAATTAAGTCGAGAGCAGTTTCTTAAAAAAGACCATGACAAATTTGGAGTGGAGTTTTGACAAACGTGGTCCACTGATGCAATTAACGTGTGTGCCATCAACCCAATCGCTTGGTAGCGTACATTCTGCCATAAGCACAATCAGCCATTTTTAATATTCTTGTCTGAGACGGTTTGAAATGTTTTCTTGAAATATTTATTGGCAATTACAACGTCTGTAAGTGGTT
Organism: Linnaemya vulpina; assembly: GCA_963675445.1. Classification (NCBI taxonomy): domain Eukaryota; kingdom Metazoa; phylum Arthropoda; class Insecta; order Diptera; family Tachinidae; genus Linnaemya; species Linnaemya vulpina. The sequence continues at coordinate 864,337 of OY776280.1, read as the reverse complement.
AACAAATGAATTCTGAATGAGAACGGTGATTCTTTCTTTATATACAACATTTAAATAATTTATATGAATTTTTTTCTTAATGGTGGTAGTGAATCGTTCGTACTGCCGTAGGCATAAATCAATGCCTAAATAGAAAAGCCCAGGTGTATAAAACTATAAATAAAAAGAATCCAACTGAGGCAGTACATCTGCTATTTAATAAACATAAAACTTGTTGCAATAATTAATTAATAAGTCAATCAAAATGCCAGACTAAGTTTTTGCAAACTTCAAGGAGCAAAAACGCTTTTGGCAATTAAATTTCTTCAAGGTTATTCACATATTTAGTTCACTGAGGAAGACGTATACATTTCTATAATTTTTGGAAAAAAGTTCAAAAACATATAAACGTTTTATGTTTCTTATTTTTCTGCTTCAGCGAAGAAACTACAGATAATTATTTGATTTTGTTTAAATAAAAGCGATTGTTTATTATACCGGCGAAAGAAGAAGATTTAAGGCTGTTGGCACTTAACGTCAGTACTGGTAATCCGACGGACTCTGTTTTAATCTGTTAATCGCTCAATAATAACTTTGAAAATATATTTAAAAGTCTTAAGTTTATTGGAATATTTTCTAAAATTCCTTTTCAATATTCAAAAGGACGTTTCAGTAAAATTATTTTGTTGAATGACTTGTTAGAGGACGGGAATACATGAAAATTGTTTAACAGTGTAATTGTCTGGTTCATTAGAACACATGAAAATTTGCATATAAATTATACAAAAAGTAAATCGTCTGTTTTTAAAAATACAGTGATTAACGCCTAGACTACGAAGCCGCATGTCGTGGGCTCTATTCCGAACTCAGTCGAGAAAGTGGAATCGAGTTTTCTTGGTTGCATTAGCGCATAATTATTGTAGGCCTGTTTAAACTAAAAAGGCAATGCACTGGTTGCTGAACATTACCGACAGCGACTGTCACCCTTCTTTGTCGGTATTGTAGCGACAAATCTGTCTGGGAATTAAAGTGATAAAACGTCTTGTCTTCTTATTTTTGCACCTGCCATCTCCTTACTACCTCTTTCTTTCTATAGTACAAGAGATCAGATTTTAAATTCTTGAACGAGTTCAATTTTGAGTTCCTTTAAAAACCTAAAGTAACTCATATCCCACTATGACAACCCACTCAACTTTTAGAACTTCTTCGTCAGGTTTTCCTGCGATTCACTAAGAGAAGAGTATTAATCTTTAAATTAGAAGCAATTTTAATTTAAAGAGTGATTTTAGCTTTTGTTTACTCCTGAGCATCGCCACAAGAATGTTACAAAATGACGATAAAATGAAAAATTTATAGAATTTGATCTTTAATGAGCCCTGCTGTACTTTATCGGTCATTATTTCCGATTCCATTTATTTGGTCACACGCCTTTACAGCCACTCATAATTGTACCTTTTCAGTCTTTTCATTTTTTTAAGCAGAATGAAGAGCCTTCTTCCTACCAATAAAGGCGCACATACTGTTTAGCCTTACCTACAAAAGGAGCTGGTGGAAAGAGATATTGTCAACTCCATGTTTAACATTAAAAATTTTTTATTTGAATAAAAAGTTTTCTTTTTCCTTTTTCATTTTATATGGTGCGCTTTTCGAATAGTATTTGGATATATATTTATATTAGATCTAGACCCGATTTCAATGCTTGACAACTGTTTTTGTAGCATCAGTGAGAACGTTCGATGAGATATCGGGTATTAGTTTGACTATTAATGTGAGACTGTACAATTGAAAGTTCCAGGTTCTGAAAGGTTTTTCTGACCATGTCCGACCTTAACATCTCATAAACCTCCGCCTATTGTTCGTGTTCCTTTGAACGATAATAATGGAAAACTGTTTGTGATGTAGAAGTTATTTGCCTTTTGCAATTTTTTTTTGCTTTCGCAGCTGTTATTTGCAAAATATCTTGAAAATAACAATCAGATCTCTATTAAAACCAAAACGCTACCGAAAATGTTTGCTGGGTCTTTATTGGTGAGTGAACAGTCATCATACAGAAACAACACGCACACACTCACTTCTGTACATACACAGAAATGGTGTTCTATTTGATTACAACTGTAGTGGTGGTAAATGGTAAAAGCCTTCGGTTATTTGAAAAAGCTAGAAAAGTGTGGTTGGTGGAGGATATGAAGAAGAAGAAGAAAAAGAAGAAGAAGAAGCCAAGTTAGAAGACAGAAATAAGTGAAAAGAAATTGTACCACAATATACTGACAGAGTTCATAATAAAGAATCTTTAAATTTCTTCCAGCAAAAATGCAAAAGTACGTGTTTAAGAGAGTGTGTTTTAATATCTGGAGTGTTTTAAATGCGTGCGTATGTGTGTCTATGGAAAATTTGTGTGTTTATAATTTGGAATATATACAGACACGCACACAAACACACTGTAAATACGCACATGTACATATTGGTTTTATTTTATTCAGAATCATTGTTGTTGTCATTCATTTGTTTATTGTTGTTTTTGTGCTTATTTTTCTTATGAAATTTCTATTCTAGATTTGTACCAACTTATTCATATTCACACACACACACACACACACACACACATACACACAAACACACACACACGCACCACATACTACACAAAATGGCTTTTATGTTATTTGCGAGAGTAAAATAGAATAAATAAGTACGTTCACACACACACATGTGCAAGTGCACATACTTACATGTACATGTACGATTTGGTATGGGAATGCGTGTGTGTGCGTATTTATTCATTGTGTTGGAAATTTCTCCGAGTTAGTTTTTGTGCCTTTAATAAATTGAAAAATGTTGTTAATTTCGTTTAAGATTTTGTTGCTGTTGGTTGCTTGTGTGCTTGTTTTTGCTGTACATACACACACACACACACACACACACACGCATGCTGGTTACTTCTTGTATTTTCCAATATTAATTGTTTGTGGATTTTGTTCGTTTGTTTATGTATGTGTTAAGCTTTAAATACTCCAGAGAATTTGGTTGATACGATTCACCTGATTTTATGGGAGACAACAAATTTCCTCAGCATCATTATCATAATTCAAGTACGAGTAAATAATGAGAATGTATACCATGTGTAAGTGGAAGTGTAACATTTTATTACACGCCTTGTGCCACAACACAACTTGATTACTGTGCATTTTGTTTTTCTCTTATTTTTAAGAATTCAAAAACATTTTCTAAATTTCTTATATTTTTGTTTTATTTTTCGATGTTGAGAGAAAAAATTGAATAATAAATTGCCTTTTGAAACACTTCAACACCATTCAGGGGATTATTTTACATTAAGAAAATAATAACGAGTAGATGTTGTCAAGAAGTAGAAGGATGTCAATTCTGATAAATAGATTTAAAAGAGCTTCAAACTATGTTGATTGAAATAAAGTCCTTTGTAAAGAAATATTTTGTGAGTGTTAAACTCCTGTACTTGATGGACGGACTAATCAAATAGCATGAGGTTAGACATTTACTGGTTGCTTTCTGTTCTTTATTCCTTATAGCGGGTCATCGATTTTCACATTAACTTGTCACAGCCTTCCAAATTATTCATTTCCTTACAGTTAAATTATTTTTGAAATGTAGAGATTTTCAAATCGTAATAAGAAAATGACATGCAATTAATTGAAAAAGTTCCTTATGAAAAATGCAATTAATACTTTTCATACTTTTCTGAGTAGTACAAATCGGTCAAACGCTTTTGCTACACTCCAGCTGTTCCAATCGGAACTGGTAATAAATTTAACCGGGGGAAGAGGAGAGAATGCAGATGACTTTAACAATACGAGAGGTCAAAGGTCTTCTTTGAACATAATTTAGCAGAATATAAAATAATATAAATTCTTTAACACTTAATTTTATTGTGCTGTGTTGCTCGAGTTAATAATTGGAAAAAATCAAGGTAATCATTTTTGACGGCTGGGGGTAGTAGCTACCCAAATTCAATCTGGCTCATGGAGATTTTCAGAGAAATTTTTACCAAAATTCTTTCAAAAATACTACAGACACGATTATAAAATTCAAGTCAATTGTCTTTTAGTTTCTTTATGATTCTGCATAGACTGATTTTTTACAACTCTAATTGAAGCTGTAGGAGCAAAACAAAAACGACAATAATTTTCTACTTGCAAAAACCAATCATTTACAGCCCTAAAAATTTGCGTTGCATAAGGCGCGGGCGTACTTATAAATAAAATCTATTTTCGGGAAATTTTAATTTAATTGTGCAGTTTTTCTCCAATTAACCATTTTAAAATATCAGCAAAATTAAATTAGAATGTCGTTCATATGAAAACAAAACGAAATTTACCTCTTGACCTCCTTTTTTTAGAAGAGGGAAATGTGGAAGGTGTAGCTTATCTTTTATACAGAGGCCTTCGTTAGACAAACTTTAGCACCTGGATAAAAATGTTAATTGAACAGGGAAACAAAAAAGCCTGCCTTAAATAGGATCTGAAAAAGATTTTTAAAATCTTTCTGCTTTCCTTTTAAATATTAAAAATAATTCCGTTTGGTGAAGATGGATTTTTCTTTTGATTTAAAATAATGCAAAACGCTAATTCGTATTGAAATAAAAATAAAAATGGTTTCAACTTGTTTCTCCACGTCTGAAAATGAGTATTTGTTTCTTAAATTTACAACCATGTTCAGTAAATGAAGGCCGCCTTTTGAAAGTTTTTAATGTTATTTTTTAATATATAAAATTATAATAAAACAAAAAAGAAAAGAAAGATAAAGTGAATGAAAGAGAAAAAAAAGTACTAACACAAAGTTTTACGGCCATGAACTTCTGTTTAAATGGCATGGAATTGTACAAAATATTCAGCGTTGAATTTGTAAGGGCAAATTCAAAATAGAAATTAATTTGCTACACACACACACACACACACAGCTGTATTCATATACTTATTTATGCAACGTTCAACGTGAGCAAAACCACAGGCAACCAAAAGAACCATATAAAAATTAAACAACAGCATTAAAGAAAACAAGCAATAACTTCTATTAACGATACCGCTGCCAAGTAAAAAGAAAATTTATGGCCCTTCAACGGCAAACTTATGATGTCGAACTTACACTGATACAACACAATCACATGTAGGTCGTAGTGGTGTTGAGTGCAAAACAAACATTCAAAAGTCCTTGTTGCTGAAAAACGAAACTGTTCTTGAATCCAATCACTAAATTACCGATGCAAAATATTTTAACAAAATTTATTTTAATTGTTTCGTTTGTGAATACATCGCACAACAATGCGATATTTCATGTTTGGTGGCTTAAATTAATTAAGATGAAACTTTAACTAAAAAATATATAATCAGCAATGGGAGTTTTGAGATGTGACTTAATTGTTGTGGGTTGCGCTAAGCTTTACGGCCGCATTAAAGTTTCGCAAATTCTAAAAATCTCAAATATAATTTTAGAATTACAAGTAAAGAAAATAAATATATTGAAAATCTTATGAAAACAACTAACAAAAGTTGTGTTGCACAAATCCATCTATTTCATCATTTTTCTAAGAAAAATTTATACGTGAGATCTGCGACCAAAATGCCACATTCGAAATGAAACGAAATTTCATTACAATTTAAATGCCCATTTGAGTCGGTGGAGAACGACGTTATTTTCTCTCTTAATTATCTGAGAGCAACATGAATTATGTGGGCAAGAAAAGAAAACAATAATTTGATTTTTGGCAGGGATTTGTATTGTTTGTTGTTGCATTGATTATCCGTCTTCGGCTCTATCAGATAAAATTATAATTTATTCTTGAACAATCAAACGTGAATAAAACTAAAAAGGGAATTCCCTCGTTTGCACGAAAAGAAACGGAAGCACGTTCACGTATCATATTTAATTTAAAAAAGTAAGAAGTGCTTCTTTTGCAACAGCATCCTTTTCAGCAGTAAAGGAGACCAGAAAAATTTTAATTATAACTGTTGAAGACAGAGTTGAGATGGTGAAAATTAAAAACATGCAGTGAGTGTTGAATTACTCTCACAGTTGATGGTTTTTCATTTCTGGCTTGTAAATGAGAATATGAAACTGAAAATTTTTGCTTTTATAACTACTCAACATGAATCCGTATTTTTCATCAATTAATTAATAATAAAATATTTTAAAATATTCTTACCTAAACTGGTTACTCAATTAACCATGATAATTCTTGGTTATCTGGAATGTTCTGCTTCGCAATCGTAAAACAGGAGTATAATCGAGGTCTCACTGTAATTGGAAGTACGTTCGAGCTGCAAGCCCAGGACAGCACACGAAGAGGACCAACTGAAATGTTCAATAGATTGTTTTAGTAAAATAAATATTTTGCTCTCATTATTATGAAAACTTTTAATTTAAATAAGTCTTTTATTTATTATACAACAACAACAACAAGTCGACCAAATTGCTGTTATCAATTATTGCGATCAAACTGAACAGGACAAGAAGAAAATTCCTAATTTCTATAATGATTACAATGCACAGAGAGAAATACGGAAAAAGAATGCGTTATAGTTACAATAATATGTATTTCTGTATGTCTGTCTGTACATAAATGACATACACGACAAATTTATATTTCACTTGACCACACTTTTCAGCGATCCAAAAAGTTCAACGTTTAATTGGAGTCAAAAACAAATATTGATTGCAAAGCAAATAGAACGAAATTGGAGGCAATTCAATTAGACACAATCTTCGCATTCATCAAAAATGTTGAGAGACAAATTTCCAAATATGAAAACACCACTGGAATATCAATAGGCAGTGCAAATGGAAAACGTTAGTTAACAGGTGGTCCATGTAGCAGGTCAGAAACAATAACAGAAAATTAAAACAGCAGGATACCAGTAGTTATAATGGCGATGTCGTTGTTGTTGAAACATTCATTCGACAACAATAAGGATAATAAAGGTGAATAAGTTGTCAATGTATATGAGCGTTTCCTTGATGTTGCATGTGACCGTCGTGATTAAGATTCAAAATAACACAGATTATAATTTTAGAAATAAGAAAACTCAGACTTCATAGTATCATAAATTTCTCAGCAAATTAATTATCATTTTATATTCTTGTTTTAGTTGTCTTTTAAATATTCTACAGGAAAAAGGAGGTGTCACAGGACACTTCAAGTGAGAGGGTCGAAAGGACAAATTTAGGGCCGAACTCCGTTATCTTTTTCATGGCATTGCTGTTGAAAGAGGTCAGTGGACATAATTAAGACTGTTGGGGACGAGCACTAAACCAAGCCTATATGTCCTTCTCCTGTCCCGTCCTCAGTACCACTCTCAGTTATGGTTTCATACGAATCAGTAATAGAGCTATATGTTTAAAATCATACATCATTTTACGCTGTGTGAGGAAATTTTGTAAGCTCTTTTGTTCTACTCTTTTCTTTTGTCTTCTTTTCACTAGTCACGACGGAGGAACTTTTTGTGTCATTCCCGTTTTCACCAGCCACATGACAGGGACGTTCAATTGCTGCAATCTTTTTACGCAGGATAGTTGTAAATTTAAAGATTTGTGTGAATTTAAAATTTAATATTTTATTGAGTGACTCTGTGAAATGTTGGAGAGTACGGAACGTGTACTAATTTCAACTATTCAGAGGTGAACTCTCGTTCTTATAAATGTTTTATTAAGAAGTTTTTCCGCCTTTTGAATGGCTTCAAAAGAGGTGTCATTAAATACGATTTCGTTCAGTATCGTCAGGTATTCAGTGTGTTATAAGACCCTACTTTCACAGTTTGATAAACGTATGAAGTAACATTTACAGAAATTGCAAAACTAATTTCTTTATTAATTAGCCTATATAAATATTAATATAGCAAAAATAAAATGTTCATTAAAATAAAAACCACAAACAATTTGAGCTTAGCCTTGAGCTACCAATGAAAATTGGAAAAACGTTCACATGTACTTGAGTATAAAATTCAAACCATCATAGTTTGACTTAGGTATGATGGAACAAAAAATTCAGAAAAATGCGACATGAAGAAAATAATCAAACGGTAACACGGGTATTAAAACAAAAACGTGTTAACATCAGGTTGATACAGTTCTCGGATTGTTTTTCATAATAAAATTTGTGTAAATAGGAACTGTTATCACATTCAACTAAGCCACCTAAAAAGTGGTGACAAACACAATATACACATGAGCACTGAAGATGAAAGTGTTGCGACTTTCGAAAACAGCTGTTCTGATCTGCTGTGTAAGTTGAATAAAACTGATGTTGACTTTCCTTTATGCCTTGGAATATTTATCATCATGTCTTTCTGAGATTAGAACAATTAGCCTATTTAAATATTAATATAGCAGTTTCTTTATTATTAAAAAATTTTATTTTCAGAGTCAAATTCTTAAATACCAGTTTTAAAAGTTAGCAAGTTCGTACTGAAAGCAGTTTAAATATTAATTAATATGTTAACACTAGTTTAACTAGTTACTGCTAACGGAAATTACTTGAATTAAAAAGTACTTATTAAAATTTTTTAGCATGAATAAGACTATTTGGCAAAAAAAAATATTATTTAATAAAACTAACTTTTTGCATCAAAATTAAATATTGATGATAAATAAACCCTTTTTCAAATGCTAACAATATATTTGAAATAACAATTTATGAACTTGTAAAACTTTAATGGGAAGAACTATTTCGTATTTTTATAAACTTCACAGGAGTTGGTTATTTGCGTTTTATTGATGCTGCAAACATTTTTAAATTGCCACAGTAAAAACTCGTTTCATGCGTGAGTCAGTATAATATTTTGTACTTTTGGTCCTGCGCTTAACTACATGGGATTGTGTATTGAAACAACATATCGAAATTAGTTTGCAACAAACTCTGCGATATTATATAATCTGCACAGGGAGGACGACATGATTATTTTGAGCGTAAAGGCTTCACAAGTGCTGAATTATCTAATTAATGTCGCCCTTGATTTCAACAAAATATTTTTCCTGGTTCTGAGGGTACGGTACATGGAAAAAGAGTCATTTGGTTTATTGTTTGATGGAATGGAAATTCCACTATAATAAAATCTAATTGCACATTTCCTGAAACTAATTTTTATTTGAAAATTTGTTGTGCTAATTATGAATTAATTAATCACGTTCCAATGAGTTCACTAGTCGAGTTAATTATATAATAAATTCTAATTAAATTGCAGACTATTTATTTTAGTATGCACAACATCAACACGACGTAATTGAATTTGACAAACAATCACAAACACTATCTCACTTACGCACTTTGTGTGAGAGAGTGTCAAAAAAAGGAGAAAAATATATTAAAAAAAAAACAAGGGACTGAAAAATAATCACAAACCATTAATCAAATAAAACGGCACACTCAAGTGTTCCTCCGGAGCACGACTAATGATAAATTTTGTAAAAGGCAACATTAAAAATATACAAGAAAACGAAAATAAATGGCTAAAATACTGGTAGTTAATATGGGAGAAATGTGGTGGACGATGTTTGTTTTCTCCTTTTTTGTTGTTGTTGGCTTTTGCCCCACATTAAATTACACTTGGGAGCAATTTTGTCAGTTATTCATTTTATGTTTGTTTGTTTTTGTAAATGTCTGATGAGACTGGAATGCTAAACATATCCGGTCGGTCCTTGTATGTGTGACATTTCATTTATATCCCTTAAGGATAAATTTATGATTTTATCACTGGAACTACATGCAGTGGGATTCTAATGTTGTGTAGAAATGATTTCACAACGAGTATTTCCATACGCTTTGCTCTCCAGTTGCAGACTTGATTTCGTACTCTTAAAAATTTATAAAAATCGTATTGAAACTGCCATTGAATTTTGTTTGTGTGCGATTTAATAAATTTGATAGTTTCAATGGTTTATTTAATCAGCAGATTGAAAGAGATTTATGGCCGACTATTTGCTGGAATATTAATTTCCTTAAATATAAAGAGTTTTGCTACTGCAAATTGTTGTAGGACACACTGGGAAAAGAAGGAACTCTTTATCGAAATGATTTTTTCCAATGTTAGGATCATTCATTTCAATAAGCAGAAGACAGGATTAATTATTCTTTTTATTTTTATTACTAGTCTGTCATCTTTACAAATGTAGTATCAAATTACTACAGGATTAATTATATAATCGTTACTTCGAATGCAACCCCCTACTAACTCTTCAACTCTTTGGTTTTTGCAGGGTCGCAAGCTGTTTCTACTTCGTAAAACTATTATTTTATTATTTTATTATTATTATTATTATTATTATTATTATCATTATTGGTTTGTTATTTTTCTTATTGTATAAAAAAAAGAAAAGGCAAACAACATTTTTTAACACTTTTCTGAAATATTGAACATGTAAATTAAATAAACTTTTTCTTTTTAACAAAAAAGACTTCAAGCATGAAAAGTTTTCATTAACATATTTTTAAAATAATAATTTTCAAAAGTTTTATTTTATTTGTGTTTCTTTTGCCAACAAGCAGCATGTTTGTTATGCAAAATATTTTGACACACAGAAGTATTTACAGCAAAAAATTTTTTTTACATTTTATTTCGACTGCACAGTGGCCTGATGTAAAGCAAAACGTGGTAATCAAATAAAATTTGTAATACATTTAATATGAAATTTATTTATTGAAACTTTTGAAAAGTTTCAAACCGCTCATCTTATCAAAGGACTTTTGTAAACCATTCGAGAATTTTAATGAAAACTCACAATAAATGTATATAACTTGAGCCATGTGTATGACGCGTCAGAAACTGGTTCGATATATTTGCAAGAATCCAGAGCCATTTAATTTCAATTCCGCAGACGGTGTTTCTGTCCGAATTTGTTTATTTAGGAAAGAAGTCAGATGTTAAGGATTTTTGAAAAAATAATTTCAGAAGAAGAGAGCACGACACATGAGCAGTAAAATGATGAAAAACATGTTTAGCATTTTTCAATTCTGTTTGAATTTACAAATTTATTTGTCTGTGCGGTCAATTAGTTCTTACAAATCATAAGATGTTATTTTATACCATTTTCATAATAATTCTTTAAATTTTGACAGGTTTTGTTACTTTTGACTGAAGTCTACTGATGACTTGGTGGGAGATCAAATGAAATGCAGCTAATAAATTAACTAATAAAACAACTCAAATAAATTATATTAAAATAGTTTTAGAGTAAACTTCCACTGTGCATTGTTTGTCCAAATTTATAAACATTTCATTTGAATTCAAATTATTTTTCCTGAACACATTTTAAGTTGTCATTTTGAAAGCAACATAATTCCGATATTAATAATATATTTAGATCATGTTTTGTTTTTTTAAAAGTCACAAGCAGACATTTCGAAGGACACATTTTTTTTGGTGCAAACATTTTGAATGTCTTTCAGCCAAATCTGCTCGAGCCGCACTTCAATCCTGTCAATTTTTTTCGGCAGACTGTGCATATTTTTAATCATTCACATAAATTACGCTTTTTAATATTATTTATGCCCTATTAACAAGTTCACTTAATAATATTATTCTTGATGCATGTAACTACAATCATTAGATACCAGCCGCAATGAGAAGAAATGAATGCATAAATTATACAATTTGGCATGAAAGGTGTGGGAGGGGGTGGGCTGAGTACAAACATTAAACGTGCCTTCCACACTTTTTGCACAAAATGACAGAAGCAAGTAGGAGTACATACACACATACACTCGTAAATTTATGGTATGAAAGCATGTGCCAGTGTATGTGCGCTTCTACATTCATTTATTTGACTCAGGATTCAAACACACACACACAGACGCACATTTACATTTAAAGTAAAATATGTACAACATTTTCAAAGTCATTTATTATATAAATTTTTTCCTTCTCTGAATGTGTATTTTAACAAGGCAGAGTATTTTTAAATGGAATAATAAAGCAAAATGTTTGCTATAAAGTAAAATAAACTTTATTTATATTCGTATTCTAAAACTAAGTAATGATGTCAAATTTAAGCAGAAAAATGCCACACACACACACACACACATACTCACAAAGGAAAGGCAACAAAGAAACAATTTTGGTGCTCGCAAAGAACGTCCTTCTTGCTGACTGTAACGAATTCATGACTTTTGCACAAGAATAATTTGATGCTGTTTAATTCTGAATGTTTTAACTTTAATTTGAATGGAATAGAAACGGTTACAACAAAATTTTAATTACGGCCAATACTTTTCATCTACTCAAGGAATCGGAATTTATTTTCTCTTTGAAATTCCGAGAGCTGCAATAAGAGTTTTCGTTGTTGCTTGTGGTTAAAAAAGGACTCCAGTGAAGAATCAAATGAAGTGGCGGACAGCAGAAATATTTTGACTTTGATTCATATATTTTTTTAATATATTTTTTTTTAGAGTTGAACCACCCGCAGGGTCCTGAATTACAGGAGCTTAGCTTTCATCCATGTCATGCGTTAATTGTTACTGCCGAATCTCTGATATAACGAGCAACAGGAGGAGCGCACATGAGGAATTAAAAAACAAATAGATCTGTCGAGGATAGTCTGGGTAGATGGTAGGCGGATCACCAAAGTCGATAGAAGGTGAACCTCAAGGCCATAAAATTCGTGATCTGACATGATTTAAATGTGGACATGGAGTGCTACCAGATAACATCAGGGTACTTTGCTTCGACTTTGTAAAGTCCGCGATGCACATTTGAAGAAGAGGTCAAATTTCACGGATGGAAGGGAATATCCTGGGCTAAACAGGCAACCGAATCGGTTATTCTTGCGACAGACAGCAGCCGTAAAATTTTTTAAATTCTTTAGATTTAAAAGAAATATGTTCAAAAAACTTTCGAAACGAATGGTCACTTTAAGCGCTAATCAAAGAATGAATGATTACAAAATTAGTTTAACTTGTTTTAAAAAATTCGCAATTTTTAATTATTAAAGAAAAGTTTTTGAGTTTTGGTGGAAATAGTTGCAGGGGAAGCTTCTTCCCCTGCTTTACAAAACATATTTTCTAGAGGCTAAAAGGATGAAGCTCGTCAGCAAGCACAACATCACAGACCTTTTGAAAATAATGGCAACAGCATCCTTTACGAATTGGAGTCGTTTATATATCTCGTAGTCGAATAGTTCTAATTTAAAAAGGATCAGCTAATCTCGAAATGAATTTCGCTCTGGTATAGAATTAAAGATTTTGACTCTGGTGTGTTTTAGGCCGTACGTTTGAGGTTAAATCGGTTCATACTTAAATTGACCGGCAGCATTATTTGTATGACGGAGGAGCCCAACTATTTCGAATCTCTGATTTTAGAAAATTCTTATACGGTTTCCGGCCTCCTTGCAAATAAATTTTATTATTCACAAGCTCAAGGACTTAACAAACTCACAAATCCAAAGAAATTACGGCGCCTGCATGCAAAAATAATATTTCAATTTGTCACTTGGTGAAGTGGCGCTTCGTGGCTAGCAAAACTTTTTTACGAAACGGTATCCAAGAACACAACTTTAGTTTTATCACCACTGAAATGGCGTTGGTGGTAACACCCACCACTTTGTGAAGCACCCACCCACTTTGCAATTTATGATGTACAACAACGAATGCATTTTCGTTCGAGTGGTCAGAAATGAAAGCAATTATTTATCATTTTGAAACACAAACAGTTTTTAATTTATAAATAATGAACTTCTGGCACGGCAGCAAAGAAAACATATTTTTTGTAGATTAAAAACTGTAACAATTGATGGAAAACTATCACTTCATTTAATTCATAAGCGCTTGAGTATTTTTCTATTTTTATCGCTGTTTTTCTTGATAAAATCTTAGATTAACAAAACAATTTTATAAACATGGCTAAGAGGCATATAACCAACAACATTTAACACACGATTGGTTATACTTGAGTATAAAATTCAAAACATTCAACTCAGCCAACCATCATGTGGCGATACCCACAAGAGCGCTTTACAGCACCCGCCCATGTGAGTACTGCAGCCCGAACGCGACAACATCTGTATTTATCTCTTCCCTCAACTCTTTTCTTTCCTGTCATAGCAGGAATATGTTTTATATCCTGGCTGCTGGCGCAACTTCAAAGAAGAACAAGAAATACCTGATGATAAAATCGTAGGGGCTTTCCAAAATAGTGCTATTTAATGACTGAATTTAATATACAATAAAATCTATTTGAATGATCTGGACGCGTGGAATTATCCGGTAGGATTTAACGTAACACGAGTGCTTGCCGAGATCCACACAAATTATTTATGCTTCATGAAATATGTGTTTCACAGACTTCCTGTTGTCCAATCGAACTTTGCAGCTTCAGTGAAAAAAGAGCAGTGGCGGACCTGACAAATGCAATAGATGCATTAAAGGTTTACAGATGCTCTTGCCCTTTTTTTATTTCTGCCACGTGTTCTGTCAGATCTTTATCCTCATGATCGCAATTACCATGCGCCAGATCGTGTGATCTCGGTGGCCACGTAGCGGAGTGGAAGATTATATGTTTCATTAAGTAAATTAATTGTACCAACTTCTCAAGGATTCACTTGTGACACACGTTTTGTGGGTGAGTGTTTCATCAATATTTAATGGTTTGTTATTTTGTTTGCCACACTCTTACGCACGTTCATGCGTGTGTGTGCGTACTCCTACATGTGCATATTTGATTAAAAATGTCAAAAATGTGTCCTTGAAGAAAACATTAAGTTAACAAAACAGTACTTGTCTTTCGGTTAAAAGTTGCTATTTATGATTCAGATCTCGCATTTAAATGGTTCGTATGTGTTGCCTTTGAAATTTGAACGTTGTACGAGGGGACGTCAGTGAATATTGACGAAACTTATTTCTTGTATCAGTTTTTGTTTGCATAACAACTGGCCAATTGAACTACCCGTTGTTGTGCTGAAATGTGTGACTTCTATTCAGTTTAGGAAAATGGACAATTATAGCAAAAAAATCTAAGACATGTTTGTGTTAAGACGGAAGTGTTCAAGATCCTGCTACTGAAATAACTTGTGATCGTTTTTGTTGTGTCAATCTTGTCGAAAGACGATGAAGTGGTTCGGAGATGTCGCTTTTGAAATAATAAACTTCTTTATAATCGAAAATACTAAGAAATGCAATTTTTTTCGTTTTAAAAAAATCAGTCATCTCAGAGAGTTTAAATCGGTAGGGAAATGAAATCCATTTCGTATTTTGGTTACTCAGAAAATTTAAACTGAAATAATTTTTTGAAATCACTTCTGATATAAAATCACTTCTGAAAGTAATCAGTTATTAATTGTGAATTGAATTATTCAAACTTTAGAACGAATTCAATTGTGTGGAATATTTAATATATTTCTAACAGTCCTCATTCTGGCTGATTTCGAAACTGATCGTGCATGTTGCGCTTATGAAAATCATGAAAAACGCTCAACCCAAAGAAGATTAAGGAAATTGTCGTTTGAGTCCCTCACAAAACACATTTAGAATGAGTTTTGACTTGGCTTTTTATCACTGCAAAATGGAACTTAAAATAAATTTTGGATTTGGGATACTCAAGCAAATCCTTCACAACTCATAACCGGATACTAAACTTTTTTTATTCGCTGAAAATTGCTGCTGCATTTGTTGTTGTTGTTGTTGTTGTTATTGTTCATTTATTTCTGGTGTAAGAACTTAAACAAGTTTCGAAACTTCTTCAACGAGTCAAAGTTTATTTTAATGTTTTTACACTTTTTATTTTTACACATTTTTTGTTTTATTAGAGAAACATTTGTTGTGTTGCTTTTATCTGATTTTTTAATGCTTTAGTCGTTATTTAATGTAGTTTGACCCAGTTTGCTTTTATGCTATGAAAGCAAAGTACTGCCCTCAAGCCATACACGGAAGCAGAAAATAAATATATTCTTTTCATACGAAATTCATATCTGAAAAACAATGTAGAGCAAACATAGAAGCGTATTAGCGAGCAACAGAATGAACGAGTGGGTGTTAGAGAAAGAAGCCGTAGATGTCAGAAAACCCAAGAAATATATTTAAAAAATTCTCATTAACAAATAAAGTAGCGCGAACGAGTAGAGGGAAAATTCGCAAGTGTTCGCTCATTATTTCAACACGGGAATGTCATTGGAGTTAAGTAGCACTTCTTCAGCCATCCACTCACTCTTACCAAAAGAAACCCAAATACAGACGGATAAACGTAAACACATACACGCACACATGTGTGTGTGTGTGAGTGTGTGCGCAATTGCATAGGTGCTCTTAACACTTGTACGTTCAAGTAAGTACTCGAAGTAATTACCAACTCTCGCTTACAAGAGCCAAGAGGAATTGAGGCAAAACAACAACAGCAACAACAACAACAAAACAAGTTTTCATAGTGTTTGCGAGAATTTTCGAATAAAAATATAAAAATTTCTTATTTGCAATTTGGCACAGGGCATGTCTTCTTCCTTCTTCGCCTTTTCCTTTTAAGTTGTTGTGTCTGCTTGTTCTTATTTTCCATCCAGATAAATATTTTTACAATTAATATAAAATTCATTTACACTTCTAGAATGCACTGCACGAGTGTACAGAATGGAAATCATTAATTTGGCTTTATGGTTTTTATGAAATAAAATCAAGAAACGATAGAGGACAGAAGGCTTGAAGTATTATTTGTGTTACGATTATAATTATTTGTATAATAAGTCTATGCATTTTGGCCTGGTTTTAATAGAATGAAAATATACTTGGGAATAAGAGGGAAATGAATTTTCGCTTTAAATGAAATAATTACTTTGAATCAGAGTGAAGTGAGAGTGAAAAAAAATTGTGTGCTTCACTTTCAAAAAGAAAGGATTTGGTTGACTCCATATAAAAGAAATCAGCGCGTTTCTATTGAATTTGTATACAAATTTGCATCACCACCGCATGACGTGATTTGTGATTCGATTTAACTTGTCTATTTTTAATAGCTTCTTAAGTAAGAATTTTATTTAATTAAACCGAAGTTTTCTAAAATTCGGATTGTGATGAAATTGTAAAGCCACGTGCATTGACTGATTTAAATATATTAAAGTTTAATAAAATGAACTAATATTTTTAAGCTTAAGGTCTTTATTTTAATATTTATTAAATTATAAATAGTTTTTCGATATTTCGTCACTTCTTTGTGTGACTTCTTCAGGAAATTTATTTTGTATTTGATATGAAAATAAATTTCCTGAAGAAGTCACACAAAGGAGTGGCGAAATATCGAAAAACTATTTATAATTTAATAAATATAAAAATAAAGACCTTAAGCTTAAAAATATTAGTTAATTTTATTGATAAAAGAAGAGGTCAAAAAACTAGAATAATTATATTAAAGTTTAAATTATAAGAAATCCATCGACAAACAAACATCTTAAACTAACACTCTTTTCATTTGAGTAGAACTTGTCTTTAACTTCAAGAATATTTCATTATTTCGCACTGAATTCTTAAATTTTGTCCTGGTAAGATTTTTTTTTCAAATCTCATTGTAATTATATACTCTCGAAGCGGTGAACAGCTCTTATAATGCCACTGTTGTGGACATTGTCGCACTTAACTGATGCCAGTATAAAACAAAAGGTAGGAGTTGGCGCTCTTTATGGATTTTATGAGGACTGCGAGGACCGCAATAAGTCTGAAGTGTGCACTGATGAAGCCATTCATAGCGATCAATTGATGAAAAGGCAGACAGAATTACTAAATATAAATTTGTATTGCGATTGAAGCAAAAGTATGAAAATCGTATCAGTGGTAGTGAATTAAAAGCACTTCTTTGAACAAAACAATTGCATGTGTGTGTGTGTGTGTGTGTGTGTGTGTGTGTGTTTACGTATTTAAGAATATTAAACAAAATTGCTTTCATACAACACAAAAATGTCTTTATTATCCGAAATATTTTGTTTTCTGTTCAATCTCTGGCAATTCCCATCAATGAATGAAATCGAATTTGTCATGTGTGAAGAGAAAATTTGTAAACAGAATTGAATGGAGTCTCAAATCGGATTTAACAGACTTGGTTGGGATGGCGGGTAGCTTGTTTGTGGGGTGTTTAGCCATTATTATTGGGGATTTACGAGTGTGTAAATGTTTATTAAATTTAGAACGTGACAAATATTTTAAAACAAAAACACAATCTATGATAAAGTTCGAAGAGTAGCCTGAAAGTGGAATTACATAAAATAAGATGTGGAAAGTGAATTTTGGCATCCAGGCCTGTTCTGTCAGGCTGGTGGTATTAAAATGTTCGGATTTGTTACAACAACGTTGTTGTTATAAATATTAATTTGGAACAACAGAGCCTTGATAATGTGTGTGAAATGTGTTGTGAAATGTAAGTAACACATGGTCCTTTAATGAACTTTTAATATTTCAGTATTTTAACTCCATGTTTTTAGCTCGAAGGGAAGTATTTAGGAGTCCAAAGAATCCATTTCGATTATCCTTTTAATTATAAACATTCGATTGATGTGATATTCGATTAAGACGGCCGTTTTTATATTAATTTACTGAAATTTTATGCAACTTTCCAGTATTTCATTAACGATTTGTTAACATCATCAGAAACAAGCAAAAGGTTAATAAAAATTAAAGCTGCAACAGCTACAAATTTCAATCCCTATTATGAGTATAACGTTGGACTGACATCGGTTTTATATTGATCTAGATTCGATATTTAAGTAAAAGATTTCCCGAAGATTGATAAAAATAGGAAAGTATTCTGTGCTATTGAATTTACAAGCTGGACAGAAGTGGGAAGGCGGCTCTTCTAGTGTTAACGCGCAACTGAAATTGTTGTTTGTCAAACCGAAAATTGTTTTGGAAAGTACAACAATTTAATAACTTTATTTGCTAAATATGTCCAGTCATCATTTTTAGAATAATTATCCAATTATTTAAGAGCCTTTTTCCCCATAAAAGTACTTATTAATTGACTTCTTGTGCTGTCGTTAATGGCAAATGACCTCGTTAAATGTGGTGACTGATGATGATGCAACAATTTCTATAGCGGATGATGTTACGCAATTTCATTAAATTGAATGATATTGAAATTTTAAACATGTATTTTTGTTGAGTACAAATCTTCAATAAATCCTCGGTAATACAGAACAACAAAAAAGCCAATCGATGAACAGCACAGAATGTGAGGACCATGACAAGTTCATGCAGTCATTAAAACATATTCGGTCGTTCCTAATGCCGCTACGTAAACTGCCGTTGTGGCAGGCTGTTTGGCAGCAAAAGAGACAGAATCCTGCTGTCAGTTGTTAAAAAGTTAAATACAAAAACAAAAGTTAACATGTTTAAACAACAACAAAATTAACAACAACAAGTTTCAACAAAATTGTGTGGTAACTCCTTAAACATGAGCCAACTCACTAATGCAATAAAACATTGATGGACTAGGAAACTGAAGAGCCGACCGACAGACAGACACAACTGGTCGACTTTTTTTCTTGTGTGTTTTTCTATGTGTACACAAATTGAAAGAGCATACGAGCATGTGTGAGTGCATAACCATGTCCATTCAAATTGTTTGTGCTGTACGTTTTGGGCACATACGGATCCTAGTGGTATTTGGCTTTACAACAAATTTGGGCATGTTTCGTTTGTAACGAAAAAAGGAGAGTGGAATTGTTTGACATTCTTGTTTGTAACAAACATTCAACACGTTTGATAAAATTGTGACATGATTGTATGATGCAAAAACGATTCTTGGCCTGTGACATGATGGTGTTGTCTTGTTTTTCTCATTTTTGTTGAGGTTGTTTGTTTATTTGTCTGTCTTTCTGTCTGTCTGTCTGTCTGTTTGTCTTTCGTACTGTTTGTCGCTTTGTTTTTGAGAGTGATTTTAGAAGTTTGTACACAAAATATTAAAAATGCTTTTTTATTCATAACAAAGTGTTTTCATGCCAACAAGGACATGAGACTGATGTAATACTTAACATATTATTGTTAGAATGTGTACACATGTTTGTTGTAGTGATTTTTGGCAGGATTAAAAAGATAGGAGTAACACATTCTAGCAACTACTACAAGTACGTCTGCTGGAATACTAAATTTAAAATAATGTTATGCCGTAATAAAAAATGGCAATCGGCAAAAGCCAAATACAAACTGCACCATGATGATGTTGCTGGCATTAAGTAGAGCAGCAAAACTGGCGCCTTTACAATATTTTAGCCAAAATTCCAAAAACGAAAAACAGAAAATACACACACAAAATAACTGAGCGTATATCGAAAAAACAGCATCATCAATAAAAAAATATGTATATAAAAAAAACAAGGAAAAGAGCTCCACAATCTACAAAGTAACATGTCGTGAGTGACAATATTTATGACTGTCATATATAAAAGTAATTTTTCCCTCACTCAGCACACGAGCACACACACACACGAACACACATGCATCCATGCAAACATGTAATAGACACATTTATTTTGGTATGAGGCAAGTGTGTTAAAGTAAATCCTTGTATTAAAGCGCCTATTCTGAAACTGATCTACTTAATATATCCCCGCTTTGCACTAATATTATGGCGATATCAAGGAATTTTCTATTTGAGTTGCGTGAATGCAACAGAGGGTTCCACACAGAGTAACTTTGATAGCACGTGAAGAAGAGCAGCGAATGCTTTAAGCGAATTCAACTTGAATTGTTTTACTTGTATCATTCTGAAATTACTACGAACAAGTGCGCCCTAGAGATTGAATCGAAGATGTAGCTGAAAACGTGGAATATCAACCAGAAGTCGTGTCATGATATTGACCATCACTGGCCGCAGTTTTAGTGCAAAGAGTGAATTAGTCTGAATTACTGTAGAGGCGTTCTCAAGTCTTAAATATGAAGAGGACGTTTGTAGAACGGAAACCAATTTAATCTCTAAAAGCCATTGCGTGAAGAAGTGATTGGGCCATATTTTTTGAGAGGACACCGTCTCTAATACGGCTGCTGTATCTGGGGAATGTTGCTGCTCAGCCACAATGGACATTGTGAAGAGGGTGTTCCCTGGTCGCGTAATTGTCTCGTGATCTTTTGCAATATCCACTTAATCTTATTGCAATTTTCCATGGCACGATTTGACTATCCCGAAATTTCTTCGATAGGGTTGCTTGAAGTCACGCGCATATGCCGATACGACTTAGACAATCGTTGGCCTGGGCAGGATATTCGACAGGAGCATAAATGTGTTGCAGTCACTTAACGGATATCCCATTTTTAACTCAACAGAAAAAATCATAGATTTCTTTTTGAAAAGAACGAAGTATTTTCCAACCCAAGTATTTTTATTTAATATTTACTTTTACTGTCAATTATATTTTTATTCCATTTGGATGGTTAATTTTGCCGTGTGAATAAAACCACACGTGAACCATGACACGACATAGTGCAGCAACCTCCATCGTTTTGTCACAAAACGATCACGCTATTGAAGATTCTGCTTCTGGAAAAGAAATTTTCGTGAATACATGAATGTAGTGCTTTGAAGGGACAGACAAGTGGAGAGAGCTGGTTTTAAATTGAGGAAGACACGGTACACGACAGAATCAATCGCCGGTGGCAAACAACAATTGAGACAAAAACTAAGATAAAATTCATGATGTGGCTGCTGTACAAAAAAGAAAATGTTGTTTTTATTTTCTGCAACCGTCTCTACAATTCGTTTTCTCTTTGAAGAATTCAGAGTTCAATGAAATGTAAAAATCAAAATCAAACATTTTTTATTATCAGAAAACTCAGCAGACAATTATTCATTGTTTTGATTTAATGACATTCCCCAGAGCCATTTACGTCCAAAAGTCATTGCAATTCCTGAAGGAAGATTTTATGGCGGTCGTTAGCAATTTGAAAATCTACATAAAAGCACTTGGGCATTTCTATTACACAAAGGCAATTGTAAAGCATCATGACAACAAGGAAATTAGTAAGAATAAATAGTCTTTTGTAAATCGTTGAAGCCGTACAATCTTGAGAGCAAGACGGCCCATCTCATGTTTTGAGCATAATTGCCGAGCAACTTTATGCGGATCTTGGGGGAAATATAAAAATTAAAAGCATTTTAGTTAAGAGCCATTCACAATTGGTTAGTAATATGAAACGTGACAAAACTTGTGAAACATTTTCATAATGGATATTTGTTGTCATTCTCAATTTAGCTTTTGATTTGTTCCACTGGACGTACAGGAAATCTGTTACGCTTTTCACTTGTTCTTAATACGTTCTTCTATTTCATATATACTCGTATCTGGTGGAACCTTAATTGGTATTTAGCCTGAATACAATTAAATTTGCTTACAGAACACTGGCCGTTGTCATCAATTCAGTTGTTTACCTCTTCACTTTTCAGTCGGCTTTTTTGTTTAGTCTTGTCTTGTTTGGTTTTGTTTTTCACCGGGTCTGAGTTTCACTGAAATTCACTGTGCAGAATAATAAATTAAGGTTTCCTATGCATGCGACAAAATTTAATCTGAAATTAATTATTTTGCATTAAAATAGATTTTATTTTCAACTGCATAGTCGGCTCACACGCACATTAATTTTCTGTATACATGTGCATCTGTGCTAAAGCAGGATCATATTTGTTTATTTGCTTTTGCAATGCAGATTAAACAGGCTTTTAATATTTTTAAACAAGTTAATGTGCAGGGTGTACATTTCATCCCTACTCACTCAGCATGCCACGCAATTGTGGCTTGTCCCAGTTAAAATAATGTCTTAAATAAATTATTAATACAACAACAAAAACAGCAAAAAGTTCCATTATATCTGTGTAAACGTGAAATATATACTATTAACGAGGTGTGGTCGGAAATTAAAATCGGTTTTGTGTGTTTCCTTTTCTGATATTTTCGATTACAAAACTGGCAACTTTCGGTTGAGTGTGAATAAATAAAATTTATGCCGCATACTCTTGAGCACATCTCGCATGTGCATCCATCGGATCGTTTATTTGGTATTCGTTGGTATCTTAAATATGAGCAAAACACGTATGTTTTGTTCAACATGGCCGTTAATTTATTTGCGGTACGTGTTCACATAAAGTGGAGAGATTTGTTCAGGTAAAAGATATGCCGAAAACAGTTTCAACTAAAAGGATTATAATTGACTAAATAAGAATGTGAGTTCTGCTTTTAAGGTTTGTTTTTTTAAAAACACATTAAAATGTCTGTCCTCAACTCGAGTTGAATTATTTAGTATCACAAATGCAATTGGAATTATTGTTAAACATGTGCATTCTCCTACTGGAGAATGTCAGAATTCAAAAGCATTCGTTCAAATGCAGAGTTACTGAAAGATATTTATTTGATGTTGGCTCCTGCTGTTTTGCCTACGAAATCTTCTCTTCTATTTACGCCACTGACTCCGCGTTGACAGGTCGATTCAATTAGTTTCTCATAGTTTTCTTTATCGACATTGAATAATTGATGGTGCATTATTGAAATTAACATGGATGTCGTAAATATTATTGCAGTCTTGTTATTTATGCCAAAAACAAAATTAATTGTAATTTTAATTTGTTTGTATCTGCATCAGCCGTAGAAGACTGTAACTGGAAAAGAGCTCCTCAATTTTGCGTTTCTTTTTCTAAATATTATTAGTGGGCCAACTCAGATAGTGAACGTTACGGGCACACGGCTGCTTACTGGCGAAATTGAATGGGCGGGGATTAAAGGATCCACATCGCTTAATTATTCGCAAAACTGATGAAACGTAACACCAGAGTGATTAATTACTTGGCACTCTGCATGTTTACTTAATTTCAATTTAATTGTTAATGTGTATTTTATCAAATCTCTTGCCGGGAAAAACTTATTAATTATTTGATATCAAAGTAGCGTTTCCATTCCCCTTTGAATTGACCAGAATGAATTAGATTTTTTAATACGATTATACGACGAAATTGTCTTTTTACAAGACAAAAAATAATTTTTTTTTTGGTTGAATAATTAAATTGAGCAAATATTTTTATTTATTTAAAAATAATTGACATATTCACATGCAACTTTTTTACGAATGCCGCATGGTCTACAATATCACAAAATTTTTTTCTTTAATTTGTTTTGTTTATATACAATTAAAAAGCTCGTAAAGAAAAATTATTATTTTTAACGTTATCAATTTCAATTTATAAAGTGCCTCAATTCTCTGGCACGTACTTCATTTAAAGTACGTTTGTCTTTCCGTTCAGCTTTCCCCCCTTTTTTAAGTAACACCAATTTTATTGAGAGAAAAATAAAATTAAATGACATGGAAAATAATAATAAAGCATTTAAAGCCCATTAAGGACCCATAAAAGTTTAATTCCTTGTTAATTTATGATGAAATTTATTTCTCATAAATTAAGGCAAAGTAATTAACATATAATTTAAAAGACTTACAGAAGTATCAAAATAATCAATTTATAACATTTTAAAAACAAAAAGTTTCGTCATCAACTGCGTAAAAGTTTGCGCATAATTTTTTTACGAAACCTTTTCAATTAATTGTTTTTATTAAAAAAAAAATCATTTTGTAACAGATTATTTTCTTTATTTTCCAGTGAAACTGGACATGTTTAAATGAAATGACAAGCCCTGCATTACCGAAAGAAGCATTTTAAGCGGTAAGTTCTTGTCAATATAAATAAATTTATATCAGATGGCTGAATAACATATAAGAAAATACATAAAAATAAAAGCGATACATAAGAAGTTCGCAAAAAAACACAACGCGTACATTGTGAAAATAGTATAAAAATATTGTACAAAATGCTGTCGGCTGATTAACTTGAAAAATATCCAAAACTAAAACAAACGAAACGAAACGAAACGGAAGCGGAAGGGAATGAGCAACAACATGTGTAACAAATATTTAATTTATCACTCATGCATAATAATAAACATCTTTGCCAAATACGAACGAAATAACATGAAAACATTTGAATATGTATTTGCTGATACGATGAAGTTGTGCTGTAACACTTCAGAGTTATTTGAGCAGGATTCTTCGTGTTTGCGTGTGTGTGTGTGTGTGTGTGTGTGTGTATCAAATGTTATACACCCACTTGGCCAACACTTGTGTTCAGGATGCTTTCGAACATCATCTTGATAATCTTTCGTTGTGAATAATAAAAACCTGTCAATCAAAGTCTATCGCCAAGCGACGTTTGCGTCATCAATAGCGGGGGTGATCCATCAAAAGGGCACCGAAAACGAATACATTGCAAATTGTCGTAGGTGGACAATAATTAATAGGATTCATCAACTCACTCTGATTGATGTCGATTAGGCTCAGAGTGCGTAGCCTTAACTTGGCTGTATTTATAACCTTTTTAATGTTAAACACTTCAACACTTTAAAATACGATTAGACTCAGAAGGATATGCAAAATATTTTATAGAAGACGACGAGAGCGTCAGAATCTATTTTGTTTTTAATAATTTGGAAGTGTGTGAGTGAAGTTCCCACTTAATTGCGCAGCATATGGAACTCAAAATGAGGCAAAACGTTTTTATAAGTTGAGTATGTGGTTTGTGTTGTTTTCTTGTATCCGCTTATTTGGACTAAAACTAAATTCTTTTACTATTTCGTCAATCGATCGATGAAGGTCTCTTCTCAATTTTTTTAATCACATTCTGTAATTTCTCAAACGGGTTTCTTTTTGTGTTGACATGGCGACTAGTTTGTTGAATCTGCTGAACATTTTTATATCGAAATCTTTTTGTTTTAGAGAACATGTTGCGGGTTTCAAATCCCAGGTCAAGTGGGCTCACATATACTGTACTTGTGTGAGTGGCTGTGTGTGCGTAGATACTCGTATATGGTATTACAGAAAGTTTTTATGAATTTATTGAGATACTTGCCAAGTTGCCACGCACGTGTTACTCAATATGAACCTAAAGAAACGTTTTGTTTATTAAGAATGCTGAAATATTAATACAGGCAGCACCACAACATGCTTTTAACACTCTATTAAAAGGAATTTCATATCAGTTACATCTGAATTAGGCAAATTAACGTTTGATACAGTCGACATGTTCAGATAAGAAGGAAAAAATACTTAATGAGTGTGAAACAGTTTTCCTTTGATGCCTGTTTGGCATCACATCCCGATTTGTCATACTCCGAATTTCGTAATAAACCAAATGCCCACTAACGTCTGTCAAATCTGTGGGATGAGAGTTGCTTCTCATATTGTCGAAGAGACTTGTTCATGAATTTAAAGCAACAGTACACATCCCTTTAAGAGATTTTGTGGCCTTGTGCAATAACAAACTACGATAGTTTGGAAGAATAAGGAAACAAGTTTTTGTTTTATTAAATTAAATTCAACCTGAAGGAAAGGAAAAGCCGAAATTGAAAGGAGAACGAAAATACCTTTTTCCAAAATAGTTTTTTGTCCAAAAGTTTTCTTTATTGAATGGTAGAGCTTTATTTTAGGTTGTTGTTATTTTTTCTCAAATGGAAGTGAAACAACAAAAATATACTCTGCAACCAATTTCATAAAACGAAAACACTTTAATGCGGGCAGCAGTGAAGTTAAGGAATGATTTATTGTGTGAGAAAACTGGTCGATGGAATAGAAGATCAATTGGAAGTGCAGTAGTGGTGCCAGCCACCCTTAAGAAATTTGCGCAGGGACTATGACCCAAAGAGCAGAACTTCCATTTTGAAATTAACGAGTTAATTTAAGTTGTTTAACTACGTTTGAATTATTTTCACAAGTTTTCTGGTCAACAGTTTCGATGTTGTCTACTCAAGAAAATACATCTTTAACGTCTGATAATGAATATAAAATTAAGAGCTCCGGGTATCGATTACTTGCGTTTTATGGATTGATTCACAACACACAAGTGAACGAGAACATGTCAAATCGCTTTTCTACTAATGAAAAATGGTCGCCGCATTTATCAACGAGTGTTTCTTATCAAATTATTTCGGTTGATTAACCATCAGTTGTAGTTTCAATATCACAAATTTGCTTTGCATGTTCTTTTTATTATTTAATAATTAATCTATGAAAATTTTTTACGTTTTCAAATTCTTCTAGTTTTTCTTTAAATAATAATATTCTCGAATATTTTTTAGCTTAAATATTTAATTTCCTGAAGATGTCAAACGCAAGACTGACGAAATAAATTATTTAAAATAAAATAAAGAGACTTTAAGATTAAAACTCTAAGAGGATATTGAAATTTAAAACTAACTTTTTGCTGGCTGTGTAGCAATTTTTTTCAACAGCTTAAAAAAACAAAAAATCCTGTGAAAATTCTCATAAATTTTCATTATTATTTTTGTTATTCCATTTGCCTGCTTGTTAACGTTAAACACTTTCAAGTTACTCGTACTTACAAAATGATACGTTGACCCTTTTAACACACAGACTAAAAAGCTCTTAACAGTATCGATTTAATAGACCTTTTTTGTGACCCAAAAAGGTTAAAAGTGTAAACATGTGAAGAGCTGAGAAAGGAAAATTAATTATCCAACATGAAGAGTATCGCACAAACAAAGAGCTGAGGAATTGTAGTTTCTGTTTGTGATAAAACCAGCCCTAGAAATTAAATAGTTGCAGGAAACTCGCAACAGCAGCAGAGGAAGCTTATTTGTGCCAAAAACTAAATAGTTTTTCATCAATTATTTTACAATGGCATTACACACCCACACACGCTCACTTGGTTTTTGTGTGCACGATAAAATGATATTGTGTGATATCAAGGGATTTGTAATATTTTGTTATCTGTGTTTTGTTCTACACTGTATGCGTGCAAACAAGTCATACAAATGCGAGAACAAGATATTTATGGCATTTAATACTCAAGACAAGGGTCAGCTTATTTTGATTTCAGCAGTTAAATTGCAACACCCACACAAACAAAGAGAACACAATTAAAAAAAGGGAGAAACACCCAAAATTGTAGGGGACGTTGGGGTATCATAAATAAATTATTCCACGTAAAGTATGTCCGGCAAAACGAAAAATATAAATCGTGTTCCCAATTCTAGATCGTGTGCTAAATAAATATCCTTCTCTTTTGCTCATATTTTGATTTCCAATTCGTTCAAGTTTTTTCTTTCAACGCAGATGCAGAAGCTTTGTTGGTGTGCTCGTGCGTGTGTGTGTGTGTGTGTGGTGTGGACTACATTTCATATGTGCGATATGTCGCTTGTAGTATCACACAGACGGACATTTTGTGTGAGTGTGTGTATTTCACCAGCATATAATTTTTATTGATTAAGTGGGCAATTTCGATTTCGGTTTTGTTGTAAAAGTTGTTAAAAGTTTTTATTTGTTTTGCTTCAGTCCTCAGTCTCATTTAAGTGTCTGTTTTACTTTGGCTGCTGTATTTTATTTCTCGTATTTGGCAACATGTTCACACAAACCCTATTCATAATGTTATTGATGTTGTAATTGTGCTGTAAAATACGCTGTTTGTCTACTTGTAAGTGGATTTGGGGGAAACCATTAAAACAGATTAAAATAAATTACTTTTCTAGTTTCACATTTTCTGTTTACACTAAGCACGCACACACACAAATAAAGAAATCTTGAATACCTCTAAAGCAGAACATTTCCTTTTGTATACGAACACTTATTATTGTTTTCTGGAGCACGTTTGGTGTGTGTTTTTTTCCTTCAAATCGGTGGGTAGGTGTTGCTTGTTGAATGCTCTTATAAAGTGTTTTCGATGTGTGCATGTGTGTGTATTGTAAGCACACACAGTTAACACGGTTATTTAAGTATTTTATTGCTAATTTCTGCGTACAACGCGGCGATAGAGATTAATAATAATGGGAAATTTATAGCACAAGAGAAGGTTGAAAGACAGCCAGAGAATGGGAGAGAGAAGGAAGGGGTTTCAGGGGAGCGCGATAGATTTGTTTAAACTAATGTTTTGCTAATAGCCGCACGTCAAAGGCGTAGCGGGTTGTAAGCAAATAAGTAGAGGAGGATAACGTTGAAAGCAAATAAAAAAATACTTTCTAACTCTTTAATTTTAAATGTGCTGATTCTTTTTGCTTTTTAGCTGTTAATCGCTCGCAAACAGAGAAACATTCACAGCATTTGAACGATGGTGGGATATAAAACAAATAAGAATATTTTCGGTATTTATGCAAAATATTTGAAATTAATTTTAAATTAAACTCATGATGTCTACTTAAATGTTATTGGATTCGGTTATACGGACTTAGTTTCTGTACTGAAGTGAGAATTTCTCGCATCGAAAAATTAAATAATCATGGCTGTCATGCTCTTTATTGTAGGGTTATCCATAGAATAATATATTGATTATTATGAAAACATAACAAAATTATAAATGCATTAAGAAATATATTCTGACTCATTCTGTGGTTCACAGAGCGACAACAATTTTTACGATGCGAGAAGTTCTCACTTCAGTTACGGAAACGAGGCACAGTTTTTATTTAATAAATTCACAATAAAAAAGGCGAAAAAGTCAGACAATAATCAGATAATAATTTTAATATGTTGGGGTTATTTCTTCAATCGTCGCATTGGCTTTTGTTGCCGAGTCATAATCATATGCCCCTGATTCGTCACCAATTATTAAGTCCTTAAGTTGAAGTCATACGACAATTTCTGAGCGATTCTAATCTGACCCTTTTCTATTCAAAATTTCTCTTCGTCTCGACCTTCCTTCAAATGCTTGCACCCTGCCTGATCATTTATCTGCCTCAGTAGACAATCAGTGTGTGCCACTGCCATCATTTCAAGTGCTTTCAGTTAACCGCGATTTTTACACAAAAACAGATGAAAATTCCTTGAGAGCAGACCACTTCGTCAAACGAATTAAACGCAATAATGACTCTAGCAAAGGAATTAAATATGCGAAATAGCTGAATTGTGAACACACATTCGCCACGACTGTACCAACATAAAAACAAACGCACACATCGTTTGAACAGCCTTTTTATGCATGCGTGCCCCAGAATCTGAGTATTTATTTATTTTGGAGCATTTTTTATATGGAATAATTTAATAAATCGATTTCAGCTGTTTGTCACTCTGTTCCATCATTCAGCCTAAACGTGGGCGTAGAGATTTATTTTTGTATTTGACAGTTAAATAATCAATCAACTCTTCCCAACCTGTTGGAATTTTGGTATTTACAAACAGCAAAACGAGCAGTGAAGTGTAGTGATTTTGCTGGTGAAAGGCTTTCTCTTACACAACTTCCAAGTAAATGAAAATCTGAGATGTAAATTCCTAAAAAGAATGTTCCGGTTAATTCAAATACTAAAAACATATTTAAGCCAGAAGGCCAAATAGAATTAAAATTGCGTTCGCAATATTTCTATTAAATGCGTGATTGACTTTGAATAGCATCCATTCACGGAATGTGATTTCCACTTCGTAACGTTCCTTGAAATAATCATTTTGCTTTAGTAGTGGTAAATAAGTTGGTTCAATGGACATTTCCAAAACTAATTGTCTCCAACAATCAAGAAACCCAAACATTTTGCAGTTTCATTCTCCCACTTGATTTCCACAAGATTTCAGAGGAATTTTGTGAAAATCTCAAAATAATTTGTCATAATTGCGGCCAATCTCAAATAGACAAATTGTTATCCCACCCTGAATAATTGCGGCCACTAAACAAGTGTTCGTCGCTTTTGCATTTTATTTCACTGTCGAGTGGCAGATAAATGATAATTATCTCTTAAAACGTTTTGCCAGTTGTTGTTGTGACGTTTATCATTGTTGGTTCTACTTTTGCTAAAATGCAACAAAAAACGAAAGAAAAAAAATTAACTACAATAACTTTCAACTTAATTGAAGTTTATTTGCAAACGCACACGAACCCCCACCAACTCACGTACACACACCCACCCACACACACGCAAACACAAGAGTGTAATTTTATAAATGATTTTATGTAAAACGAATGTTATGTAAAATAATAAATGGTAAAACAACAACAAATAATTTATGTCTGCAAATAAAATCTATAAATTTATCACCATTAAATAGGAAGAGGAAGAGAATAAAGCACATTTAACATTTAAAACAAAAGCATTAAGGCTTAATATTTTCGAAAAAAATATATTTTAAATTATTTCATTTATAATTGCATTTTACACAACATCCTTATTTAACACGTTTACATAAATAAGAATTTACAAGCTGCTTTCAGAAGAGCAAAACCCCAACCAGAGAATTTCAGATGTGAAACTTTCATTGCTTTTGCTTCTATTTCTTATTAATTAAACGAAAAAAACAGAATCAGACACACACACACACACACACACACAAAAGAGTTAAAAAGCCAGAAGATGTTTATTTAAAAATTAAACACTCTGTGCACAGCCGGGATTGAGTGTACGTACGAGCACAAAGCAAAATGCAAACAAGCAGGTGTACGAGTACACACGCAGGCATTCTTAAGCGCGCATATAAAAAGGACAAATAAATGTATAATTAAATTTGTCGTACAGCATGGCTAAAATGGGTTCAGCTACTACGGCTGGCTGTCGTGTTGTTGCTGCTGTTGCTGCTGCTGCTGCTGGTTTCAATTCTACAATTTTCACATTCGAGGCATGTTATTTTTCCTTTTGGTTTTTCCATTCCATAGAACACAATGCCATTCCATGGCAGGACAAAAAAGTTAAATAAAACAACAAAAGCAAAAACAAAAGCAAAAGCAAAAAACCAAAGAACGAAATTTGAAAGAGCAGTGGCAGTGGCAAAAATCATAAAATATTTAGAAAAAATCATTATTAAAGCGTAACAAAAAGCACTTTTGCTGCTGTTAATTAACAATTACACAAAACCATTCTTTTTCTTCTTCCTCATCCTCGTCCTCTTCTTCCTCTTCTGTTTGTTTCAATTTCAAATCTGCTTCTTGTTTAATTTCTTGTTCGCCGAGTGCAGCTGTTGTCTTTTAATTACAAACGATTTCGTAGGCAGAAACGTGAATAAATATGTAAATTAAATTTGTTGAAACTTTTAATGTAGACACGCAAAAAGTTAAAAAAATTAAAAATAAAATATTAAAGAACAATTAACAGCAAATTTTAGCTAAAAAATTTGTTTATTCAGTTAAAAAATCAAGTGGTTCTCAACCAACTACGCATTTTTGTTTGATTTTATCAATTAATGAAATATTTTGTTAATTATAAAAAAATAAATAAAAAATCTAAACTATCGAGTGAATTTGTCTTTTGTAAACTTGACTTGTGTTGATTCTACTCAGCTCGATTGTAGAATTTTTCTTAGGAAGCATTCATTTGAAAAAAGCGCAGCCACTTGTGATAATCTTTTGTTTAGTCAAATTATAATTCTGAATTCAGATATAGAAAAAGAGTGCATGGGAAGAAATGTTCTGCATATTTACGTGTATCGCTTCAATTTCAATTGAGAGTGTTTTATTGCACCACAATCATCTATTAAAATCGTATTGATTTTAAGTTTTTTTACTTAAATTTTTAACAAAATTAAAAAAATTCTTAAACTCCAATTATCCAATTGTGAAAATAATATCTGTTACAAAGACAGTGAAAATTAAGTTGACGTGCTGGAGGTTTTTGCTATTTTGCAATTTTTCAAAATTTTAGTACAAAAATTGATTTCCAGTCTTAGCAAAATTTGAATGCAAATGCGGCCTGAGCACAGGTTACTGCATTAAAATTTAGAGCGATGGAGAATGTGGCCACTTGACCATTAAATTATGTGGACTTTTCGTAAAACTTATTATTTTGCTGAACGTTTGTTTCACTTCTCAACAGAAGAGACGATTTCTTGTTTGAAATGTAGAAAAATTAAATTATAAATTTAATGTGTTTGACTTTCTGCAAATCCTTCCAAGTGAGTAGTTTGAGCTCTCCATTGTAAGAAATATTCGAAGCTGTTATATTTTATTCGATTTTATTTTGTGTTTATTTATGCAGACTCTGGGTTGTAGTAAAACTTTGAAATAAAACTATTTTATGTTTTATTACGAATCAACATTTTATTATTCACCCACTCTTTAGGTGAACGACTTTAATCAACATTTGCTTGCGTAAAAACATGAAAGGAATTCGAAAATATACGAACATAAAATATTGACTGATAATAAAACATCAACGAGTTTTAGTTCGAAGATTTACTGTTGATGTGAGACATAAACAACAACAACAATAAGAATATAAATACTATAAATTTATATGTGGAATCTTTAATCATCATATACAGAAAGAAAAAAAGAGGAAAAATGGGGGCTAATAAAATATTTCCGAAATGCAGGCGGCTGTTTTGGAAGGCTCTACGGTACCGCGTACAATATTTGTTGTAATAAATACAAATTGTGTCTCTACTTAATTTGTTTCACTGCACTCGAGACATTCAGATTCACATTTAAACTCTAGTTAAGCCGGCCATCTAACTCACGAGTACTGATGGCGGCGTAGCAAGTTCCGCATAGAAGGTTTCTCTTATGCTATTTAACTTTATTGCATTCATGTCAAAGTGATTCTACTTTCGAAGTGAAATGACATCACAATCGAATGGATCATCTTGACTTATAAGGCATTGCCGTATGTAAATTTTGAATTCAACTCATTAAAAAGAAAATGAAATACATTAATGAGAATAAAAATAAGAGTAAAAAATAATAATAATAATAATAATAATAATAATAATAATAATAATAATAATAATAATATAATAAAAAACATTCTCTTTTATTATTAAATAGAAACGGCGGCGTATGAGCAATACGATGTTGACTCCCTTGAAATATCACTCATACTCGTCGACAGCGGTTAACACAAAAACTATTGCATACTTTTATATGTTCCCTCTCTCCTTCTATAAAATATGTACCTATCGAATTTGTGTTAGCGGCAGTTCACTGTATGCCCATAATATCAAATGTGCTAAATTATGTGAGAGTGCGTATCTTTTGAATGTTGTTTGTGGCTGTAAAATTATTATGCATCCGTCCATCAAACGAATATCGCTAATGAAACAACGTCCTTTTAGACTTGATTAAAATTTAGTTTATTTTCATTTTTTAGTATCAAACGAAAACATGTGTTTCTAATTAACAATGAACGGCTTCGTAAAGTTGTGTGTTTATTTAACTTTTATGAAAAGAAAAGAATAAAAACAACACGCTTTAGTTTTCATCGGAACGTTTTTTTCTTTTTAATTTGTACGCGTCTACGGGTCGTAAACTTTAAAGGCATATGTTTTACCACGCGCACTCGCTCTCACAACAAGAAGATAATTCTCGCATAAAATGTTTAAATTTACGGGAAATAAAATACTTTTTACGATGCTGAAATACTATTTAAATGAAAATATTTCTTATATTATTTTTGCTAAACCTTTTTTATGAATACTTATGTGGGACGTATATTTATGCAGGCATGTTAGAGATGGACAGAGGAGACGACATGATACGCATCAAGCACGCGTCAGTGACTTTTACTTTACGCGGGTGATCTTTTGCAAAAGTCACAATATATGAAGGTCGTCAGGAGTAAAAGGGTTTTCACGTGTGGAATATAAAATATTTGATACGTGACAGTGTTTTCCATATTCTAGGGCAAAACTTTAAATAACAAAAGGCCAGTAGAATGGGAGTCGAGTAGTGAGTGCCTGGATGCATGACTCACTGAAAATTGAACAGCAGAAAAGGTTATAAGATGTCACACGGAATTCACGTATGAAAAAACTGTTCTTTCACCGAAAAGTGGACATTAAATTTGGCCTACGTATTGCCATTTAGGCTATAATTTTTCAATCCAGCAAGACGATAGTCAGGATAGACGTGGATGTCATAGAGAGAAGCTCATCCACAATGTCATCTCTAGAGCCGGTTTACTGTCAGATTTGAATGAACTTGTAAAATTAACGAGCTCAAGCTAAAGAATGGTAAATTTAGGATAACAGATATTTTAAAAAACCATAAATTTTGTTTTGAAAGAGAAATTATTAAACTGGATTAATGTTTTTTATTTGCTCGTTGGGAGTAAAATAATAGAAATAAAACATTTTTGCTTGACTGACTTGGCTTATTTCTGAAGACTATAAAATCTGCCGAATGTGCGTATTTCCTTTCATTATTCACCGATAAACTCAACTTTTGATCTTAGAAACAGCGTTATTTTGTTTGCAGTTTTCTTATTTTTTATTGTATGATCGCTTCTCCCGGGGGGCACAATAGGCAACTTCGTCAATCGTAACGCCTACATGTAGGCAAACCTACATTGGTTTCACCTGCGAGGCGTAACCAGTTTCCTTAAACTGGTACCACGGGATCTGGTTGAGTCCCACATATGAGACTTTGGTTGATTCTGTGGCCAGATATTGGTGGAGATCTCTTCATTGAGTCCACGTGGTGGTTGTGGTTTGACACCAAATGCTGGGAGAGGTGTCAGAGAAGGGTTGATGTTCTGGCATATTCATACTATGCTGGGACTTCGACCCAGCTGATGGTGGTTTCTATGGGCTGCTGCGAATCAGCAGACGTTGCGGAAGTGGTGGTGTGTTTTTGGTGCTGGGAGTGTCAAGAGGGATAAGTCTCATGACTTTGACCTTTGATTCCTCTTGGCGCTGATGGCATGCTTTCCTCGGAAGTAACAAGAGTTTAAGATGGGCCCGAACACCTTTGCAAGGTGTATGATCTTGGTAGTTAAGGCGATACTAAATGAATAAGATTACAAGACAGACTCCTAAGGGCGGCAGGGGTGGTGGTGAACATTAATTTCACCCGGTGTTAAGACCACCGTCAGGTAGGAACTGTCGTAAATCTTAGACACTGTCTGTATGCTTGCTGCTCCGCGAGACACACTTTGAAACGTGATGGGAACTCTGGCTGGTTAAAAAACTTTCCAGTAATTGGAAATTCGGGTGAACATTATTAAACAATAAATATTTAAATGCATTCCCTAGCTTAGACTGCAGAAAAGTGTTTTTTTTAAGACCCGAATTTCATTGAACCCGCTCTTGGTTTTAAATGGAATATTTTGGAAGCTTTCGTGGCAATACAAAACCACATGGCAATCGCTGTTTTGACGCGCTCCTTCAGTGCACTTTGACTAAACAATTATAATGAGGAGAAATATTCTGTACCTAAAGCGTTGCTATAGAATTTACTATATGTCCCTCGTGTCCGTGTGCTTCCTTTAATATTAAAAAGTTAGTGCTGTTGTAACAGTGAAAAACAGTTTATTTTCCTAATAAAATCCTACTTTCAAGTAAAGTGGAGTTGCCATAATGGCCGTAAAGATTGCTCATCCATGTTTTAAGTAATAAAATAGAGCATTTGAAGGAGGTACTCATCAGGTGGCGGCTGAATTCGTAAATTAAATTTATAAAAAGTTTTCTATTTATGAAACAAATAAAAGAGGAACTGGAGTTATTGCAACTTTATTTAATTAAATTTGTCAAACTCAAGGTGGAACCAAAACTTTCTTCCGCTACAATTTTATAATCAAAACTTTCCAGGAACTGAATTACCTCTACAATTTCCCTTCATATCAATCACACATTCAGTTGTACTGCTGAATCAAGTGCGCCCTTTTGCATGAATGCGCCGCTTGAGCTCCATTCACAGTATTTTGTGACGCATGAGATCTTTTATGTAACAGTTGCTTGTTTGCTCGCTGTTGACAATCTTTTTTAAAAGTTTTACTTCAAGTCGAAACAAATAAGTTGTTTAAATATTTATAAATATTTCCTGGGGTTTCATGTGTTAAAATTTTCTTCTGAAATCAGTATGACAAAACGAGGAATGCCGCCACCTGGGGATACAAAAAGAAATATTTCCTTTTTTATATGCTTTTTTTTCAATATCAATATCTGCACCTTGCTTTTGGTATCATGACACACGCGGTTGTTAATAAAATTGAAATCAAAAATTCTCACATCACGGCTGTTACGCATTAATTTTCATGTACGTTTTAATATTTTCAAAACATTCTACCAGTTTTTGTTGTTTAACGATGAAGAAATTGTCACCCAAATAAAAAAACCAACGACAAGCGAAAACAATATAAAACTTGATGAAACATCTGCATGCCGCACTGTGCCACCTGCAAAACTGTATTCCTTAAGTGAACGTAAAATTCTTGATATTGACTTTAAATTATGACGCAGCACTTCATTGAATCAAGTCACAGGAAAAAATTCAAATACGAGTAACTACAGAACTCGATTCTATTTTTCTATTACGAACAATTAAAACAAACGGATGCTGCTCTCCAGCATCTAAAGAAATTATGACAATCGAAGCAATAACGGGTGGCTAAATGTGGCAATAAACGGTTTTGAGGTCTGGAACTGCAACAATTTTCAAAGAGCGTAA
Source organism: Linnaemya vulpina (assembly GCA_963675445.1). NCBI lineage: Eukaryota > Metazoa > Arthropoda > Insecta > Diptera > Tachinidae > Linnaemya > Linnaemya vulpina. The sequence goes on along the minus strand of OY776280.1, from coordinate 827,054 downwards.
TAACAGTAAAACAAAAGAAAGAAAAACTATTTAAAATGTGTTTTTCCAGCTCTTGTCTGATGACGTTTAAAAAAGCATGCAAATATTTCCTTTTTTATTTGCTGTGGTTAAAATGGCTGAGGCTGTTTGCCACGATCACATTCGTAGGAGATACAATTCCTTTTATTACATTTCCAAATCATTTCACTCCTGTCATGAACAGTTTAGTTTTTCCTCGAAATTTGTCCACTGTCCCCGTGAATTTTAGAGGACGATGTCTCTATTTTTATACCACTTTGAATTACAACAAGTTCCCACAATCTCTGTTGCAAGTAACGTAAATACGATCAAAGACTCGAAATCAATTTTTGTATGCACCGAAATAACATCTGTAAACTTATGAAATATTTTGTGTGAAAACACTGTTGACATTGAAAACAAACATCATTCAGATAAAAATAAAATCTTGCATTCTTCCGTGAACGCATTTCCATTTTTTTTTTCAATAAAATAAAAATTGTTTCTGCATACTGACCCGTAAACGATTCCCAGTGAATGTGTTCTGCCAGCGCACTCTCGTGTACAAGTCGCAGTCAGTGGAAGACACATATTTGAAATATTCCAATAGTTTTCCGACACCACGTTTGTGGCATGTTTGTTTAAGTTGTGTTTGCTTTACATCAACAAACAGATTCACCACGCCACGAGCGCTGGTTGAAATCCTACGCATATACCAGTCCTGGTATGCGTGTAACGCGTTTCCAACATTCACCATATTTTTATGGTTGCAGTGAGTATTTGCTGTAATTAAAAAAATAATGGTCTTGTGTAAAATAAAATATTTTTATAGAAAATATTTGTATTTATTAGTTTTCAAATACCAGAGCAAAAATTACTTTAAATAAAAAATATTTGCAGTTAATGTTGCTAAATATTAAAGGAGATTTTTAATTTAAATATGGCAATCAGCCGTTTAGAGAACATTTATTAAGCAAATTATCTCTTGGGACCACACAAATTATCTCACGTTTAATATATTCTCGTTGTACCTTCTACAACCCATATTTAATACTCTAGACTCTTAAGCCTGATTTGGGAAAACAGATGCATTTACGACTTTAAAATTCCTGAAACGAATACTCTAAAAATCTTTGAAAAAGTCGTGTACAAGACAACTTTAAATCTTAAGATTTTTAAAAGCATTTAATCATCTCGTGATTTAACAATCTCTCAACTAATTCTGTTTATTGTGCACCATTAAAATAAATTCCTGATATAAAAAGAACAAATTTACCAACCACAAATCTTTTTCTGAGACTCCACTCATTAAATTAAATTTGAATAAAATTTTTAATTAGAATTAATTATTCCTTCTCTGCTCCTGTTGTTTGCCACGTTTCACAATTTCATGCATATTTTCTTATGTTCCTCCTTCCTAAGCGAGATGTGTTTAATATCTTTCTTAAAAAATAAAAATTCTAATAAATATTTACTGAGCAACGGAGATAAGGACATGTACATATGAAGTTGTATTGGTGTGGGTGCTGTGGCTTCCGTACATGATGAAATACGAGGGCTACAAAATACAACACACGAGAAGGTAACCAGAAAAAATGAAAGAAATAAAAAAGAATTGTAATTAACACCTCCCATTTATATACTTAAGTACATGCACATGTGTGCGTGCGAGCGTGTGTGTGTGTGTGTGTGCATAAGAGTGTTGTGTGTACATATTTGCTCATGTTCTTTTACCCTTTTCCCAGCTCTCTTATCTGTAGAAGACTGAGCCAACAGACTCCAGAGGTTTTCGAATGTTTGTCAATGTTTTTAATAAACAAATTTTATTTGAACAAACACAAACACTGTGACACATGCATTTGTTTCCATGTATCAGTGTGTCTCCTACTCTCTACTCTAAAAATAAGAAAATACCAATAAAATCATAGAAATATTATGACTTTTAATTGCCTTTTCTTTGTTTTTGGGAGGGCTTAACAGGGGCCAAACAATAAATTCATTTAGGACTGAGTCAAGTTTCACTTCCATTCAGCCGTCTGCGAAATAATATTAAGAGATAAAAATGCCAATAAAGTTGAATATACGAGTGGAAATAAAATATTTAATTTGTTTTACGATTTGGAAGGGTTTTCTCGAAAATATAATTATTTCACATAAATTTCTGTTCGTTCGAGGACAAGTAGGTTTTTTCAAAATGTCCTTAAAAGGCTTAAAGTAAAATTTTATACTCTCCGTAATCCCTTCTAAAATGTGTGTCAGCATCACCTTGACAAGCATCAAAAAGGAACAGCGTTCTTTTCCGACCAAATTTAGTCGCATTTTGTCGTTTATTCAGAAGTATTCATCGGAGGAGTATGAAGTGAGATGTCTACAATAAACGCTCTCATCTCTCTTGATCTGTCCTCGCAACGCTATCCCCTCTTTTCGAACTCCGGCGTAATTCACTGCACATCCTCAGAGGACAGTGTTCCAGTTTCTTTTTATATGTCCAGTTAATGCGACTAAAATTTTTAGAGAGTCCTGTATTGGCCGGCCGTCCTCTCGGAGTTATCAGAGGTCGATCAGATACTTCAACACGACTGGTTGGTAATCGGAACCGTACTTGAACGCAGAATTGCTGTCAAGAAATGGTTTCCTGCGCGAAGCACATCTCGATTTTTCAGAAACTTTTAAGTGGCAGTTCAGCGAACGTAAGAAAGAAGTGAATGATTAAAAATATCGTCTTCTCAATCTGCTCACCCCTTGTGTTATACGCGCGACAATTGAAAAATGAGGCAGCCCTTTTTCATATCAGTCGTAGGCTGACTAAAACTTTTAAGGAAAAGCGTATTCATTTTTACGCTCGTGCATTTGTTTTCCACACTAAATTTGAGCAAACAAGTGCTACTTAACATTTTATTGTCATCGTCTAAATAGTTCCATTCGAAATGGCATAATAACTTAATTTTATAATACTTTGTAACTCCTAAAATATGTTTCTAATTACCAGCTGGGGCATTACAGGCAGTGCGTTAACTGAAATACACTCCAAATCCCCAGTTTTAATTGCCTTGTATTTGATATTTGATTTTGTTGTACAACAAACGAATGAATGCGTCGTAACATGGATGTTATTTCTGTTTCGTTGTAGTGGTGAAGTCACAGAGAAAGTTGTGTTGGGAAAAGAATTTATTTGAAAAATATGCAAATAAATATAGTTATTTAACAATATTTACATTTTATTAAATTGTTAATAAACTCCGAACGATGTTTTTGTTCTATTTGCTTTTGTTTTTGTTTTTGTTTTTGTTCATGATAAAGTTATGTGCGCCATAAAAAATCTAATTCCTAAAATGTTTCCAAAAACTTTTTTCTTGTTTCTCTCCTTTTGTTGTTGTTGTTGTTGTTGTGATTGTTGTTGTTGCCAATTTAGCTCCATGTACAAACGAGTACAAGTTATTGGTACAGGGAAGAAGTACGAGCATTTTTCATACATTTTAATGTTTATATTTTGCCGCTCCGCACAGCGTTTTTATACATTTTTATGTCGGAACTTTATTAAGCCACGTATTCAACAGTTAATAAAGGTTGCATAACATTTTAGCAAAATGAATCGGCGAACAATTGTAAAATACACTCGGAGAACTAAATGGCTGTAGGAATTCGAGAAGAATTTCTTTAAGATTTTTTGTGTAGCAAAAGTTTCTCAATCGGAAACTCAGCCAACTTTTTAGGAGTGTAGGAGCAAAACAAGGGATCGGAACGGATGAGGAAATAAAGTCAGCAAACATGATCCGCTGTTTACATTCTGCTTAATATTTTAACACATGCTGTGCGCAAAGTGAAAAAATAACTATAAAACGTTACGATACCTACAGGTAGTCGTCAGTCACCTCCATCCGTACGTACCCAAATTTACATACGCAAATTCAAACTTTTTCACTCACTCAGAGATGTAACGTACGTGTGTGTGGCTGTGTGTGTGTGCGTGTATTTGCTAAAGACTTTTTATTTTAAGACTTCATTTCCACAAGGACAGGAATATACAAACGAAAATTGCTTGCTCGTTGACATTTAAAAATAAGGAAGTCATTTAATACAGAATAACAAAGAACATTTTGAATAAAAATTTCATTTTGCTACACTGTTATACCTACGCAAATACTTCAGCATACACACACACGAACACACACACACACACTCTGCCCTATTACAATGTGTGTGTGTGTTCATATGCCATGAGTTTGCGTTGGATTGTAAGAGACACATGCCTGCATAAGTAAACCACATCCAACAGATATTGTTTTTGGCATAAAAAAATATATAAAAACTTTTTTTCTTCGTATTAAGCATTTTAATATTTTAGATTAGACAACAATTTATGATGCAGAAATATTTAAACCATTTAAGTTTAATTTATTTATATTAAATTTTGTTTTATACGGAAGCCGATTATGCTCGGTGATATAAAAATTTGTGCGTTCTATTCACATCAACATTTTGTGGCGAAGGATCCACGTATTGCACAGCTACGACCTATTCAAAAAAGCTTTGCAGTGGAAAATATTATATCTCCAACTGAGAGCTTCTCTATTAAAATGCACACTCAGTCCTCGTTGGACGCAATACATACGCTGCTGGAAATATTTGCTTGTCTTCTCTTAACGACAAGTCCAGCTAGTTTTCCGGTTAATAATTTTAAGCATGAACAACTTTTGGGTTTTCTTAGTGAAATCATTCCCAAGCACTGGCTATTTCATCTTGAGGCTTAGGCGTGCTGCTAATGGACAACTGGATAACTGAAAACATCAAAGGCTGGGACAAGCTTCAGTAGCTTTTGTACGTTAATATGAATGTGGGTACACACATCGAAGCACACGTATAAACTGAACTATAGGACAACGATTATTCTATAGGACGCTATCGGTTGATTTATTCAAATTCAAATAATCATATGATTTTTGATCTGCTTTTGAGATGTTCTATTTAGAACTCAGTAAATGTATTCGGATTTTGGGGTTATTTTGTATTTCACATTCGCATAGAACAACACGTTCCATTAGCTTTGCTATTGAAGTTGCAGGGATAACCTTTTGGGTTAAAAATCGCAATGAATAGAAACAAGCGATTAACGAAAAGACGAGAAATTTTCGCTCTCGTCAAATAGTCTTCAAAATGCCAGTTGGGTTGTAAATCAGACATTCTCAGTTTTAATTTCAGTTGTCATTGTGAGAACTGATTTATTTGACTTCTTTTTCATGTTGGATTTCAATTTGGTTTTTGCATGCGTATTAGCAACTGTTATAACTCCAGCAAGAACTTATTTAAATTTTCTTAATTTTTCTCGATTTAATGCACGTTTTAAGTACATGTTTCCTTTTTTTTATTATATTTTCTTCAAGTACAACAACAACAAAAACAAAGCATTTTTTAAATATGCTTGCGAAAACAAAATGTTTGTCGTTAAGCATGAACGCTTTTGTTATTAAAATCTTTTGTCTTTGATTTGCTGTTCGCGTCAAGAGCTGAATAAATTTACGATTTTATTTCTCTTGTTTTGTGCGAAATCACCAAAATCGAGAGACATGTTAATGTCAAAAATTTTAAGTGAAGAGACGTGATTGTTTTATTAAAAAAAGCTTAAAGCCTCTTTCGGCTTTTCATCAGTAGTCGCAACACATGGGACGCTGGGGAGGGAGACGATGTTGATGAATTTTATTTTCTTCATTTTATTTATTTACGAGTATTCCAACAACAACATCGCATTCATGTTTCTTTTGCCATGATTTTATTGTAACGAAATCGCTGAAAATTATTAATTTTCATATTGTTCATCAATCAAGTGATAAGAAGTCTGACTTCAACTAACCAGAAAGATTCAACTAGACCAGAAAAATAGCTTTAGTCTTATTAGACCTTCTTTTCTTCACTTGTCACAAGTTATTTCGTTATTTATCACAAGAGTATCCATTATGAGATGTACCAAAGAAATCCAACAAGAACGTCTTGCCAATATCCGCAGCACGACATTTGGGAATTTTTATAATCTGGGACGACTTTGACATTTTTAGAAGAGCAGTAATTGATTTTTTAATTATGGCTGGCAAATATAACTTTCCAAACTATTGAAAGCACGTGCGTCCAAGTCCCTGACTCGTACATGAGACTTTCTGTCGGTTTGTAACTTTAAACTCCGTCGTAGACGATATAAAAATCGATTTGGATTGGCAATAAAAACTTATCACGAGAAGGATTTCCTCCTGTCGAACTTTTACAAGCAACAATGGATTGACGCAGCCCTCTAAAGTTTCCTGCGGTCGCCTTTGCTGAAGGGTGCAGCAACACACACACACACATTTTCGTTATTCCATACGGCCAGCAACCGGCAGCAAGCAAAACTCATAATTATACGAGCTGAAGACAGGAAGACATACGAAAAGTTTACTTTTTCTTGAAATAGATGAAGAAAAAGTGAAAAAGGATTTTTTTTAGAAAAACATTTATAAAATTTCCATTTCCGTAAACAATTTATTTCCGATTGAATACATTCAGAGTTTTATGGAAATAGAAATTGTAAGAACCACATACCGCAACTCAAAATGCTTTTTTTTACATGAAAACCTTCGAAACAATGTCAACTCAGCAAGTCTTAAGGAAGTGTTGAGAAAGTATTGGTCTGCTCATAATGGGGAAGTAAATGGCTGCGGCAGACAAATTCATACAAATCGAAAAAGGGGAACGAGACAAGACGAAGTTGTCCATATTCCATTTCTTATTTTAAAATTTATGTCAATAGAAAATTTTCCAATCAAATTATCTATTTATTATGAAATGCCTGGGATTTAGTTCACGAACTGTGTGTTCATTCGTACCAGTGATTTGATAGAAATATCGACAATAATTTCAATTTCTTTTTAATTTAACACAGAAAAACAATATATTTTTATTTGTACGGATGGACTGGTTTGTATGATAATTTATGTGTAAATATCTGTGAGTGAATGCGTACGCATGAATGGATGGAAAACAGATACACATAGAGGAGAACTTTTATGAAGGTCGTTTAATGTTATTTAGCAGGTTTGGAAAGAAGGGTATTCAATTCATTGGAGTTTTTAATGCTTCGCTGGCTAATACGTCCTGATGTAGAGTTTCCAAGTTGCTGTAGATTTTGTAGTCAAAAAACAAAATAATTATATTAGCGTCGTAAATATTTTATGATTTTTCTGGTTGGAATACGTTTTTCAAATACCTGCGCAACACTAGAACTTGTGAAAAACTCTATAGTTTGTCAAAGTGTCCTGTGGAATGTAGAAACGAGAATCTGAGAAAACGTTATCAATTATTTGACAGCTGCACTCTGCGTTTTAATTAGAAAACCACTTGTTTGAAAACATTAACTTACTGCGGCTATTCGAGTGGTTTTCATAAACTGAAGGAGTGCTTGTCAATTTATTTGTAGGGTGCTGCGCATTTTGTTTAATTTCTTTAAAATGAATGCTGCGGCTAGTAGCCAGGCGTGATGGCCCGAAGTTCGAGGGTTCAATTCCAGCCGGATAATCTTGGATTTTATTAAACACAAATACAGTTCTAAGACTATAGAACAACATCAGTACAAAAGATATTTAATGGGTCATGTTGAACAGGAGTTTTGCCGAGTCCTGCGGTATCTTCATGAGTATCGTGCTGTGCTAATTTGAGGAGATCGTGGTTTCGATTCCCATCTTAGACTCTGGTCCATTTTTGTAATATGAGCATTGAAAGTTTTTTGCCACTCTTCCTGGTCACGATATAATTTCTAACTTTATTTTTAATTATTTATAAACAAAAATAAAGACTTTTTCATTGACTTTTACTGTGGATTTTATTACTCGATCCTGGTATACGAGTATGCCATTATTTATTGCCCACATGGGATTTATTTATTATTTTGAAGTTTCTCCCAGAAGGCAATTAAGAGCAGACACTTGAATGTTTCTTTTTATACTCATATGCCGGGATGTTGATGGAGTGGTTAAAAAGTAGGCCAAATTAAGCCAATGTCCTGGGTGTTGGTTGTGTTAGTTATTGTTGGTTGTTTCAATGACGGAAGCAAAACAGTTCTGGCTGAACACTACCGGCAGCGATTAGCTCTATTCGGCAGTACTTCAGAAAACACTCGCCGTAAAATTAAGGACTAAAGAGCTAAAAAAATTGGCATGTAATTCTTATATCCTTCTCCAGATGCTCTTCAGTTGACGCCGAAGCAAATTTAGAATTGAGTCGTTGCAACGATTTTCTTTCATAATGAAAAGTTTAATCGATGCAAATTGTGTGCAACAATTGTACAATTTCCAACGAATTTGTCCATTAACGCTACCCGAGTGAACACCCATGCGACCACCCGAATTCATTTACAATTTGCATTTATATTGTTTTCATTTGAAACAAACCCGTATATAAATTATGAATAATTTTATGAGAAGTATTCATGTGAGAATTTTATGAAAAATATCTGCTCGAATATATAATTTTCATTTTAACCAGCAACGTCGTTCTCGTTTGCAAATACAGAATTAACATTTAGATTTATTTTAAAGGTCTAATACATATCTGAGGCTCAAAGTACACAATAAAAGCCAACAAGTTTTATTAAGATTTTGTTTATGGCAACAGCGTTTAGGCATTTGCAAAAGCCCGCTTTCATATTTAATAATGAAAGTGAATATGAACTCATACGGATGTTCCAACAAGTAAATGATTTTTTATTATTCCAGAGTAAACAAAATTTATTTGAATTCTCTTTGTAATATTTTCAAATGTTAAATGTTTCTATGAAAGAAAGACAATAAATGCGAGCTGTCCTATAAATTATTCACAGGAATTGTTTGTTGTTTGTCCGAATAACGAGCATTTTCTTATTTATTTTGGTTGTATGTGCATCACAAACAATTTTTTTTGTTTTTACATCTGGCAGTTGCAGGATGTTCATTTTATTATAAATCTTGTTTAGATTGTATGGTTTGCTCGGAGGCATTATCCTCGAGAGGCCAACAAGGAATCAGTGTTTGTCAGCACGTAATGCTGTGCGATCATTTCCGAAAGTATTTAACATTGAAAATCATCTTTGGAAGAAATGAAGATTTGGCAGGACTATTCTGTGCACAGTCCTTCAATAGTATTTTCGTTTAAGAAAACATAATAAAATTTGTTCGGAAATGGTGTGTAGGTGTGCATTAAATTTTTAATATTGTTAAGAGTAATTTTTTTTTAATTTTTCCAAAATGGTATTTACAAAAATTATGCCCATTTCACTACAACAATTTTTTATTGCTGGAGTAGAGTGCCATTTTCAGACTGTCGCAATTTTTCAATTTATTTTAAAACGCCTTTTTAAGATATTTTTTTTGCAGTATTTTATATTTCCAATTCACATCATTAACTTTTCACTAACACGCTGTTACTTGTTTTAATTATTTAAAAGTCTTCAGGGAAATCGATGTTTTGTTGTTTTAAATTAAACGCTGAAGTCATTAGGGAACGTGGAAATGTTGTGCTGGAAATCCTGTAAATCATTAAATTGCTTTTTATAAATTTATATCGGTTATCTATTGAACACAAAAAGAAATAAAACAGTTATTGGCATGAATTACCAAAATTTGCTAATAAATTTTAGAAGTAACAAAATATTAATCGCAGGGGATTTCGATAAAAAATTTTTGATTTATTCCGTAAATTCTGTTTAGATTAATTGGAAGCAGACAGTGTAACAGCGTGCATAGATAAAAGTTGTAAATATTATAAAAAAAATTAAATAAGAATTAAAGAAATTACTGCTGTTGTTAACAAAAAACTAAATGGATGAGTGATAACAAAAAATGTTTCTAATCAAAGTCATGGTTTAGCCTGTTAGTAACGAAATTTGAATGAATTATAAAAAAAAATACTTTTGCGGCGAAAAAACTTTAACCCATTTAGCACTGCATCTAATATTTTAAAAACTGTGCCGGCTGTAACATGATTTCTTTAATAAAACGATTAGAAAACAATACACGCAAATTGTATTATTTACTTGTTTATGTAAAGAATGCTCTGAACCTCTTGCTTTAAAATTTATTCGAAATCCTATTCTACAAAAACATGCCGCGATCCCTTTTATTCAATCTGAAACTTTGCCACTTTCAAAGTGAATGGGACAGCAACTACATGCGTGTATATAAGATTAATGAAGACCAAGAAAATGATGAACCGGCAGAAATCCAGGAAGAAGCGGTAGTAGAACTACAGAAGAATGATTCAATTATTATTTTTCTATAAACTGAATGAATTATTGTTCTTTAGAAAAATAAGAGATAAAAAATAAAATTATAACAAAATTTTTTTGGTACAACGAGAAGGGGTCTTCTGGTATTATATCGTACGCTATAACGCGATCTGCCTGATGTAGACACTTTAAATCTTTTAAAACACTTAGCAAATATAAGAAATTTAGTTGTGTTGAGTTAATTAGTAATACTCTTATTTAATTTAAAGTCGCTTAATAAAATGTATGAGTATACAATCTACAGCCCTTCAATTTTAAAACCATTCTGATTCTTTTTTCACAAAATTTTATAAACATATTCAAAGTGGTCGTCAATGGAGGAGTTTTAGCTGATTCTGTGTCCGAAAATTTTAATAAAATTGATAGTGATCAACTGAGTGGTTGAAAAACATAATGAGATCGCCGTATATCAAATTATATTTTCAATTGAAATATCATTTAATAACCAAGCACCCTATTCCCCTAGTGAGTGGATGGTTGTTGGTTGTGTTCCAACCATTTACCGTGGAGAGCGGAAGTAATCGAACAGCACGTAATTTCTTAAAGCAATTGTTCTCTGATCCCAAGCAGAGTTTGTTGTGTGAGTGTAAAATTAATGAATGAACTTGTACTTTTGAGATTCCGACAAACTCTATTTTACTGGTGCCAAAATTGTTGAAGAATATACGATTTAAAGGTCTGTAGCACTGCTGCATGTGTGCGTGTACACCAGCAGCAGTTGTTTACTTGTGGTGTATGATGTAGTTAACGCTCCCTGTTTGTGGTTTATTGATTTTGCTTTTGATTTATAATGAATAACAACAACATGTGTTTTCAAATTTATTGTATTAAACAGTTTGATTTATGACCTCATCTGAAATATAATGAATTACATTCTCTGGTATTTCAATAATTGAGCAAAACTTTATTTGATACATTCAGCAGCTCGGAGTTTCTTATAAAAATCTTCGCTTCAGTGGATGTTATTTCTCTCTAATTGCGATAATAATCGCAAATAGAAAGGAACAAATAAGACTCCAACAGATACTGTGCTTATGAATAAGTATTGGAAGATTTTTAAAAGTCATAAATACTTGTAAACATCCGCATCACCACCAACGGCTGGTTATGGATTATGAAGTAAAGATATTCGTCTATGAAGACTTTATGTCGTAAAGCAGCCAACGATATGACTATCATCGCCATCATAATGATATTTTGTGAATCAGCAAAAAAAAAAAAAAAACAATAAATGGAAGCCAGCAAGAAAGCACAGCATCGATTAAACGACATCAAGAATATGGAAAGGAAGAAAATTCAATCTCTTCTGGCTCCGCAACACAACGTCTGTGGTGTTGTTGTATGTACGAGTATTAAGTTTATGATTATTATTGATTTAACTTCTCTGATAAAACTGTTTGGCGTTGATTTATGTCTGCAGCCAACGAATAAGAAACTCACTCGCATAAGGCCGGAGTACAGAGCAGATAAGGGACTAAATTTAATGCACACAACTTGAAATCATATTGCGACGTATTAAAAGTATTTTTGTGTGGATGTGTGCGTGCATACTCCCATGGATGTGTGCGTGTTCTTCTCGTTCCCTCATTTCATTTTGCAATAGTAAAACCACAAGAAATATTGCATACTTTGCGGTTACGAAAAAGAATTAATCCAAACTTGTTCTGCTGTTATTGTTTTTCAATATTCTGCTGCTGCACATGAAGTAAATTCTGTAATTCTGTAATTTTGACACTGAGGCACAATATAAATAAATATTAATGATGCTGAAACTGTTTGCGGTTTGAAACTAATGATCCACAAAGTTTTCTCGAAACCAATTTCATTTAATTTCATACACGAAACGAACAAAATAGTTTAAACGTTTTCCAGGTCTGGTGAAACTAGAGAAAATGTTATGCCCAATAACGCAGCCCTGTTGTATCGTCTGAGAACAGACGAAAATACTTTTGAAATAATTTGCTTTTGTTGCGAGAAATTTCATTTCAAACACTCTTTTTTCATAAAACTTTAAACGGTACAAAAATTACTTCAATATATTAAAGTTGCACGAAATAATTATGGAACAACTAATTCAAAAACTCGTTGTCAGAAATATGTTTTGTAGGAATTGTTGGCTTAAACTTTGTTTGATCAACATGTTATTTTCAATGAATAAATTTGTTGATTGAATTGAATTTCCACTCCCGAATAGTTAATTCTACATGAGAATCGTAGAAGGCAAGTACTCGTAAATGGTAGAGTTTGCAATAACTTCAGAACAACGTTTCAACAGTCATGGCCCATTAAACATATTGAATTATTTTTAGTTAAGAAGTAACAGATACGGGGGATGTTGATGGTGTGAGTGGAAGGAAGGCCGCTGGAAAACTAAAATGTTTGCCAAATCAATTAAGTGGAAAATATAAACATGAATTTGTTTGTTCAAGGAAAATTTATATAATTCGAGAGACGCGATGGGAACGAAAATGTATTGGACGGAATTATAGGAAAGTTTGCTTGATTTGAAACCAACATTTTGTTTAGAGTGGCGTCAAAGGCTTTAAAGACAACTCCTCTGAATATATTTACGCACTTGAGAAAATTTTATCCCCAGGTATTCGATTTTGTACAGAAAATAACGTTTTTTATTATTCGACTGTGTTTTGGAGAGACTTTTACAAAAACCGAACAACACAATTTTCGTAGCAGCATGAACATTTTGACCGATTTTGTCAGATGAATTTGGCGGCATACGGCCACCGCTTTGACATCAAATTAAGTTTTAACTTAAGCCTTTTTTTGTTGAGTGTATCTTTTTAATCAGGTTTACAGGTCCGAAAAGAATATTTCAAAATATTGTCTGCCTTTTGCTGGAAAATGCTTTAATTTGTTTAACCTACCGATTTGTTATTTTAAGCTGATCACTTTTCTCTGAAATTGTTTTGCCAAATAATTGCAGAAAGCAGACGGTAAATAAATATTCTATAAATTCCTTTGACCTAAATTTTAGACTCAACAATTTTCGAATAACTGAAAGGCAGCAGCAGTTAAAATGTATCTTTTTGGAAGGCATGCGCTTTGAGTGCAAAGCTCTTGTCGACCGCAGCGTAATTTGTTTTCCCTTTTTTCGGCCCACAAAAATACACAAGAACTATTATTTTTTTCTTCCAACACCAGACATGAGCAATATTTTTATTAATTTGTGGCAATACATTCATGAGTATGGGCTAGAATTCTTTCCCAAACTACTACATCTGACTAAGCTTTACTTGTATGAGTTTGTGTGCGTTTGCATTTAGCCTGGAGACTATTAGAAATGTATTAATAAAATGTAAAATGTTTGCTAAAAATATGAGCAGAGGATTAAATTTCTTTTAAAGAAATTATAATATTTTCAATATAAATATGATTTTGAGCCTTTTGTTTGCTCGTAAGCTGGACAGCATTACACTCGTGTGTATTGTGTGTGTGTGTGTGTGTGTGGGTGGACTCTATTATTATTCATTTACAATGAAAATTATATTTGTGAGAGCTCCAAAAGGACTTTGTTGTTGCATGTATTCTTCGTTTTCACCAGTGATACTATTATTATTTTCTTTAAATTTAGTACAGCTGATACAAAAAAGCCCTTTGAATAATATCTTCCAAGTACTTACTATCTACGAGGTATGTTCAAAAAGTGAGGGGAATCCCAAAATTTCCCGGAACATCTTTCAGCTATTTATCAGAATAATAAGTTTTGCGCGTTTGGCTATTTAGTGCTCAAGGAGTTCTCAAGAAATTTGGTTTAAGAAATTTATATAAAAAACACATGGAATGTAGAGGGGGTGCTTGTGCCACGAGTCAGAAAACACTTGCAATCAAACCAAAACTTCTAAATAGTTGAAATTGTGAAAATTCGTTTGAGACGAACGTAAAAATTAAATAAAAGCTCATCGTTATATTTGAAAAATCAACTAGTTTCTTTAACAAACCTCGTATGTAGATCTGCTTGCATGTATTTATCGTTACCTGAAACACATAACGCCTTGTGTTGCTTTTGATATTTTTATAAGATATGGGAAAATCGACTTAAATCTAAAATATTCAGATGATCCATGCGAATTTCTCCACAACATTGATTTAAATAAAATCGCTATTTTCAATATATTCAAATTTATTTGCTTTTTGGGTGGCGATATATATTTTGTCCACTGCCAAAGCCGCAAATAAGGTGAACGCACTCCACTGCCGGCTATAAATAGAAACTTTATTGTTATCACTTCTCCCATATTTTCCTATTCGTTTTGATTTCATTTTCTTATTCTTTTCTCCACCGTAAAATTTATTCTGTTTTGTAAATGCGTCAATGCTTCCAACAACAAAAGAAATTGGTTTTATTTCAAAATGTACTCGATGTGCTAAAAGCCGGAAGTAATTTCTGTCAAAGTATAATATGATTAAAACTTATGAAGGCCAAGTTAAAGCATGTCATTAGCAAATAAAATGTTGTATTTCATTCAAGATCTTCCCAAAGTCAAGCAGGCTGAGTCTCAATTTACAGCAACAAATTCCATTTATATTATTAACGAAAAAGTCGTGTTGCTGCAGACTAATTTTTAGCAGAAAATAAACTTGAAACTATTTATTAGAAATGTTCAACCCTCAATCACAACTTTGGACATCTGAGGGATATGTGCGTCATGTTATCACGTCATAGTAACTCGTTAGTCGCTACTTTGGCACGTCCAATAGCAGCCATGTCGCGGTAGACTTGAATAACTCAAGATAAAAAAGAAATCAGGGAAATGCATCTGTTGGAGACAGTTTTCAGGAGACTTTCTAAAGACGTAAGAGTTGAATGAAAACTAAATTCGCTTTTCTATTATAGAGTTGTTACTGTCTTGATGTAAATGAGCGACATGTTGTTGTTGTTTTAGGCAAGTACTCGTATCAATTTCAGCCAACTGCACCTGCTCCCACCACAACTGCTAATTATATTCAATGCCAAGGCGTCTACGAGTTAACAGAATATTTTCAATTACCAGTTTTGCTTGCATATCGTTGCACGAAACATATTCACTTAAAGGCTCTCACACACGTACACACATGCACTTGTCGAATGACAAACTTTAAAAGCGAATGAGAGCGAAGAACATGACAAGCAAAGTGACAACAACATCTAAAACAATTTATACTTGTAGTCGTAGTGACATTTTGAACAAACACACGAGGAGCAGAGCTGGAAGAGCTGGAAGAGCGCTGTGCTATCTTGTCTTGCAACATGTATTTATGTTGCACTTTTAGCCAAAGACGAAGCAAAAATTCCATCATCAACAAGAAAAATAAGAGGAAAAAAGAAATGCGACACAGTGAAGTTGACTGAAGGGAATGTAGTTGGGCTTGAAAACAAGAGGAAATCTTATTTTGCAATAATAAATATCCAGGGTGATGCATGAATGATGGCAGGCATTCGTGCTTAACGAGTTTATGTGGTGAAGTGCATCGAGAAGAAAAACTGCTGCGTTTAACTCGGGAGTGTTTTCCAAATCATTTTTCTTTCCCTTCTGATTTTTCCTTTTTGCTTTAAAACAAGTGCAAAATTTACATAATTTCAATGCGAAGAGATTTATATTTTACTTAGTTTTCAGTTAAGCTGAAATTAGTTTTCTGGAAAAATCATTTGATTTAAGCAGCACAAGTGGGAAGAGATTTTCTTAGAATGGCTTCCCACATCAAAGAGACGAGTTGTGCTTTCCCTCTAAGACTTCGAGTCGAGAATAGTTCGTATATTTTAAACGAATTTAAAGTGAAATAATTAAAACTGTTACGAGTGCAAATTATTTTGTTCTCCGTTAGTGTTTTTAAAAAATTATTTTGCAAGCAAGTTTGATTGATTTCAAAAATATTTTCTTCAGGAGGGCAAAATTCTACTTTGATTTGGAAATAAGAAGAGATAAGCTAATTTTTAAACTATCAACATATTTTCAATAAAACTTTTTCCGAAAATGTAAAACTGCATTTTTTGCGAGAAATTTTTGCTCCTGTACATTTTTCCTCAGCATTTGACTATTTCCAGCAGCCTTTTGCTATATCCAAGGCCTTCGAAAGTGGTCACGGGCCATGAGAAGAAGTTAATGTTGTTCACAAAGTGCACAATTTTTGATATCATCTTGACATATCGTTGGCAAACGGTATTATAATTTTGTTTATGGTGTTACTTTTTGTGTAAATTTTTGTCAATATATTGTCAATATATTTTTGGGTTCCAAGTATTTTGTAGCGAAAAATATGTTTCTATATTTAATTAAATTTTGGTAGATAACAAACAAAAATAAACACGAGTCGGTACTGCTGCTGAAAGTGTAGCGGCTTTCAAAAACAGCTGTTCTCCTATTAAGTTAAATAATTGGAAATTGATGTGGGCTTTTACAAAAAATTTGCTTGTGCAATGTATTTTTAATTTCAACTGTTTTTTGCTTCTCTAGTAAATCTTCGATGGAACGTTTTGCATTTCCAGCAACAAAAAACTCGTACATGAATAATTATTCAAGACTTAAAAAAATACTTTATAAACTCACAAAGAACGTTCTGTCCCGTTTATAAAAAAATTCAATGTATTTGAAATCTATTTGTGGAGAAAATTTTATGAAAAATTTTCAATAAAATGCACTTCGTGCTCATTTTAAATTTAATGAATATGAAAGTTAAAGTTACAGCGAATGAAAGTTCTTTAAAGAAAAATAGTTCACAAAGTAATAAAAAACACCAGCAGAGGATTAATTAACTTTGCCGATGTTCGTGGTTTGTGCGTGACTACTTCAGATAAATTTCCTTTGATGTTTAATCAACTAAATTTTCTGGGAATTAAGAATGTGAATTGAAATAAAGTTTTATTGAATTTGTTCTTTTGATTAAGTCAATGTTTTATGCGGTCCGGATGATTGTTAAGATTTTTCCCTGCTGGCGGAAAACTAAAAAAAAAAGTTCTACAGGATACGGCCACATACTATTTCTACGTTTTTATAAAAATCGTTTTTTACATAGACATCCATACTCTTGCAGATGCGACCATGTACAAGAAGTAGCTGGGATTTCCGGGATCTTTTTTTGCGACAAAATAACAATTTATATTTCAGCACAGTTTTACTATCTCTCTATCTGGAGTCCATTTCTCAGGGATTTTCGAGATATAGGCCTCTAATCGCTAGTTTCTTTCATGAAAAGTGTTCATGTACAGAAACTGAAATACATTCCTTTTCTACAGATTCCAATAGAAAGAAAGCTCAAGCTCACACATACGCTCACGGTCTGCTGTGGACAAGTATCTTTTCCATTTTTTGTCGTTCAATATAGGTTTTGATATTCAATATATCAATTGAATGTGAATGTGATTTCGTATAACAGACACTCTATTTTATGACATTTTAAATAACTCTTGTATTCAATTGTAGTTTCATGATGGCGTCTTCGGCATCAGTAACGTTTTGCATAAGACGGAGTAGCAGAAGCAAAAGTGGGACAAGTGTTGGCAAATAAATTAGGAATGTAAATTCGAATAAATTGAATTTAAGTTTTTTTCTGAGCAGTCGTTTTTGCTCTTTTCCATTCGTATTTGTTTTTTCCTTTTAATGTAAAAAGGAGCAGTTGTAACAACTTTGCGTACATTCACTCACACCCACATACAAGGAAAAGTGTTGTTCCTTTGTGCCGTTTCCTTTTCTGGGAAGAGCTTTTGCCTTTCAACTGGGTAACACTCTCACATGTTACCCAGACACTCACAAGGTATTTCCCATTTTTACTTCATTCGAACCGAGAGTTCCCAGCATATAATTGTTTCTTGAAGCAACTTGAAAGATGTTAAACTCTTTAAAATTTGAAAACATTTCGCACGCATCCACAAGCAACTACTGATTTGCATTATAAAATAAGTTAAGAAACTCCTGAAGGAACAACATACAATTTGAAACTAAAACAGAGCGAAAGCAGCACAACATATTTAAAAAAAATTTACCGTCTTTAACAACCAACACAAAAATGTTTGTGGGGTAAAATATGGGTCGATGTGTAACATAAACCGATGAAGCGTCGTCATCAGGGAGATTATGCAAAACGTTGTTTACGTATGCAGTGTTCCAAAAACGTTGTAAAGTATGAAAATTTATGTAGTTCGTATCACATTAACCGATTTGAAACCACTTAAGATACATAAAAATTTCTGCCTGGGGCATATGGAATAAATGCGACAACTTTAATAGCGCCTATTTATTGAAAAGGGTGGGACAGAATTGCCAGGGCAAATAATTCCGATACACATTCAACGTTATTATAAAAGTCGCATTAATATTTACGAGTAAACAAAAATTATTTAAAAGCCCACATTCCTTTTTTGTCGCTGAAAAGGTTTAAAAAATGCGACTTTACTATACTGAATTCAGTGCTGCCAAGTTAAAGATTGAAAACAGCTGATTTTTAAACAAAATACTTTAATTTGCAAACACTCGCAAATAATTTCACATTTTTACTTCCTCAGGATATATATATAAAATTCTTTCCGTTTTAAGGGGCGTTTTCTACAGTTTGTCAATTAAATGCTATAAACACTAGGGAAAAAGTTCTCTCTTTCCAGGAGATGATTATTTTGCTTGCATTTAATTTGTTAGACAATTTGCGTGTTAACTCCTTAATTAATTAAACTGCTACTGTGAAAGGCAAATCAGATGTTTATAGTTTTAATTTGAAAGTGTGAACCTGCACTTGAGATGTAATTTAATGGATGGAGTTTCAAAAACCTCATAAAAGAAAAAAAGAAGAGATAAATAAATGAAACGAGCGCATAATTATTAAATAATTATTTCCTGAAGGGACTATTCCAAAAATAAGGAGATATTTTTTAATACTGATTCGAAAGTTTCTTTCAATTCAGTTGTATTACATCGAGATCCAAGAGATGGTATCAAACAAGTGTCTGACTAGTCTGCTATAACTTTGAATGACATTAATAAAGTAATTTTTGTCACATAAAAGTTTATGCAAATTAAAAAAAAAAAACATTTCAAAGCATTTCTTGCAAAAGGAGAAACAATTTCATGCAAATTTCACTGTGTGACTACAACAAATCCTTTGAACAGTAGCAGGTTGCCATGAATCATAAATATTTACGAGTGTCTGTTAATGTTTATCGACTTTGAGCCACTGCGAAGTTGTATCAACTTGAGACTCATTTATCGTTGGTGTTTTAATGATCTTGTGACATGGAATACCATTAGCTAATTATCACAGTGACTAAATATTAAACTAATTATGCTAAACTGTTTTTCATTTAAATATTTAGGACACGCTCTGCTTCAAGCAAACAAACATAAATACAATATTGAGTTCATGCATGCATGCGTGCGTGTGTTCGTTCTTGTGCATGTGTGGCATGAAACAGCTTCAGTACATGATTCTTTACATAGGCTGTGATGTGAGGCTGGTTAAAGTATATACTTTGGCACATGCACACACACACACACTGTGGAATGTTGTGCAAGTGTATGGATGTAACATTAGCATAAACATTATCGTCTTCATTATACTTATTAAGTTTTGCTCATAACGTTACGTTCATTATCGTCTGGTTGTTGTTGGTGCTCTCCGAATGTGTGTTTCCACTTGTAAATCTTTGTGGTAATAGGTGTAATGCTACATTAATAACACACACACACACACACACTATCACAAAAACTTGCATTCACATATACTGGCACACACAATAATAAATGGTTACATGCATTCTACTTAACATGTACACAAAAACATGCAGATATTTGTGGAGCAAAAAAAGAAAATGAGTTTGAGTGCAAGTGAATGTGTGTAGGAAGAAAATCTGAAAAAGTTCCTTAAATAGTTACTCGCATCGTATCATGTTTGTGGTTTGGAAATATTTTAAACTGATAAAAAAACTTTCAACTCATGCAAAATTTCAAAAGAGACAACAAACAACAAATAAAAGCAGAGTTTTGCAAAGTGATCGATTATTCGGAAGATCGGCTTGTCTTGACAAGCTGCCGCCAGTTGCCGCTGCAGTTATTCCTCGTTTTTCAAACGTCTTTCTTAGCCCAGTTTTTCCCAGATGGCTTTCACCGAGCCTATTGTGTTGTTCAGCTTTGGATCTATTGAACGCTTTGGTTAGTAAAATCTTTCAAGAGTTTTTAAGTTGATGCTTTCCAGCAAAGCAGGACCTTGTGCTCTTACAGAAACAACTCTTTTCGATGTAGTTAATGAGAAAATTATTTTGAGAGATTGAAAATTCTTTACACTGATAAGAATTGTTAACACGATGATACTTCCGACAAAAGACGAGAAATGGTAGCACTCCCATGGCATAACCATGGCGCCTTACAGCACTACAGTAAAACAATTTTTATTGGAAACAATTTTATAAATTTTCCCTACAAGACTTAACGTAAACTTTAAATTCGGGACTATTTTGAAAGATTTTTTACTACATTAAATTTATTTAAGGTTGTCAAGCTTCAGCCAAGAACGCAGTGTACAATAGGGTGCACTAGTGGCAACGTTTGTCTTTCACGTATTTTTCATTGTACAAAATTGACTTCCAAACTGTAACTTTCTAGCACGAAATATAAAACTATTGAAGTATTTTGCAGCAACTGAAAGGGCTTTCAAGTCGGCACTCGTAGTGGCATCTTCACTCCCATTAGCAGAATATTAAGTATGTCGTCGTATGTTAGTTGCACAAGCAAATCCACCCACTTTTTCGGTATTAGATTTTGCTATCTTTGCTGGTTGCTATTGAGCTGTCACACTTAATAAATGAATATCCTCTGAGATTCAAATACAAACTACTGCTCTTCTTGTTCTTGTTAGCCATGTGGTTGTCAGTATCTAAGTGCCAACTGCGGGCGCAAACAAACTGTTTACTAAGTTGAAAATTATTAGTCGAGCTTAAGTTCAAGTCTGCGAATTTGCAAATTGTTAAGAATGGAATATTTAGAATATTTCTCATGATCATCACACAAGCAGAGCGGCACGTCTGCCTTCTTTTAAGTTTGACGGTGGTACTACTCAATGGGAATATCAATTATTTAGTCAATGTTTTTATAGAGAAAAATTCTTAAAGCTGCAAGTAATTTGCAAATTTGTAGATTTAAACTTAAGCCTGACTAATATTTTTCAAGATAGTAAATCAATCTGGAAAGGTCGACTACCAACACACATCACGACAAACTATTTACTTTAGTTACAAATAAATCAGAAAAGCCACAAAAGAAAACAGAAAAAAAAACACACAGTAAAAGAGGAAAAACATAACGTTTGCATTAGAACGCATTAGCTTTTGGTCAGTTTTCATGGTCGTTAATCGATTTGTAGGCTGATACGTGTTTAACCCAAAAAATCCGTGTTAAAAATTGAGTGCGGATATTTTACAAGAACGTCTGCTGTTGTATAAAAAGTATTTTTATCTATTAGAATTTAAAGAATTGCGTTTGCAGGAGTATTGAATGTTTGTTGGTAGATGTCCAAAAGCCTTCGGATACATTTTTTTACTCCTTTTTTATATCTGTGAAACAGCAAACGTGTCCAAAAACTAAAAATATTTGAAAATATTTTGTGATTTCTGTGAAAATAATACTGCAGCTACAATAATAAATCAGCTTTTGGTTGTTGTATTGTGACTGGGAACGTTGATTTGGATCTGAATACGTGCAGTTGAGAATTCACACAAGTTTCAAGAATATCATTTCAGTTCTCGGAATGAGCTGGGAAAACTGTTGATTTCTATTTAAGCGGATCAACGTTATTTTAAGTTCGTCAAAAAGTGTGTGGATTCAAATTTAATTTAGTGCGGATGTATGTGATGAGCAACTATTTGCAAGCAAAATAATTTAAAGTTTTAACGGATTCATTTTAGATACGATATTTAAAGCCGCAACGGTTGCTTCGAATGATGAAGTCGTACACTTCATCATGTGCAACGAAACAACATGAATAAAAATTCTTATACGAAATTCAATTTTGGTGGTCGAATTGTTCGAAAAGGTTTATTTTTAATTTAGAGAGACATGATTAATATTCCGTAACACCAGCCGAAGGCAACATCACTTTTTTCTATATTAAACTTAAATAGCAGAGCAGAACAGCTGTTTTCGCTAGCCACCACACTTTAAAACTCATGCGTATTAATCTTTATTGTCATAACAGTTTCTATTTCCAACAACAGAATTCGACTTCATCAGCTGTCAATAGTTGTCATTCAGCTAAACAAAACACCCGATAGTCTGTGTCTATGAATGCCGGCCATTGTTTATATTAATTTATTTATACTCGTTTTTATTAATTTTTTTATATAATTTATTTTCGTTATTCAGTTGCTGTTGCAATTGTTGGTCTACTCACTGAACATTTCAATTCTCATCGGTATTTCATAATTATTTAAATGATAATTCGAAGGACTTTTAAGTACAACTTAAAATCGACGATAAGGAAATCATTTTGGTAATTAAAGTAATTCTGGGTGTTCACAATGAAAAAGAAAAATAATTTTATTTAATGCCGTTTTAGTAAAACCTGTTTGTTGGATAACATTAAAAGTGATGGAATCAACTCTCAACATCAAACAAAATAACTTCCTGGGAAAAATCCTGCTGGTATTGTCAGATTGAATTTTATTATGTGGCTTTTGGAGCAACACGCTGTTGAAAAGGCTTTTGATAGTGAATACTCCTTTTCTATAAATGCAAGTGCGTTGAAGGCGCGTTCTGGCAAAGTGTTACAACATAATTTATATTTAATTTTCTAAAAGAGTTTGTTTTGCTTTACAGTTTTAGATTTACGTCGCTTATTAAGATTAACTTTTCCCTTCTTTTGTGTGAAAAAAAGGAAATAGTTTTCAAAGTTTTTACAACAAAAGGCCGTTAAGGAAAAACCTTTTAAATAGAAAACCGAAGTTTGCATTTAGATTTAGTGCGTCCTTTTACAAGATTACTTTCACACATCAGATTAAATCTAAAGGCGTATTTGTCAGTGTCTGACAAACAACACTTGCCTACATTGAAACAAACTTTCTTCGGCTCCTCCAGCACACACCCATTCAAAAGATTGAAACGTTTTTTCGTAAACGATATCAGATAAAATGGAATATATCAAAGTCTACTAATAGAAAAAGTTACCTGGCAGAGAAGCGGAAATTAAAGAAAAGTTTTAAAAATAGACAAGTAGAAGAGAGCACAACAAAAACAAGAAATAGAGGCAAAATTTTGTAGCAAAACGTTGGAAAATTGTCACTTTCTTGTCTTCTTTCAATGGAAACTTTTCAAATTACAACAGCAACAGCAACTGCATCAGTGTTTGATTTTTTCTTCTTAATCAAGATCGCAGCTACTGCACTGATTTGTAACAACACATAGACCTCGTACCCCTATGCAACGGTGCACTAGAGAAAACTGAACAGATGTAAATTCTTAAAAATAACAAAAGAATAGTAAAAAAGTAAAAATAAGCAAATCATACATATAAATGAATTGGCAAATTGTTCCATGCGGTAACCAATTCAGTTCGGAAATATTTATCGTCAGATATGAGCGAACGAGGTGCAATTTTCATAATTAAATATTGGAAAATTCAAACCCATGACAAGCGGAGAGTTTTTATCTGATTAAATTCACGAGGATTTTTCAATCGATTAACCTTTTGCCAGTATCCAAAGGAGTTGTGTGAATTTGAGCAGATGCTTTGAGATATTTTAAGGTCAACGTGAATTTACTTAAGACACACGGCAATTTATTTTCAGAACTAAATTTGGATTTAATGTATGAAATAAATTCCAAGATCCGGCTGATATATAAATTTCTTACTGATTTTCTGAACCAGACTGATCACTAATAGGCCACTTTCAAAATACATCGCCATGAGACTCAATTGCATCGACTGGGTTTAAAATTGCAATTGCATATTTGCGAAATTGTATAATTAAAAAAAAATATAAAAAAATATTGTCGCCCGGAGTACAAAAACATGCCGATTACAATACAATAAAACAATTAAACTATAATAAAAACATTTTAATTACTCGCTTTAATTGTATCGCACTTTACATATTCACATTAATTAAGATAAACTTTTAAAACAAAATTAATATAAATTAAGTCAACAGTTTATTTATTTGTTCTATTATAAATTCCATTAGTTTCAAGCAGAAAAAATATTATTATTATTATTATTTTTATTATTATTATTTTGTTTGCAAAGTGTTATGAATTCAAGAACAAAATGTTCATTCAGTAAATACGAAAACAAAAAATAAAATAAAAAACAAACAAACAAAAAAGGAAAGCTGTTTTATATCCGATTTTGGTTAGTGCATGATGTGCGCTTGAGTGTATTAGTGGACGTGCTTTAAAGAACAAAAGCTTTTCCAATAGGCTTTATGTGCTTGTGAGTTCGCCTGTGCGTTGGTAATTTTAGAATTTGTTTTAAAACTAAAGAGGATTTCACATGAAACAAAAGCAAATATTTAAATAGCAAAATTTACCAACACAAATTGAGTTCTGAACTCGAAGGGATAAAAAATAAAACAAATTATTTATTTGCCAGCAATAAAAATAAAAGCTAACAAATAAACAACAAAAACAGCGCGAGAGCAAAAAACAAACAATCGTTTCATACAATTAAAGAATTATGATTTTTGAAATCATTAAATAATTCTTACTAAATCCATGTGATTGATATGCGATGCCAGTGTTGGAGTGAACAATTCAAAAGGTTTTAAAAATTTATCTTATTTAAAATTTATTTGAAATTGATTGAATAATAAATAAAATTAAACAATAAAGCTGTTCGAATGCAGGCAAATTGAAAGAAATAATTGCAAAACAATTCATCAGAAATGCTTCACAGCAAAAACCAACTTGAAAATTTTCAACAATTCAATTCATTTTAAAGAAAATGCGAGGAATTATAAGTGGCTGAAAATGTTTTTTAGTAATTATTCGGTTGGAGATAAACATTTTCTTTTAATTCTCGAATTTATTTGGTATTATTTTAGTTCCACAGAAATCCAGCTGTTTCCGATTTACTGAACCCACGGAAGAGCTTTTCTTTTCTCATGCATTATTTTAGTTCATTTGCTTCCATATGGGATTGACAAATTTATTGCCCATTTAATATTGAACACATATTTATCTTCTACGTATTTCAAACTTGTGGAAATAGAAAAACAATCTCGCACAATAAATAAGTCTGAGTGTGTGTGTGTGTGCGTGCGTGTGTATAATGCATGAGTACATGTGCTTTAAGTAAAACTACAAGTCTTTTATTATTTTCAATGAATTCCTAATGGAATACATTTTTATTTTCTCTTCTATTGCAGCAGTTCTACATTGACAAATAACAAAAGGATCAACTGAGTGCGTAGCAGTTGAGGGCAACACACCGACAGACTTTGTAAATTGGAGTAATCAGATATACGAGTATTTGTATGTTTTGCGTCTATCCCACAGATAGACAACAAAAGGAATTGCGAATGAAATGGAAGATGTGCAACAAAAAGTTTATTGAAGTTGGCTCTAAGTAAGCAATCACTTGGAATACGATTTCTCCTCGCAAACGGATGATCTCCACATAAAAATAAATGCCTGAAGATGTCGAACGGGCAAATGTTAAGCAAAATGTGTGCTGATCGTTTGTTATCCGAACAATGCGGCAGAGATGGGGGCAAATGTAATTTGTAAACAATCAATAACTGAACTGAAGCGATGCCTTTAAGAGCTTGCAACATGTGCTAAAAGGTGTCATAGTGTGAAACATTACAATTCATAAAAATCCATTCGTTCGCAACGAGCAAGAACTGCACCAAAAGCAACAACAAATGAACGTTTCGCACTAAAAGAAAAAGAAACGAGTGTAAACAACAACAAAAGCAAGAAAAACAAAACTCAACAACTAAAAACAATTGAAAAAGTGTTAAGCTGCAAATAGTTCTAACCCACATGTTAACACACACACAGACACACACACACAGACACACACATGTACATGTTTATGTAGAGGAAGCGTAATAAACTTGTGTCATCGGTGCAGTACGCAGCCAGCAATGCCCCAGTATTCTTAAGTGTCGCACGAATAGTCGGACACTTTTTCTGTCACTCACACACTCACGCACACACAAACACTTGCACTCTAAAATTATCGTTTCAGTGAACAAACAATATTTTGTTGAATTCAACAGCAATCTGCTGCTTTTGTGCGCAAAAATGTTGAAAACAATTTAACAACAGCAACGTCAGCGACAACAATTGCAATTGTTTGTAAGAGTTGAGCACACGGGTGTGTGGATGCGTGGCTGTATGGGTGTGCTGGAATGAGAGCGTTACGTACTGCTAATATTCAGTGCTCTAACGACAGATTCTGCATCAACATAAAATATTAAAAGTGTCCCATGTGTCATTCATTTGAAATCGCAAATAGAGGATTTAAGAAGAACCCAAAATACTGAATTAAAAGAAAATATAAAACATATTGAATAAAACCTCTTTAAACCTCCCTCGCACGCTGGCCATCGCATGTTGGGCGACTAACGGAACCGTTTGTCCTGTTCAATTTATACGCCAGTAAATGAATTTATTCTTTTTTCGCTTTTACGCCATCGATACGCTTTTAAATAATCCCGAGTCACAATTTCTTTTACGTACTTCACACAAATTGTTAACGATTTTTATTTATTTTCCATTCTTTGCTTTCGGTTGCGAGCAAGTAGACGAACAAACAAACAAATTTTATAAACACCATCTATCGGACCAACAGCTGCTGCATTTGTAGGTGTCATTATTAACGACCCGACTGCACAATTCCCTCTAGCAACAAAATTTATTCTCTTTTTTTCGTTGTTGTTGTTGTGTGTGTGTTTGCTTTTACTTGTGTCGTCAAACAAACAAACAGATCTGAAAAAATATTTACAAAAATATCTCTGGCAGTGTGGCGATTTGTTGATTTTTTTCACTTATTTTGTGACTGAAATTGTTGGATTTGTTGCGCCTCCCACACTTGGCATCAGTACCTGACCCTTTTGCACCAACAACTGCAACAACTGCCTGCAGTGGCTACTTTAAAGAAAACAACAAAGAATTGCTTGAAAAACTGCTGCTGCCTCCGCCGCCTCTGCCGCCACCTGGTCGCATAATCTGCAAATGCTTTAAAGTATAAAATTCTCGCTTGACTGGAATCAGGATTCATACGAATGTTATCAGTATGAGAGTGAATTCTGTTGCAATTGGCTTGTCAGGTAAGTTTTAGATGGTTGGTTTTATTTTTATTTTTTACAACAGACATTTACTTTTTTATGCAACATTCTTCTGCATCTGCAACGAATTGTGAAAGTAAAAAATTGTGTGTTAGAGCTTCAGCTGGAGAGGGGAAAGGGTGATGCCGAGTTTAGTTGCTGGATGAAATATATTTTGTCCAATATTTTGAATAGAAAAACTTTTCATATTTTCATAAAATTGCAATTTATACTTTTTTATACGGTATGCAACTTTCCAGAGAAAAAATAGTTAATTAAATTAGATACCAGCACACACATGTTCACCTAAATGTTGAAAGACTTGAGTTATTTTGAATATGTAAAAAAAAAATATGTATGATTTTGGCAAGACACAATAACTTATTGTGCTCAAGCAAAGCAAGTGAATGAGACAGATATTCGAGATTGGGAGTTGTACGGATGTTGCCTCGTTAGAACGGTTGTCCCAGCAGGGCCAACATAATTCAAACCAATGTGACGTCGGTTTATCCAAACTAGAACTGAAAAATCTACGAGTTAAAATTCTACCAAAAGAACAACACTTTTGATATATTTTGTTGGGTATTTTACCTGTGGATTTGTAATTTGTATTTTTCATGAAAAGACCTAATCAAAACGAATTCAAAAAATGGATTTAAGTTGGTGTTGACAATATCATGCCGTATGCTGTTACTGTTAATGCTTGAACACAAAAAAATTTCTATAAATCTTTTAGAACGAAATTCAAAACGATTTCTATATGCATTTTCCTTACCATATCATCAGTAGACTTCAACCTCTCTCTGAAAAGTTTCAAACCCCTCATCTTATATGCAGGTTCTTAAAAACCATTTGGGAATTAAAAATATTAATGAAAAACAAATCGATTACGAAAGTAAATCTGAAGAAACTTAGATAATCCAGACATACTGGAATGTGAGCACAATTGAAGTAAAATAAATTGAGAGATGAAAAACGGCTAAAAACTTTTTATAATCAAGAGGTGCACTAATTTCTAAATTCAATGTGGAAAATTAAGTGAAAATATCTCACAGAACAGACAAAAATTTTTGAGTAGAATAGTTTATCAGTCTGTGGGTTCCGAGTCCGAGTTTCAGTTTTGTCTCCGCCTCTATCGCAGGCAGTATAAAATATATATAAAATATAAAATCAATCAAACATAATGTTTTTACTACACAATTTCATTGCATTCATCAGGTTGACAAATAGAAAATAGTTATTAAGAATGCAGTTTGTCAAGATTTAAATTTGTTTACGATCTCTTGTTGCAGTTGCTTTTGTGCTAAATATTACCTCGATGCTCATGCACTCAGTTGCTGGCGATGATTGGTCTCTATCATGTGCCTCGAATTGTACCTGCAAATGGACGAACGGAAAGAAATCAGCCATCTGCAGTTCACTGCAACTGACTGCCATCCCAACAACTCTGAGCACTGAACTGCAAGTGTTGGTGTTAAACGATAATCACATACCGTATTTGAATCGAGAGGAGTTTGCCAATCTAGAGCTTTTGAATTTACAGCGAATATATTTGAAGAAGTCTGAGGTCCAGTATGTGCACAAGGAGGCGTTCAGAGATCTGAAGATTCTGGTGGAAATCGATTTGTCAGACAATCGATTGGAAATGTTGGACAAGGACACGTTCATGGGAAATGATCGCTTAAGGATATTATATTTGAACGGCAACCCCCTGAAGAAGTTAGTAGCATATCAATTTCCTGTCTTGCCACATCTGAAAACTCTAGACTTGCATGATTGCCTGCTATCGTACATAGATCCGATGGCTTTAGCCAACTTAAACATGTTGGAGTTTTTATATCTAAAAAATAACTTGTTGGAAAGCTTGAGCGAGTACGTGTTCCAGCACATGAGCAATTTGAAAACGTTAGTGCTGGACGAGAATCCTTGGCAGTGCAATTGCAAGCTGAGGAAGTTTCGCTCCTGGTACATACACAGCAAGTTGTACAGCGAAAGTTTATTGTGTAAAGGACCGCCACAATACAAAGAAAAGTCCTGGGATAGCATCGAAGAAGAATTATTTGGATGTGCTCCCAAAGTAGAAATATTCAATAACGAGGATGTTCAAAATATCGAAATCGGTAGCAATGCCACATTCAGTTGCCTGGTGTACGGAGATCCCATGCCGGACATTTTCTGGGAGCTTAACGGGAAAATCCTTGATAGTGATAACGTCATGTTTGAAGCTGAAGCAATTGCCTCCGACAAAATTTGGAGCAACTTGACCGTTTTTAACATGACCAGTTTAGACGCTGGCACTTACGTTTGCTCCGGAACCAACGTGGTGGGTGTTGGCTCTCAGAATATCAGCATATATTTGACGGAAATTGTACAACATGTCCTTGTCAAAACTCCGGAAACATTTTGGTATTTCGGTTTAATAATGGGAACCTTCGGCACAGTATTTCTGCTGATTTTAATTTCATTTGTGGCCTGTCTGTGTAAGAGAACAACCCGTCAAAGACGACATCCCAGCAAAACTGGCGTCAAGCCAAGCGTTAGTTTTAACGACCAGGAGAAAAAGCTTTTAGACTTGAGTATAACAACAACTACCAACGACAGAGTAGACAGCTGTCTGGACAACAACCACAGCACTGCCACGGCAATGAGTAAAGTCGAGTCGGTGATGGGTTTCGAACCAATTGAAATTCATTCCTCAGAGAATCACAGATCCAGTATACATGGCCATCATGCTCTTATGATGGGAGCTCATCATCAATTAGCGCATCAACAACAAATACAACATAACCATGCCCACATACCAACTAATAGCACTGCTGGTCCCCATGCCTCCAATCATCCACAACAACTCCTGGCTGTAAGTGATGGATCCTGCAGCGTGGTGGGCATTCCAACTTCAATGGCCTCAGCTGTCACGACAGATGGACTTAACAATCATATTTCAGAAGAATTCCCTCTCAACGTTGGCGTGTTTCCGCCGCCACCAGAATTCTGTTCAAACATTGTTGCGAATCCAACGTACGGAAACATTTTCATCAGTGTCTCGGTGACACAAGACATGCTCGATGGCGCAGACATCAGCATGTATCCGGACTTGTTGAACATACCCCAGAGAATACAAGACAATGGCATGTCGTCAGTAGTCGTCACACAAACCACAACCAATTCCAATCAAGTGAATTCTCTTGGAACAGATGCCATGTCGCCACCACTACCCCCTGCTCTACAACAGCAGAAACAACATCAACAACAACAACAGCACTTATCCACATCCGCTGTAGGCAACAATTCTTCCATTAACATCAACTCATTTGCCACCCTGCCGCGCAACAACCAGAGAAGGGGGATTCTCAAAAAAGACTCATCCCTGCAGCATCACCAGCAACAGCAGCCACCCCAACCCAACCTCTACACACATGACGAAATTGTCTCTTACCACAACTTGGAAACAACGTATAGTCGAGGCTACCAAGACCATCAGACAGAGCTAATAGGCCTGCCACCTCCCCCTCCTCCTCCAGCAGCCAAATGTCATCATGGTCAACATTCATCGAATGCTTCCTCTAAGCCTTGTTCGGGTTGCATGGCAACGGCTCTAGAACCCATCTCTGCCTGCTCTAGTCCTCCCAAAGATGCTACTCCAATGAGACCTCTTTACAAAACCCAAAATGGATCCGTCTGCTTGAAGTACGACAACATGGGTAGACGAATAACGGCCAGCGGCAACTCAACACTCTCCTTGCCAGACGAAGAGCGCCTAGAGAACGAAACACTGTTTAACGATGCCACCCCGCTAACAAAGACTCCCGCCTCCAAACTAACAACTAAACTGCAACAAGACTGCCAATCCTCGTCGCCAACGCCAAAGTTAGCGACAACAGTAAACAACATGGACAGCGGTGGCGGTGAGTTCGTATCGCTCTAGTATTATGGGACCCAAGTGTAAATAGTGTGAATGTGAGCTTCGCAGTTAGCAAAATTAGAAATACAAAAAAATAGATTTTATTTAATTACCTAGACTCACCAACCAGCCCATAGTTAACAACAAACACTCCATTCAGTTTCATATAAAATATAATACCATACTCGTACACACACACACACACATACTCACAACTCTCACGTATTTACTGCAACATTCTAGAATATTAAAACAACAACAATACAATCAAACTAATTAACGAAAAGAAAAATAATACGAGACTTATGAAGAGTGCGCACTTGCGGCACCGCTTAAAACTCGAGCACCGGCTGCGCCTACAGCTCTTTTTAAATTTTCCATCTCGAGTTTTGGGCCGTGCTCTAAACTGCACACGACAATATAACTATTATTAGTTTTGTAGAAGTGAAACACTTGCAGAAATTTTTCATTCGAAATCTCAATCAAGTGAAAAGGATATTGTAACGAGTATTTATGGCTGCTTCCACTTACAACGCCCGTATTATATTCTTTTCTTTATATATCAAATAGACGTAACGAAATCAAAAGCTGTAAATAAAATTATGTAACAAAACAGTTTGAGTTGGACAGAGTTCTGCCGAAACTATACAAGATAATAAGAAGAAAGTGTTTTTGCCGGTTTTGCTTTCCCTGATGGATATTAACTTATTCAGAGAGACCTGCTGGAGTCGAGTGCTCACAAAGAAAACTATTCGCAATCAATATGATCCTGACACTCCTCCCTTAAAAGTTTCCAATCAAATTTATATTGAAAAATTAACAAATCAAAGGAAGTAGTTTCCAAAGTAGTTTAATATCAGGAGCTTCGTAGCAAAAGCAGAGATCCAACGGCGAAAAAAGCATTTAAATGACTTTTTCTTTTACTTTTTTGTTAGTTAAAATGTTCCACATAAAATTAGTTAATTCTTTTTTCTTTATTTCGTAATCGAAAAGGACATGATGATAATTTTAAGTACAAATCAATTGGTGTTAAAAAGTGAACGAAATATATTTATAAAATTAAGAGAATTTTTGTTAAAAAACATTCATGGTTTTCTATGTCGGTGTATGATATTAAATTAAGAAACGATTTCGCAGGATCACGACTAATAGATGAGCTTAAATTTTAAATTTGTAAATTATTATTAGAAATAAATTGTAACTAGTTATTAACTTGGCAAATGAGGATATTTAATTATTTAAACTACCCAAGAGAGTTTATCGCTAAGCAGACTTTAAATTAATTAATCAATATTAATTCTTTGAAACAATAATTATTAACTCGTCAACGAGAGTTTTTTATTACTTATTTTATTTCATTTTATTATCATCTATTTCTTTTTTTTTTTTTGTTTTTGCTGAGAAAAACAACACAAAAACATTTAAATTCATGTATTTTTAATGGTTGAAAACAATTATTTAATGTTTGTTAATCGGTTAACTAATTAAGCCGAAACTAATCGGTTAAAGCAGAAGCACGTTTAATTGACCCTTTTGATAAAATTATAATAACTGCTCACATCGAATAACGCGCTATCGCTCGTTCTGAAATGATTTAAAAACTTTTAATTGGTATTATCAGCTTCTAATCAGATATTACAACCAAAATACTCCAACAATGTTCAAGCCAAATGTAAATAAATTGTGCAACAGAAATAGTCTTTGTCCACAATTTTGTAAATCACTTTGCGTTAGTGAAATTCATATGCACACAAAACGAAAATTTCCGGGAATTCTGCCTGCTTTGATCTCTTTATATAGAAAATAATATTCGCTTTTAGTTCCCAACCAATTTTTAAATTTTGAAAAGCAAATCAGAGCATAAATTTTTGTCCGTTAGTTTAGAGTGAACCGATTTTTTATAAATTATAAAATAAATTTTTTTAATTTTTGGACTTTATTCTTGTTTTCAGTATGAAATTTGAGGACATACAACACAAACTAAATGAGTTATCAATGAAATTGATATGAACCGATTATAAACAACTTGTTATTCGGTAATAGAAAAAGCGTCTATCGGGTGATCGTATTACCTGGAAACCGCTGAGTGTGACAAGCAAAATAAGTTTTAAACACATAAAAAATAAGTTCAATTTAAATTGATAGAGATTTTAGTTAATAAAACATTCACTATCTGACTGACTGTCTGACTTTTTGCGGACACTTCTGTGTCTGCTTGTATGGCTAAACTGCCAGAGCTGTTGCTTTTCGATTAACCACAAACATCGCAAACGAAGTGTCATTTTATTTTACTTTTTCATTTACGTGTAACAAATGCTGGCTAAAATTTCGAATCGTTTTAATCACTCTGTTTGAAATACCTTTTTGTATAAAGTTTTTTATGGTTTTTCATTATTATTATTTATAATATTTTTTAATGCGAGATTTCCATGAATGAGCAATTTATAAACGAATAAAAAGAGTGTAAAATATTTTGAAATGCAATAACTTCAATTAGTGTCATCATATCTGCAACCGTAAAAAACTAAATATGTAATTTTATATTTTTAAATCAATCGTGCTTAAGGCATTTCTTTTAATTGTATACAATAATAAAATAAATAAATAAAAAACACTAAATCATTCTTGTTTTTCATTAAAATAGTTTGTATGGAAATAATTAAAATCGCTGCTACAAACAAAAAAGAAATTAAATAAAGAGTAGGAAGTAAAAAACTAAAATTAAGCTTTAAATAATAAATATTTAGTATAAAATTAGATTTTACTATTAAAAGAAGAATACTTAGGAAGAACACAACTAGAATTAAGTACATTTTAAGTCAACAATAAATTAATATGTATAATACCATTAGCAACTACTTGCATTATATATACAAACCTACATACAGAATTACATACTTATACGAAAGAAAAACCAAACAAAATTTAAATATATAAAAAAACAATTCCATAAATTTAACGACAAAGAAGAAAAATAAAAGGAAACTTGGAAAATTATTTAAAATTGAAAACAAACCTTTTTTAGTCAGGAAAGTTGCAAATTAGAAGACATTATGTGCATTTGGTAAGTTGATTACTAAAACAACAACAACAACACACCCACACGTACACCTGTGTGTGAAAGTGCATGTGTATTTGCAGCTGCAGCAATAAAAATAAACCCATTTATATTTATATTCATGGACAAGTCCATACTCGTCCGTCGCACAGAGCTTGAAAAGGAAACACAATTCAATGACATCCATTTTATTTCGATTTCCAGTTTCAATTTTATTTCATTTTATAAGTGGACATTCAACTCATTCTTTTGCTTTTATTCAAATACGAAAGTGTAATTTTAGATTGAAAATAAAATCGAAAACCACAAAACAATCGAATCCGATCGTCACTGCGTTGCACAACCAACCAATAAATAAATTAATAAATTAAAGTGCCCGGACGCAGACCCAAATAACAACAACAACACCAACAACAACAACAAGAATATATAAATTCTATTGTCTAAGAACTGTCCGAATGACAGCAGTTCTGTGGTTGGGCGGAACTGCCGACACAGTTAAATAAAACAAAATAAAACAAAATAAATATTTTAGCAACTCATTCAATTGAAATGCTCGAATTTAATTACAATAATTCACTTGCATGAAGGAGACCAACTAAATTACAACAAAAGAGAAAAAAGAAATGTTTAATAATATTTAAATGGTTAATTTTATTATCAAAAATCTACTTGTACAAAAAGCATCTCAGGTCAGGTTTAGTAAATCACTTTTGGTTGATTCCAAATTATCCATGTCCGATGAAAATTATTCCTAATCTGTGTAGTCCGCCTTTCTTATTAGTTTTAATAATTATTATTTATTTAAATAATTTGCATTTTTAAAGACTTCTTATATCTAAAGACTGTCTTATATCTAATCTAAAACTGTAAGAGATTGAAAAATGTTACGGAATGTACTGCAGGTAATTATTTTCTAAGAATTAACACACAAGCTGCAAAACTGCTGGACTCTTCCACTTCTTCATAACTCTAGTTTAAGTTTTTTTTTTTCAATCAATTCTTCACGACAACATTTACGACACACGGTTTCTACTTCCAATAGTAAGCATTCAGAGAGTATCGCGCTTAATCACAAATGGTAATGTAAAAGATTCCATTATTTTCTTATATCCTTCAAACCCCAAGTCACGTAAGTCATATATTTTGGTCCTTAATAACAATGCAATTAACTTGTGATGTCATTAGCACTTCCACTTGTACACGATTCGTAATTGAAATCATGTATTAGGCCGCCAATAACCCCCGTCATATCGCCTACACCCCAGCAGCTACAGCATTTATATCACTACTATTTCAAACGAAATATAGACAGACGATGGCGTTGAAAAGAACATTCTGAGTGAAAGCTTTTTAAGTACGACTCACATCCGTAAATTTATAAATGCTTCTTTCCAATAAATACGTTCACTACATAATAAATGTAAAGCAAATCGCCGTCGCGCCCTTTTAATTCTTGTTTTTTTTTTCTTTTTTCCCAAACGTTAGCAACGTCAAGATGTGCAGGAGAAATACTTTTAAAATCGCTGCACATGGGAGTATTTCACATAAAAACCATGATCAGAGTCAGAAAAGTTATATATTGAAAATAGAGTTATACTGCACATATTTTATTTTTAACTTCTTTCAATCATGGTACTGTTGCAAAATCATCTCATTGAGTCAATTGAAAAAATGAGGATTTAGTTTTTAATCGTTCACACCGAAAGTTGAAACTTAGTTTTATCATTAAAAACCAAAAACGTGTGATTTTACGTTCACACTGCAGATTTAATAAATTCAGGTTGTAGCACACCGGCTGTCCAATCCATTTAATCACTAAATATCTCTGAAATCAGTATATTTTCCTCTACATTTTCTCACAATTAATGAAGAAATTGTACTGCGACTGTAAATACAATAATAAAATATGAATTGCAGTTTGAAATAGGACATCTTTTATATTTTGCAAATTAATATTTTAAAAGTATGGAAATACTTTAAAAGAGCGCTTAAACGCATGAAAAATATATTATTTCATATCAAGTCATGCGAGTTCCGAAAGAAAATATGCAGATGTGGTGGATTTTTCTATGCATTCTTCAAATACTATCAGAGGTTTCTAAAACACAACTTGGCAGCACTCAACTTAGCACAGTCGAAAACAGGAAAGAACAAGCATTTCATAAAACCAATTCTAAAGTGGCTTTAAGTTGCTTTTAACAAAATCGTTTTGTGAGGTGCAACCCGGTGGGTTTAACGCCTAAAATTGCCGCTTTGAAATCAGCTTTATGACACTATAAACCCATGAAGATAAGGAACCGCATGCTTTTACTATTAACAGAAGACTTTTTCAAAATGGTGTTTTGTCGTAGGCTGATACTTGATTTCTTTTGATGTTTTTTATAACTGCTTTGAGTCAATTGAAATTTGGTTTCATTATATTTTCACTGCGAGTATTTAATAAATATTTTTACTCTTAATGAAATTTACTAATCGACATAATTAAAACAAAAATGTTTAATTGTTAAACGGTTTATCAGAGTGTTTGAATAAGATGAGAGTTTTGCAGCTTTCCAAAACTGTGGTTGAAGCCTACTGATGGTTTGGTAAAGCACCAATGAAATTCACTACCCAACAAATAAATTATATTTCTGCTCATCTTTTTGGGTCAAATGCTCCTGTGTGCCGTGACAACATTTTATGAAGAATATGCTGCTGCTCTTGTTTATTTCTCTAAGCATATTCTGCTTTAGCATTAAAGAAAATATAAAATAGCAAAAAAGTGAGATTAAAACCAAAAAGGGAAACTTTCTAAAATGAATCTTTCTAAAAATAAAAATACGATCGACGAATGAAAAATCTTGTTATTTAATAGTCAACACGTTAAAACACGTACACATTTTATTACGCTCCACAATGGAATAACTGTAAGAAAGGACTCCATAATCGAAAGCTTATTACAATACGTGATACCTTTTCCTTACTCTTGCCTCGGGTTCCCTTCCCCATTTATTACACATTTTTATTTTATTTTCTTTTTTCAATAGCACTTAACCATTCAAACCGAAAATATTATGATTCTAAGAGTGAATAGCAAAATACTAAACAAAAGCGAAGAAAAGAATCAAACAAGGACATGCCAGTAAAAATGGTCTACTGATTTGTGCATGTAGTGAAATCTAGTCTTTTCATTTCTTAGCATGGAATTTCATAACACCAGAGCAACCAAGACATATAGAAATACACACGGATAATAATATCGTTGGAATGTAGTCGTGCACGAGGACATGAATATTACAGACTTTCTGAGCATTCAGGCTATTCAAATTTATTATGTTGGTCCAAATATCGCCACACAAATACTAATCCAAAGGGAAGAAACAGACCTGCACATACTTGCACACATTCGGGGTATACAACACATAATACGTAATTGTGTATGTGCGCACATACAAACAAAAGTCACAGATGAATGAAATCAAAATGAAATCTGTTGCATTTCCTTCCAGCCATTACCCGTACTTACACTGAATATATTTACAAATTATTCTTCTACAAACCAAAAAGTTTATGTCTCTTCGAAGGGTGGTTGGTGGTTGGTGGCTGGTGGCTGGTGTTTGTGATTCTATTGAACTATTTTTATGTTACGAGAATTGCTCGTACAAATGCCGGATTATGACTACTTACGGGCACATATCTTTTTAGGAAGTCAAGTGCTCATTCCACTTTTTCATTATTATTTTTTTATTTTACTTTTCACTCGTCCTGCTTTAATAATAGATTTACTTTTGTAACGGAAACAGGATATTGAAGATATTGAGTACACAACATTGTTGTTCTGACCTTTACGTTTGCTCAAATAATAATTTTATGTCCATATTAAATTACAATTGCAAATAAATTTCTATCTCAAACATCTGTACGAGCATCATGTCTGTTGGTTATGCGATAAAAATAAATAAAGTTATTACAACAAATTATCAGATCGTTTATAATTATTTATTACACACAAGCAAGAAGGAGTACGTTTAAGAAGGATATTTTTGACTCGAGAATAAATTAAATAATTAAAAATTTGTCGTGTACTTTATTGTGTTCGGTTATTGTCAATGCTGCGTCCAAATAAAACTCAGAACAAGAGCTCTCAATAACTTTAATAAGACTGTTGCAGGATCTGCTGCTTCGCGATGTGGTACTTTTTAGTGCATTTGAATTTATTATTTGAAAAACGTGTTGAAGCAAAAATGTCATCTATCGTGAGTTTATGAACGTGCAACTTTGGCATTAAAAATTAATCAAAAATGTATTAGCAAGGAACACGTTATGCCGCAGGCACAAACTGATTATAAGAACGATTCTTTAAGATATTTTCATGTTATTTCTGTGTAAAAATTTGCATGCTAAAGTGTGGCGCATTTTCAATAACTAAGATAGATAAGAATAGTGATCAGTATATTTGGAACTGGATTTATCAAATAAACGATTTTTGGAATTTATGTTTGAAATCGATTTCGGTTACCGGCCATTAATTAACGCATAATTTGAATTAAACTATGAAATATATTCTGAACTTATTTGTGTAGCTACTACCCACAGTGTCGTGTTTTGGATTTAATTTCGACTGCCTTTTATTTGAGGATTATGATGGCAGGATAGACGGCAATTTCCCCTTGCTGAGACAGACAAGGGCATTACACCTAAAGCATTCATGGCACAAGTAAAAGCTGTGGCCAAAAGTTTTTCAATTATGAATTTTTTTATTTTTACATGCCCATGAGTCCCTTCATGACTGATTGTGGAGCCGCACCCGGGCTAGGCATCGTAGCCCAAGTGTTAGCAACTTAAGCCAACAGGATCTACACTTCCTGGCAATCGTTTTGTTTTATCTTTACGAATCGTGACAAAACTAAAAGCTGAGATTTTTAATATATTTAGTTTTTATTTGCAAAGTCTGGATGGTTGAACTTTTTTTACCCTTTCGTTGTTTGAAAAATGGCAGAGGTGAGATCATTCCCTAATATTTTTGCCACAGGTCCATACAACTAAAGCGAGTTAGTTGTACATAAAAATACAGCGTTTGGTCTTAAGAACGTTGAACTAAATTCAGATGTTTTTACAAGGCCTCTATTGAATATATGAATACATCATTTACATTCTGCCTCACGCTTTCTATATCAAACAATGAAGTTCTCATCTACAAAATATGTCTTTAAGAAACATATTAAATCCAGTAGAAGAAAGTATATATTCCCGCGGTACCCCTCGTTCGAAAATATCACATCTAATTCGTTTAGAATGTTCTGTAGATATCTGGATAAAAATTAAGGGAGCATATCACCTGCTGTCAACGCATTAATTTAAAATAGATGTGCTCCATGCCATATGCCATGGAATGCCTTCGAAATAAACATATTCAAAATCGAGCGTTTGGCTGTAGCAAATTTTCAAAATTTAAACTGCTTTTTTTGTCTTGGCCCAGCCCTGAGGAGATGACTTCTACATTTGCGATGTATTATGCCAAAACTAAGAAAATGAGTTATTAAAAGAAGGTGTCTGTGGACCTTTCATTTAATTCTAACCAGTTAAGCGTGTGAGGAGCGCCGTCTGCAGGAAGTTAATTCCACATACGAACTGTTTGTTCTATACTGACCCACACATGAGGGTTGTGTTCTATTTTCGGTCTTACGCCGCCTTAAAAAACTGACACATTTAATGCGCTCTGTCCATCGAACTCCACAATTTATTTTTCTCACCCATTAATACGAGTGAGGCATCACCATCCATCAGCCGCCTATGCGTGACCACAAACCACAGCGTCTGATTTAAATTTATGATGTTAAGTTTTCGATTTATTGTGTTCTCAACATTAAAAATTAATTAAAATATTAATTGAAGTTTACGGTTCAAAATCCAAAAGTTTTATCAATTATAAGATGTGGCAACGAGATTATTCGATCAATTGCAATTTATAAATTTCCCAACTCCAGTTATTGTTGATTAGAATAAGTTAATTCCTATTTATTCTCATATAAATTTTGAGATGTTGACTTTTGCAAAGTTTCAAATATGCACAACTCCTTCATAAATAAATTGACCCAACTGCTTCAAAGTTTTGCAACTGAAATTTAATTCCTGTCTTATGGAATCAAACAAGTTTTTAAGCAACAGCAAGTAGTCTGCCAACAGGATTGAGTGTATGTAATAAATACATATTTAGTGTGCAAGTGCTTCTCTTGCAGTTGTAGTAGTGGCAGTTGCAGTGAAGCACTGATTAGAGCAAACAGATACATTTCCTTTTTCCGTTTTAAAATAGTCGTTGTTGCAAATGTAGTTGTAGCAGTAGTCCTCATGGTAGAACATAATAATGAAACTTAATAAATGTGCATGTTTGCGTGTGTATCAAAACTTCTTTTGTGTGTGTGTGTGTGTGTGTGTGTGTGTGTGTGTGTGTGTGTGTGTGCGTGTGTTTGTATGCAAGTGTTTTCAAGTACAACTGATATTTTTGCTGTTACGGATATTGTTGCTGCAGTTGTTGAACATGACAGACACAAAATAATTTGGCTCAGATGTTGGCAATTTTTTTCGTTCTATGCGGTAAGAGAAAGTATGTGACAGTAGTGCAGTCAAACGATTACAGTGAAGATGCAAATATCTTCAACGATTGCCCAACACTTGTCTCTGTTTAAGTCACTTTGAACTCAATTTCCCTTATGTTGAGCGGTCCTTTTTTACTTCTTTTGACCAACACTGTATGTTGGATATGATTTCGATAGCAAACGAATATCATAAATATTTGAAACATTTTTATTATTTCTTATTGTTCCGAAGAAAAAGTTTACATGTAATTTTGTGGTAAGTTCAGATTATTTCGAGCTTCTTATTTTTGTTTAGTCGTCTCTACTTTTTGTGTAAAAGTGTTTTGCTTCTTTCTTGCCAGTCATGGATGTGGAAGTTTTATGTTTTCATTAAGTGTTTGTTGCCTCAATGGAAGCGAACATTCGAATAAAGAACAAAACCGCAATGCGTCAACTGTTTTTATAAATGGCTTTTAGTTTTATTCATATTTTGTTTCATGTTCATATTTTTACTTTCTTCTCTTCGTTGACATTTTTATACTCAACAGTTGACACATTTTTGAATTTGATGTTTTAATCAATTGCTCGTCCGTTTCAAAGTTTTTAATTAAAACATGAGCTTTTACTTGTCTTGTTTTTATCAAAATTTATTTGGAGTAAGACACACGACTCAAACCTGAAGAAAGTAAATACATCAATTGGCCTATTAAATGGATTAAACTATTTTTTGTCTTCGGCTAATTCATCTGACAGATAGAATTAGTTGAGTTGTAAAATTGCACTCTGGATTGCACATGATTATTTTTTACTTTTCATATCGTAAAGAACTTTTTAAAAGCCACAAAAGTTGCAACGTTTTCATACAACATACTTTTCTAATGAGTTTTGCGACTAAAGAAAATAAATAAAAACAATTCGCAACTCAGCAACGTATTAAAAACTTCCTAATTACGTAAAACTCACATGTGCTCGCATGCATCGACCATAATGGATATTTAGAAAGTTGAATGCGAGTGCATATCCAAATACAAAACCCATGGAAATAAATTACAAATAAATACGACCACAAAAGAAATCTTAGCTCTTTTGTTCTTATTTAAAAATTAAACTCTCTGCTTCCTGATCTAAAAGGAATACTTTAATTGAAACTAATTGCAGCCCGGCTCTTTTGTTCTAAGATTCTTTATGACTGAATATTCACAAGTGTTGACGACTTGAGCAAAATAAAATAAGAGAAAATATATAGAAACACAACTACAAAGGAAGCAACGTCGCAGTGGATATAAAGTATTAAAGTTACAAAAGAGGAGAGAATAAAAAAAGGGAAGAGCTGAAGAAGAGGAGGAATGAAAATATCAAGTTTATAGATTCAGAGCAGACAAAATGGGATGAGATTTCGAAAAAGAGCAAACAAAAACCAAAGATAAATGATTCCACTTTCAGTTGTGGCAAAGCGAATGTAAAGATAAACAGCAAAAGGTGGCCAAAAGGAAAAACCACCAAACGGAAAAAGAAACTAATAAAAATTAAAATGAATAAGTAATTAAAAATAAAAGCAACAACAAGCGAATATAAATAATGATGTTCTGAAATAAAATGAGAGCGGAAAAAATATTGTCAACACTTAATACCAGAGGTGTTAACTAAAAGAAATTTGTGTGTGTGTGTGTGTGAGTGTGTATTTGTGTGCATTGCAAACATTTTTGAGGTTTCTGTTGGTGAACATGTACTTTGTGCGGGTGTATGTGGATGTGCGCGGTCATCTCAATGAATGAATTCGTTGATCAAACAAGTTTTTGTCCCACACACTGATGATATTTTTCCTATAATCGTAAATATTTGAGTGACGACGGTATGAGAAATTTCCTCATGCGATCTTTCCATTGAGAAATATATAAAAAACTAAGAGACCTTTTGCACTTGCAAAATTTGCTTTTACAAAATCTTTTCGATTTTCTTTTAAACTTTCGTTCACTTCTTTCCAAAGTGTGAACTCACCGTCAGACATTTTTCCCTTCTATTCATCAAACACAAGACTTTCGCAAATCAAAACTTTTCACACCGAACGATATCTAAGACAGAACGCTCAAAGTTTCTCTCTCTCTCTCTCTCTCTATTCCTCCTCCCACGATCGCTGTAGATATTTCATAAATAAGGACCACATGCATAAAAATATTTAAACCCTGCCATAACCGACATAATTTTCACATCTAAAGTCCCAACTTTTCCATTGCGATCATGTCAGGTGTTACCTGTAAATTAAAACAATTAAGCAAAGATGGCCGTTCTGATTTTGTGATAATTATAATAATTATTTTAAATTATTCCACTCTTAATAATTATTTGAATTTAATACAACTAAAAAATATAATTTGTAAGTTCGCGGCATTGATCTTGAGCTGGAATAATAATTTTTAGTTCAATCATGTATTGAAAATAATATTTAGTTTCGTCCGTGAATTTTAGAATTTCAAGTCTCTTAACGGAAATGGCAAGAATTCTCCTGTCAAGAGGCAACTCCCAGTTCATTCCATTTTAACTTTGAACAGGCTGCGTTATTAGTTTGTTTTGCAGTCACTATTAGCAGACTACCACGAAGTTTTAGAAATGACTCAGTGGTTTCAGATAATGTTACCAGCCCATAAACGTAAACAAGCATAAATTCCCCCCGGAAGGAACTTAATCTGCGACGCATTCCAACACCCGTTGCTCCACTGTTAGGTTACAGTTCCGGCCTTTCACTAAGTTTCTTTTTACCACACCGACTCCTTTTAAACATCCTACACGCACTCCCTCTGTAATTTAAAACGGGCAGGAACATATAAGACTGACCCTCGCGGGTCAGCACTTCAGTGATTTCGTAGAATAATCCAGTGCAACAAATTTTTATATAAATTAAAAACAGTGCAAGTGTCTACGATTCACGACTCAAATAAATCTTTATGCAAGCCAATAAATTTATTTGAAACATGCTAACAATTGCTGCGAGATCATTCTTTAACAACTCTGCATTTAAAACTACTTTAAGCAAAAACAATAACGTTAAGAGCAGTGGAAATGAGTGTGCTCAGCAATCGCTGAGACCAAAAACAGAAGTAAAAAAAAATTAAATTGCGATTGTATCATTTAAGTTCAGGACATGGCATTTCATGATGATTTTATAAATTTACAAGTTATTTTTTCTGTGGTCTTGTTATTTGTTAAGGGTGTTAATTTATCTCTTTAAGTTTCGAAAGCCTCTTGAGTGGCTGAAGTCTCGCCGTATAACAAAAATATGTTAACAGAAAAACTCATTAAAATGACTTACAAGGAGTTTCCCCATCCTACCTACCACAACGCCAGTGAGTGCTCAGCCATTTTTGTTAATTATCTGTTAAATAGAAAACCTGTCCAATAATTTCAAATGCCTCACGATGGGAAATAAGAAAAAGGAAACCCACAATTTCTATTTAACTCTGACAAAAAAAAAAAAAAAATGTAAAAGCAGAACGTTAATAATACAAATTTTGTTGCTTTTATTTAAGAGCCCTTGTGAAAATAACCAGAACTACAAATTTATACAAT
This sequence comes from Linnaemya vulpina, assembly GCA_963675445.1. Lineage (NCBI taxonomy): Eukaryota > Metazoa > Arthropoda > Insecta > Diptera > Tachinidae > Linnaemya > Linnaemya vulpina. The sequence goes on along the minus strand of OY776280.1, from coordinate 782,453 downwards.
TTATAAAAATACATGAATTGTGCTGAATCCTGTTCGTTTCATAACAAAATCCCATTGGATCAGCGTCAGGCCGGACAAACAAGGCGGCCAGTAATACAACACAATATGACCAGCAACCAGCAACCAGCAACACACAACATAACACACTTGAATTGTTTATTGCAACCATTTCTGCTGCTTGGGTTTCTTTTGTTGAAATAATTGGTGGAGATTCAGGTGCTCGCAAAATCTTCTTTCAAAATAGATTTACAAGATAAAATATCATATTCAATGTTTTCGTCCATTTTAATTCACAAGCAACGAAAGTTTCTTGTGACGGTTCCCTCATAATTTGCGATGATGTTATCGACGCCGTGATGTCTAGAGAAGCTGATGTGTGCATGCGATTTTCGGTGATCATAAATTGAATACTTGAAGTTGAATACCAATATATATTTCTCCCTTCAAAAATTTTGTCCAGAAAACACCCAAGAGGACGTATTTTTCACACACAAAAACAGCTCCATATTTTAACACATTCGATTTGGTCCTGCACTTCGAATATTTCAAGGATTCAATACAAATCAAATTCATAAAATTTCAAGACCTTCAGCAATTTTCTTTAAAGGTTTCCACCTGAATTGGTACAAAAGACTATCACTCCACGCATTAAAATTATATATAAAATACGCAACGATGCTTTTGGAATGATATGCTGAAGTCAAACATGATAAAAAAACTGAAAAAGTCAATTAAATTTTTAGATACTTTATTCAAGCTTGAGTTTTTCTGTCTCCACGCACCTGCTGCATCGCGCTGCTTGTAGTGGCTGTGAAGATACAAGTTTGTAGAGCAAAATGTGCCTTTGGTCCCACTGTGCAGCGAAAAGAATACGAAATGAGTTCCAAAATAGCATTACGGCATAATTATAAGCATTAAATCTGCAAAAATTAAAGTTTATTGTCTGCGACAAAGAGGAATAACAAATGGAACGAACGAACAGGGATTCCAGGGATTCGAAGAAATCAAAACACACGAGCCAAAGAGCTCATGTATGTAAGCACACACATACAACCACATATTGTACGTTTTACATTTCGTTTCTGTTTTTTTTTCGATGCTCTCTCCCTCCATCTTTGCTACCTCCCCCAAAACTGAAGGAATCTAATTATTTTCTAAATAATTCTCTGATATACGAGAACACGAATAAATAAAAACAAGTCAAGTCAGATGTAAGACGGGTTAGATTTGATGCAGTCGCTACGATTCTGCTGTCCTGAATTTATTTAAGATAATCATCATTCTCTTTTATGTGGATTTAATAAAAATATTTCGAAAAAAAATTGACGTCTCGTATCTCGTACGTGTTACCGAGCAGACCTGAAGGGAAGTTGCTTTTGGAGTTTCAGCATTTTGGAATTAAAAACTCCTTGTGGCACAAATGTTAATGGAAATGTTAGTTTTCGGTGCTTGATTATACGAAACATTTTCTATATTTTGTAAATAAATTATGCAGACGACAGCTTCCAGGTATGTTTTTAAATCTGGCCAAAAAAGAGTAGCAGACCATCATTCAGTACGTTTTAATTAACATACAAAATGATTTTCTTACAACACAAAAAAGAAAATAAAAATTGTTAAACATTTTGTTTAAACTAAAAAACAGACGAATTCGCAAAATAGATTACGAGCCATTAATCAGGAAAATGATTGTTGCCTTTCATGAGCACGAGATTCCGAAATCCAGCATCAGATAAAGACAGTCTACTGCCTTCGACGCCTTTAGCCAAGATGTTATTTTTTTCCTAACAAATTTCTAAGTCAAGATGCTGCTGAGTTTTTTACTTGATGCTTTATGGGATTGCGTAACGTGACGAGAATGTTATCAAGTTTCTCACACGAGCCAGTTTGCAGGCTTCAATCAAATCCTTTAATTATCCAACGTCTCAGTCAAGAAAAAGGTAGCCTTTTAGTCGAATACGATTAATCTTAACAGACACTTTATAGGCTGTTGTATAATACAAATTAATTTATTGAAAGACCCTGAAATAAATAATAAACTAAAGTTGTTTGCATTTTCAAGGGACTTAACAACATCTCTGACTCCATTGGCATATTGTTAAAAATTCTGTTCCACTGTGGAACAATTCAGTTAAGGGATTTTGTGACAGCGATCTGCACAACAACAACAAACAAAATGGACACTCTGTACGAGTTCAGCATTGAAGCTACAGCGCTAAATGAGCTCATCTAAATTTGTACAATTGAAATAGTGTGTGTTCAAGTAAATTTTGAAAAAGAGAAACACAAGTATTTCGAGTTCCATAACATTAAAAAGTAATTCGATAACACAGAAAAGGAGTCTTTTATGTGAATCTGTCCTGCAACAACAACAATTACACAGTGTGTGGGCATCCATCCGTGGAACAAAAATGGAAACATATTCACCAACATTCACACGAGTTGTGTGTCCGAAAACTGCCATTTCATACCAGTTGGCTGGATTAGAAAATATCAAATTAAAATTTGCCAAAAAACTATATAAAACAACAAGAACAAAACAGAAGAGGGGCCGCCATATAGAAGATAATCTTATGTCTGGAACAAGTCATTGAGTTTTAAATGTTTATGAACTTTCTGCTCTTTTTGTTGATTTTTTAATCCGACAGACATTCGAAAGGATACAAGAAAAAATTAAAATATTTCAAAAACATGCATCAGAAAACATAAACATAAAAATTAAGTCACGTAATTGCAATTTAGTTAATTTAACGCATTTGATGACTTAAAACTCTCTAGAATGAAAGACGTGTTGTTTTCATTTGACAAGCTGGTATCGCCAGATGCGAGTGTGTTTGTGCCAACGTGTTTGTGTTGAAAAGGATGGGAGGGCGAATGTATGTACGGATGTGTGTGCACCACAAAGGAATTCCAGCACAAGAAATTATTTTAAAATTTATGACTCAGCCAGCCAGTTGTATTAACAAGAAGAAAAAACTTTGTTGACATCATTTAGCTTATGAACTGTAATAAAAGTAAAAGCTACGACATAAATACCGTGCCGATGGAGAGGGGAGGGAGATTCATACTTCCCTTCTGAATCTCTTCTTGTGCACACACACACACACAACACACTTCCTTACACAACCAATGCTGGTCAGGGAAAACTAAACAAAAGAAAAGTTGAAAATATGAGAGAACTGAAAATATAATAAAAAATCAAAACCTTTTATTGATGCCACGGAAATAAATTTATGTGTCCCTCCTTGAAGACATGCCTGCCTAAGGCTGCGCTTTTTGGAAAAAATTCGGAACTGTATGCTTTATGGTGCTATAACAACCCCAATACTTGCGCCTTCCGCCCCACTTCAACGTGTGAGCAGATTAGAAAGTGAAGATGCTGCTTCGAAGCAATAATTTTTTGATTTCTTTCGTTGTCTCAATTTCGAATGAAGTTCAGCACCTTCAGCTTAAATTCTACGCTGGACTTTTTGCTCTCTTCCGCGGACTTATTTCAATTTATAACGAAGTTCGTAGCGCAGTAAAATTTTATACTTAAATAAAATCAACCAGAAAGAAGCCAGACAATCATTTTATTCAATATACGACAGAAATCTTTGGGAACGAGTCGTTACGAGCTTTTTATGAAGTCGAAAAATTGGGTTTGATGAGACGTCACACAGTTATTATCCCTTGTACCAACTAAAATGAATACGTTAAGGCTTTGCTGGATTAAATCACTTTAATGTGTTCATACACTGTAAACAACGCTTTTAGCGATGACAATATTATTTTCAAATTTATTTATTAATATTTTTATTATTCTTTTTTTTTGCGTTTAAATTAAACTTTTAAGCAGTTGTAATACAAAGACAGTGTTTATTTGTTGAATATTAATAATAAAGCAGTCGCGGATGCAGTTAAAGGATAACATGGGATGTCTCCGAATATATTAAGTAAGTATATAAAATATATAAAATCTGTGAGCATTTCTACCGACTTGATTAGAAATTATAACAATCATTTTAAATCCCACTCAGAACGCTAAGTTGGATCCGCCCCTGAAAAGAAGGCAGCAATTGGATTTCAATTGATGTTGTAAAAATATAATTAAAACTATTCAGCATTAACGAAGAATCTGAAGCATATTTAAATCAATTTGTTTCTGAAATGTTTACTTGTGATGACTGAATAAATCACATAAACTCAAAAACTTTGAAAACAATATTAATAAGTATTTTTTTCTACAAAACGTGTGAAATAGTTGAAGCAGTTTATGTTGGGTTAAATGCAGGCCAAATTAACAACAAGTCTTGAAGCCAAAAGGATAACTATTGTTAAAGACTATAGAAACAAAAATCTGAAAATGTTCTACAATTTTTAAATTTAATTAAAAAAAGTGGGGACAAATTTTGTTTTTGAAAAGTATTGATTGAATTGAAAAAGTAACCAACTCTGTTCATTGATTTCCTTTGGCTAATATACAGTTTTTTTTTCTTTACTTTTGTAGCATCTCTATTTAATATCCATAAATAATATTATTTCGAAGCTAAATCAAATAAAATTAATATAAAAATGCTTAAACAATTTTTGTATTTAGTGGGAAAACATATTTACTGAAGTATCTGTCCGGCTGCACTCTTAATCGTTGTTTGATTAGGCGAGGGAAAATCGTTGCAAATTACTTATTCAATAAATAATTAATTTCTTGTAATTAAAGTCATCACATAAATATTTGGCCAAACAAGCCTACACATACCGACCGCCTGAGTCCCTGCCGTCGTACAAATAATAAAAAGAAATTTAAAGGAAGAAGGAATTTCCTTTCATTATGTTTTCCGCTTACATTCATATTTATAAGTATTTCATGTGTTGTTGTATGTTGCAACGCATCGAACTGATTTGGCTGGTTTCCTTCTGTGCGCGAACGCTTGTCAGCAGTGCCGTATTGTGTCAGTCAGTTCGTAGTAAGTCGGTCATTAGGGAAATCATTTTTGGCAAGAACTGCTTCTCAGTATCAAGATGTATTTCACACACCACGAAAACTGTGTTGATGTCTTTTGGCACAACAAACAACAGGGAAGGACTAGCAGAGTCCACTTGGAAAGAGTGAAATAAAACAAGTCCAAAATATAAATAAATATGAATTGCATGTTTGTAATTTGATTCGTATGTCATTGACTTTTATATTAAAACAATTTCTATATGAAATGGCGACTTATGAATCCAACTCACACATCCTTCATAATCGTTAATAAATATTTTGTTTATTTTCATTAATTGCTTCTAATCAACAACCGAATATTTTTTGGCATCCTCTCCTTCTCTCACTCTGAGAAATTCCTCAAGCAAAATCCTTATTTCAAGTCAAGAGTTGTTTGCTAATGGTTGAATTTCCATTAACATGTTGGCACATGTTAAGCTGAGAAATAAGTTTTTGTTTTTGACACACATCCGGCACCAAAATCGCACGCAGTTACACACTCGAACATCCTTCAGGAAAATCCATAAACGATAATGAATAACAATGTTAATGCAAGCAAAAGGTTCATAAGCGCTTCTTAAGAGCTTAACATCCCATCACACACAATTTGAATTGTTTGTTATATAAAAGACTCATCACATCATTCCGTTCGCAATTCAGGAAAACTTCTTGGATGTGCACAAATATTTGAAACACGATTCATGGTCATTTGCAATCAAGCCTTTTCGATTAGATAGTCGCGTGTTCTCTGGCATTAAGCACAAAAATTATATTCAAATTTAATTGATTATGATGAAATTATAGTCAAAAGATGATTCACTGTTTGCATCACATCATATTAACTGTCGTGCACCAAAGGCAGCATTGCAGGACCCTCCCTAATAAGACCCCCTAGTAAAATAACGAGCAACCAAATGGCTGCAATAAATTCTATGTCCTCTATGTTTTCTATCCGTACTATCATTCTCCTTTCCATAGATGGGCCAAAATTAATTGCACAATTGGGCGCCTTGACAAGCAACAATTGCAGGTGTCAAAACGTTTCCCCATTCACGTACGTTCCCATATTTGTAGACGATTTTTCATCGCCAGCAAGAGTGACTTTTCAAATGTTCGTAAACAACTAATCCAACAACTTACAGGACAATTTCTAACACAATAAAGTTTTCATGATGTTTTGGTTTTAAGTTAAAGTCTGAACTCAAACTCTCCACCGTTTTAAAATGAATAATATTTATTTGTAATGTTGATGTCCTTGGATTTAGTCGGTGTTTTTGCAAGCAGGCCAACTTGAGAAAAAGGGCGTGTAGGCAATGGAACCTCACAACTTAGTAGCCATAGTGGATGGATGCATGGACACGTCCGCTAATTATATGCAAGTCGTTATTGACAATTTCACATTCAAAAGCTTACCAGCATCCTTAAGAACGCTGCTGTTAATTGACGCACCGGGCAAACTGAACAAAAAGGTGGCGAGTGCTGACACACAAGCGCCGTTGAAATGTCGTTAATTCGATAAAAAATATTAGAATCGAAGTAAAAGAAAGTTTTACAATAAGAAATCTAAATCATTTGCGCAGTCATGTTCCTGCAGTGCCGAGTTCTCCTGCAGAAGAATTGAGGAACACCAAATTGTCAGTTAGTTTTGATCCAGGACATTCAACTATTCAACAGAAAAATCCGACCATGCAAGGACGAATGGGACAGATGTGTGTATGAGAATAGAGATTTATCTTGAGAGCAAAACATTCATATTACAAAAAGTAGATGTTGTGTTTGCGGGGTATAACCTGAAGTCGAAACGTTTGCAAGTCGTTCGTGTTAACGGCAAAATTACTTATTTCAATAATGAAACGGTTCATTTCAAGGGATTTGGACGAACATGTTCTTTTGAATTTGTGCGTCACTCAACGGTTTCGGGCATGCTGTTAATGCGTTTGTGTGTGTAACAAGAATTCTAATAAATCATACGGCTCGATTAGATGAGCAGTTTTCCTTGAAAATTACTTTCATAAAGAGACTAATTCCAGTGTTAAGAATGCGATAAATCTTTTTAATGAATTTTTTAAAACTCATTATATTTCAAGATACAATATCTTCTTCTTTACTAAAACGTTCTTTTGCTATAAATTCTCTTAAACACATGAAGTGAAATATTTTAGCATCATTTAACGTAAAATATGACTTAATTTTCGGCAGTGCAGTGCGACGAACAGGGAACGTTGGCGGCAGCAGGTGATGAAATACTAATCCGCAGCCGTATTACGAGTCTATTTAAATGTTACGACTCCAGTTTTAAGGAGTTGCAGAGTTTCTATCAGTACAACACGGCTTTGCTTGTAGACATTTTCACAGTCTGAAAAGAACGTCGGCTCTACTTTGAATTATTTGACGATAGACCACGAAAACGTTTGGAGTTCTATTTATCTAACTGATATCAAATTAATTTTTTTAAGTCCTTTCTAACACATCAGAACGGACTCTGTTTGCTGAAGTAGAACAGGAAGATCGAGAGTTCGAATCTTATGAATCTGCTTTGGTGCATGGTTATGCTACTAGTTGTGCCTCTATTTCAATGACGAAGGTGTGGCACTGGTCGCCACACTTTACGCCAAAGGACTAACGATGTCACGTACCAAAGAACAAGAAAAACAACAGTTTCAGAGATGACCTCTGGGGGTTCCAGATACTAAAGAAAATACAGAAAAGAATATGCAGCCATTTGAAATCTTTTAGTAAATAAACACTTTTTAAGAAATCTCCATCACACACTCTCCACTTTAGGGGGCAGTCAGTACAGGCTGTTGCACATTCTTTAATAGAAAATTTGGAAACAACGGCCTAAAGTGATGCTTCCTAAATCAGCCATTCGGCCACTTCACAATAAACTGAATATTCAATTTAGGCGAAAGAAAAGTGCCTCCTCTATCTGCTGCCACAGTTTGCTGCTGAATTGTGCAACTGGAATACGGTTTTGTTCTCGTTGCTGCCGCTTTACATCTTGATTAGAATTGTGTAAAAACTTTTATTGAATTGATACAAAAGACACGAAGAAACAGTTGCAGAGGATTTGCTCGGGACAATCCAAACAAATACTCTTCAAGTGTGCCTGGTCGTGTGTCCATGTGCCCACTTCACAATCAAACCTAAATTGTTTATGTGTGTTTAACAGTGTGGAAAATTGATTTGTTAACGGTATTTGTCGGTGTGTTACGGTACTAAACAGTACATGAATTGTGTATGTTTTCGTTAATGACTTTTTCTTGATACTTTGTTCCTTAAAACAACAACAAGAAGAAGAAGAACAGCAACATCCAGAGCAATACATACACAATTACATTATTTCATTGTATTTGTAAAGTGAACCGTCTACTCGTCTTTTGTCCATTTAAATCACAAACAGATAAACACAATTCTTGCAAGAGATGAAGAAAATTATATTCAAGTCACTGGAAACCAGGTTAGTTTTCTCTTTCATCTGGCTAAATAAGATAATGTTATTATAATATTAAATAATAGGAAGCGAAATATTTAGTTTTCATCTTCTTTTTTTTGTGGGAGCAGAATGCCATCTCATCGCACACGTTTATGTGGTCGAGTTAAAGCGATTTCATAACCACTGAGTACTTTTGAAATACTTTGTATCTGCTTTAAGTAGTTGTTAAAAATAAATAAGCTATTATTGTACATCTGTTATCCTGCAAAGGATCTTCCGGAAATAGATTTTTACATTGAAACATTTGGCAACAGTATGTTTATGGCCTTAAGAAATTGCGTTGATTCTTTTGACAATTCCAATGATAAAAGTAATTGAATAATGCACTCGCTTTGTGCGTTGCAGATGTGGTTGCCCTTTTCTGTGGCACTGCAAATTTGTTAAAAACAAGGTAAATAGTTTTTAGAGGCAAAAGAACCAAGCAAAAACATGATGTCACTATTTTCCATAACTATTAACTGGTTCGAGTTGCGTAACGTCATAATGGGCGGTAACTTTTACTTTGATGTGTGAATGCCGTGAGTTAATTGACAAAGTTAAGTAGTGTCGGTAGTAGTTGTAACCGCGTACTTTTTGGGTGAAGTTGGCTTATATGAGAGTAAATGAAATTTTATTAGCTTTTTATGTTCTAATCAAGTGGAATATTTTGAACCACTCATAAGACAGCTACGCGCAAGAAAAATATTCCAAGTCATATAATATTTCGGTGAGTTTCGAAACGTTAAAAATAAGAATTCTTAAAGTAAGAAACAAAACAAAAAACTAAAGCAGTGAATTAGTATTTTTCCACTGAAATTATGAGTTTCTTCTTGCCCAATTACAGAGTTTTGATTGTTTAGCAGCTCCTAAAGAAGCTGTTAAGCAAGTAAACCTCGTGTAACTAAGTTCTGTCTTGCAAATGAGTAACGAATTTAAAAATATTTCACCAACATTTTCTTGTTTTATTGGGGCATATCTGGAAACTGAATTTTATTAATATTTTGCTTTTGGTAATTGAAAACAAAAATTAACAAAAATTTCTTATGTTAAAACAATTATTAGTTGTTGTTCTTGTTCTGTATTTCTCTTACGACTGCAATTCGAGTCGGAAAAAAAATCAACCAATTGTAGAATGAACTAAAAACGTAAGAAAATTAAAAAGGAACAGTGAGTTTTTCTTTTGACTTTGATATTTGTTTTAGACTTCTCACATATTGAAGTGAGAAAATTACAATCTTTAGTTTTCCTAAGAAATGTTTGGTAAAACTTCCCTGCTGATCTGCATTAGCCTCAGCGAAATGCGCATGGGAACTGGCTAAAACCCCTCAATTGCTCACTTTAAACTTTTTAGTTAGATTTTGGGAAAAAAGGATCAGCACAAAATTAAAATTAAAGAGAATAAAAATTTAGGTTGTTTAAGGTAGAGGTTTGTGAAACGAATAAAGAGTTTTCCATCATGATTTTAATAGAACTTAAAGTGAGCAGCGATAAGCAGAAGAGAAGTGCGTCGTAAGTTAAACCAACTCAGTGGTTAAGGCGAACTTCTAATAAATCCAATAAAATTCCTCACCTTTACCTGAGAGCAGGACTGGTTATGAAAGAATATTGACATGTATTTATAACACGATATGACACAGAAATATGTTAAATAAATACAAATAATAAAAGTAATAATAATGCAGAAAATTGTAGTAACAATAATAGATATTTACTAACCTTTCCAAGCCCCAAATTATTTATGCAAGGGAGTGTATTTAAGCTGCAGCTCTTTCAAAGGCCTTGACCGCAACTAATGCGTGTACACCCAGGATTCTGTTATGCAGGCACATGCAAAGAAAATGAAAATAATTGCAGAAAAATTAATTAAAATCCAATAACTTATTCCAAAACATCAACTCTAAGCGATGTTTGTAAATGCGTGTGTGTGTGTGTGCGTGCGTATAACAAATAAATATTTGTTTTCGTTTGTAATAGAGTCCACAAAAGTATCGGCCTGTTTGAGGACATCAATATTTGCCAGGGACATTAAACGCAAGTGAAATCAACATATTGATTTTGTTGTTTTCTCTGCCTCTTATAATATTCAATTCGAGTCCTTACGATCATATTTATATGCAAACACACGCACACGTGTGTGTGCGTGCATGTGTGTGTTTAGTCAAATGGACAAACAGATTATATAAATCATTGCACTTACGTTTATTTGCAAATGGTAAATATTTGAACATATTTTAATATGATTTAACTTCCTGTTATTGTGTTTGCGAAACGTGCGTGTGTCTTTTGCTGATGCGGAGACAAAACCGAAATTAGATTGTAATTAAAAGCAAAATTCTATTTACTCGTATGCTGGACATGCTCTCGCATGCTTTTTGCTTTTTTGCTTCTACTGCCAAACATTATGTCACACGCACACACACGCACACACATGCAAAATCACTCCATTCATGTTAATTTATCAAATCTTAGTAATAATTAATTGGAGAATGTATTAAATCAGTGCCACAAGGTGCATATAAAACCTTTGACATGCGGTGTTAAATAAACGAGTATTTTAATGCACATTTAAGAGGATCCCACACAGTCATGACTAAAACTGATGCAGGAGCAAAAGAGAGGAGAAACAATGATATATTTTACTGCTGTTACCGATTATTATAACTGATATTTAAATAACATTTTCATTTAGTACGAAAATTATATACTGGTATTGTGCAAAGCTTTTAAACGTACATGGCGAAATGTTACTACTGATCTCGGCTTCATTACGGTTATGGCACGATAACACAAGGATCATAATGGTTCCAACATAACACCAACACACTCGTAACTACACAACAATCATAATTGAGTTGAATTACCACTTTGCAGGAACTGGAAAAGATTTTATAAAACTTTTCATTCTTTTTACATGGCGAGTCTTTTAGTTTGGTTTTAGATCAGTCCAAGTTTAGCCTCATCCTTGACGTACGCCAAGGATGTGGCCATTTTTTCATTCCTATCCCTCATGTCAACAGTTGCATACCTGGATATGCCTAATAATATTTCTGAAAACATGTTGATGCATTTATTGCATGAAATTTAAAACTTTTCATAAATTGAACAAAACTAAATAACAAATCAATCAATTATAAGGCAGAATAATAATACGTAAAGAGATATTTTTACGAACTATTGAAGCAGAAATAAAACAATGCAAATACAAAACACAAGTAAAACAAAAACAACACAGAAATAAACTTAACAACAACAAACATTTTATATAAAATGCAGGGACATACGGTTTTGACGTATGTGCAAATTTATTTGCCGTTGACTTGAAGTCAAACCGAAAAGTACTAAAAGCAGATGCGTACTTTTTCCTAAATTTACTTGGATTGTTTCCGTCATTGTGCCAGCACGTGTGTGGAACTCCTGTTTCAGTTCATGCTTATGATGCCCACTGTTGTGTAAATTCAATTTGCCTAAACACAAGTTAAGTAAATTATCAATGAGAGACCAACTTATTCTAACAGATATTCGGCCGAAAACAACATCTTGAAAGAGTCGACTATTCGTTATTTTAAATTACAAATGATACAATTTAACTTTTAAACAAAAATTCTTAAAAGTCTGCATATTTTCAATTCTTTTTGAGACTCATGAGATGTGATGATGTTGTGTTTATTGCTGGCCACAAACCTTTTAAATTAAATAGAACGATGCAGCACTTAGTCAGACGAAAATGCCAAAATTTATGCTTGTGGGCCTCTTGGATGTCATGTCAAGTGCATTTTTGGTCCGTCATAGAAAATTTCCAAGCAGAAAATTCCCAAAGATCTTTCCAAAGCCTGAGACTAGCAAATATTTTCTGCATATAAATTAAATGAGAATGTGTTGCTGCTTTGTAAATACGACAGGAGTGTTTGATTGCATGTGTGTGCTTTCGGAACCGCAAGGAAACTCAGTCCCATTGAGATTTCCAGGGCAGGTTGCAACAGCAACACCTAAAACACATTTATTGTTAATAATATGCTTGTGGTCTTGATGAAGATGATGATGATGATGATGATGCTGATGATGATTATTTATCAAGACCATGATTACAAGACACTGTTTATTCGTGTTTTTCCGTCTGAGCACTTGAGCATCCTTGTGAATAAATATTAAAACCCTGAGCAGTACACAACAATTAACTTAATAATGCTGCACATGTTGTGAGGAGTTGCATACTTTTTGTGATGCTGCTTCTGCTACAATTTTGAAAAATGTCCTGCAGGATTCATTAACAGCACTTTGAAAGTTTTGCTTGATGATTCCTGCAACTTTTCAAGTGCTAAAGGATGTGAGTTCATTTAATGTGGAAAGCAGAGCTTTAAGAAAAACGACTTTATTCTGCTTAACTTTTGCTCTTCTTCAGAAATGTTTCATAAGCAGAACGGACGCAGGTTACAAGTCACACTCACAAAAGATATTCCGACTTTCATAAATTAAGTACGTGCGAATGTGCGTTAGCCTGGCACCATTCGAGAGATCAGCCATATACAGAAGCCACTTTGGCCTTTAGCTTTCTTAATCTCCACCTCCAACTTTATAAATGTGAATATTATTTTTGAATTCTAACAAAGTTTCTGTTCTTCCTTCATGCATCATGCTGAATAGTCAGCATCTAGTTTATTCAATCGGTAAATATATTTCAGAAAATGTCGAACCGAATAATAAACTGAAGCAACCAAAATATTGACGAATTTGCATTTCCGGATGCATTTGCTTGTCGGACCAGGCTAATGTTTTGTAGCTTTTATTTGTATGTGAGTGTCTGCTGGTGCTGCTGCCTTCGGATTTCTTTCCCCTACTTTTGCTTACAATCTAAACAAGTTTGAGTTTCAGGGGGCAAGTGTTACAAAGTTTAAGTGATACAAAAGAAATTGTGTTTTATTTTTATATAATTTTTATATGTTGGCAAATAAATTGCAAATGTTTCGAGCAAGAATGCACAAGTTTTAAGTGTGTGGAGAGAAGTTTCGAAAGTGAGTAGGTTGGAATTCCATTAAAAACTTGCAAAATATGTCCATTATTTTTTATGGCTGCTATTGTTTTTGTTGCTGTTGCTGTTTCTATAATAGATGAGATAAATATTCTATGTTGTCATAGAAATAAAAGGCATTTCGATTTTGCAGATATACGCCAAGCATTTGGCATTTGTAAGCGTCACGTGTATCCCAAGAAGTTCATTATTTGTAGTTCCTCCAGCCTCCAGAACTTCTTTGTTTAAATATGAGTTCGCTGGAATCCTCAAGCCTCATCTATGAATTAAACAGCAGCGCTTTATTGAAAATCTTGTGCAACAAAAGTTTATGGTTGTCAGAATTCCTCAGCGCATAAATAATTATGCAGGGACTTTGAATAGGAGACTATTTCTCACTTCCGGGTATTTTGAGTTTTTGTTTGTGTTGAGGACAATTGAAATTAAATTGTATTCACAGAAAATAACGACTTATCGCTGAATGCAATTTTAATTAGTATTTACAACTACAATGGAACAGTTTCAATTGAATGCAGCCGCTGCAATTAAATCAGCAATTTAAATTATTTTCACTTCATCAAACTGCGGGTGGATGATTGTTTGCATTGTTTGTTGCACGTGCACTCAATGTTGCAAGTTAAGCTTTAATAATATTTTATTTTCTGCCACCTGCTTTTATAAGTGTCAATGTCAATTCCCGTTATTAATTATCAGCTTGAAAATAGACTGGGAACAATGAGCAGCAGGCAGCGCAGATGATACTGCAGAATATTGTCTGGACGAGAGTTAACAACTGTAAGAGTGCATGCAAACAATGAACGTTGAATTAAAAATGGGAATACAAAACACACACACACATACACAAGCAGGTAAAATTAATATATTCCCACTTGATTTAATACTCGAACAGGAGCTCGTGTTCGCCATATCAAAATAATTATTGGAAAAATAAAATCAAATAAAATAAAATAACTGGTGATTTAAGAACTTTAATTCTCGTCTTCATGAGTGCTTCATGAAAAATTCAAAAATCTGTTTGCGGATCACTCGTTTTCGAAGTGATTCAATGACAAAAAATTCGTCGAAAGCGTTCCTCAACTAGACAATTATCGTTATTAATTAATTAATCAATAATTAGCTTGTTTAAAAGGCCAACAATTTTTCTTTGAGACTTTTGCAAGTTAAGGGTTTGCTGAATATGGAGGTTTTAAAATATTCAAACGAAAATACTACCAAAATTGTTCAATTCGCATGATTTTTTTTTTGTATCGCTTAAAGTGGTATTTTAAACCGAAATTATGCGAAGGAAAAAAATTTACTTGCCAAATATTTTTGTTTGCTGGACAACAACTTTAAACGATACAACATGACTTCTGCTTCGTTTCACTTAAACACAGAAAGTTGTTGCTGGACTGGCATTTTAGAAATTTTTTAATCCACTTATAAACGGTAACTTTGCAAATACGTGAAAGCCGTACGTCTCCGAATCGTCAACAGTTTATTGACTTTTTAATAAATTGAATACCAGCAGATATTTAATGACATAATGAAAATAAGCCGCAACTCATGTTGAGTATTTCATCCGTATCCAATAAAAACGTTTCTTTTATTATTTTTTAACGACTGAATTACATGTGAGTAAAATATTAAATGGCAGACCATAAAGTAATGAATTCTACTGCAGGTAAAGAAAATTGTATGCCCAAAATTTGCACAGAGAAAAGGAGTTCAAAGACACAAATCATAATTTTAGTTGCTACGATCGCTTATTGATTGAAAAATCTGTTGTTGAGAGAAGTGATCCTCATATCGAATCACACAAATTCTGGATTTCCTTCTCGGTGAGAGTTTTAATCATTTAAAATCACTTTTAAGTGAAGCAAAATTTGTAAATCGTGAATGAACTCCTTGAAATGCTATCGGTTACATGATTTTTAGGAAGCGAATTCATTCGAATCATGTTTGTGTTGTTCATGTGCGCCTCAGAGTTCAAAGTTTCTGCTGATTGATTGTTTTTATGTTGTAAAAACAAAGCAGGCATTCCACTTGCCTTCCAATAAAACACTGCCCACTTTTTCCTTTAACCTTTAACGTGTGCTTAAGGTGAAGTAAAAACTAAATTGATGGAGCCCAATAAAACAAGTGAGGGACTGTAAACTAAAGAACTTTCATTTAAAAGTAGAAAACCAATAAAAACACTGTAAAATTAATGATGATCGTTTGTAAAAGGTGGAGTGGTTGAGGGCGCACGTAATACTTTGGCAGCAAAAGACTATCCCATACAGAAACCAGTCATTGTTATTTAATATTAAACAAGTTCCAAATGAAATGCCACATCGCTGTTTCTCAAATTAAATAGATCCTTTAAACGCTGACAATTTCAGGCGGTGCAAAGCAGATCCCAAATTAAAAAATATCCTAACGCTGTTGGGTCTGTTAATGTGAGAGGATAATCTCTTAAAAGAAAACTCAAACACTTTAAAATTGTGGGACTTTAATTTTGGTTTCAGGGCTTTAGCTCATGGCACAGTAGTACAAACTCATATTGATGTGTGTACACATCACTTGGAGTCTTTATTAATTTGTTTGTGTGAGTAAAATGTGTTTAATTTTCTTAAATTCAGCACCTGAAACCATTTTCGAATCATTGGAAGAGCTATAATAGCTTTTGTTAAATATGATTTATGAAACTATAAAAATGCTTCGATGTAAATGGAAATTACACAGCATTCCCATTCCAATTTTAAGAAAATAGAAATTAAATGCCCGTACGAAATAACAATAACTTTAACAATGATACAAACATCCATCCATACTTTCACATTCGTGTACATTCAGAGCAGAACAACTAGGACCCTGCCACAGCATATGCCTCCATATAAAGACTTCACTTCGCTTTGCTTTAGTTGGGCTGAAAAAAATTACTAAAAGAGCAAAAAATACGACATTAATATTGTTCCTCCATTATCCGATGAAACAAAGTTAAATGAAAATAAAAATTCCTTTCAACACATAAACAACATAAAAATAAAATAAATGCGATTATGCCATCCCCGGGTAAAAGTTCAGAGAAGCACTCAGATAAGGCAGACACCAACCAATACAAACATGTTGGGAAAGTCACAGATTGAATATTAAAAGTCGTTTAGGCCAAATATGATATGCGCAGTGAGTCATTGTTCGTATGCGGAGGAACCATTACAAAATGGCTCAATTGCGTTGTTTTCGCTTCGTTTAATGCGCAATTTAAGGGCGATCTAAACTGGTGAGTTTTCTGTTATGAAGGATGCCAAATATTTCACTCCCTGTTGCTAAAAGCTTGTTCTAGCAACTTTTCAAGCTGCCTTTTCTTTGGCATCAAGTAGTGGTCGACTAGTTTTAAGTAATGATCCACGGCTTATAGCATTTCTCGTACCAACACTTTTTTCTACGTTCAATAAAATTTTTTCCACCGGACCAATCCTTATCTTAAATCCAGTTCCGATTGAATCGTATTCAAAGTTTTCGAAAGATTATTAAAATATTTTAAATTAACTTTGATGTCGATTGATTCTCATAGGAATTCCACTCAATACCGTGACCTCAATTTAGAATTACTTGACAAATTTTGAAGATATCAATAGTGGCGAATATAGCTCCGACTTATTGAGAAGAAAGATATAAATATTTTCACATTCAAAACTATATAATTATTTTTATTGTACGCGTGCAAGACTGAATCAGTTTCTTTAAGATTTTACCGAGTTCAAAACTCGACCTCTGAACAGTAACAGTTTAGATAAATACTTTTATGAAGATCCATTTACTTCTATGTATGCGTGTCTTTCGTAAAATCAGGGCTACTAGAATTCAAGAAAAATAAAAGGAGCGCTGGTTTTCATTTTATTTTATTTGTCAAATAAAACATTTTGATAATGACCGTCTTTCTACCACCCCTTAACTTTATATAAAGACTTTTTAATGCAAATATTTATGTTGGGCATATCCACACATGATTACCTTTTGAAATATATATTTCCAATCAATACTGTTAAATGGAATGATCTTTGAAGTGCACCACAAAAATAGGCATGGCGTATTTGTAGAGAAACATAAGAGATGTGAAATCAGCGACTGCAACTTTTGGTTGAATACACTCTGCTAAACCGTGACCTATAATCATGTGTATCGAAATTAGTTTTATATATTGTACATATATGAAATATTATATGAATATAAACAAAAACCAACAACAAACACAAAATATTTCAATGACTTTTAATTAAATATAAACGGAACTCAGAAATCTGTATAATTATTTATCAAACATACACAGGCATAGTACGTGAATGTGTGCGTGTGTGTGTGTGCACGAATGTAGCTAACTCGGGCATGAATATCAAATCTAAGTAAAAAATTTATTGATTCAAACACATTTAAATAAACGATGATGCAATAAAGGACATCAAGTTTATATTAATTTCGTACTTTTCCTTGTTTTTATGTTTTTGTGTGGAGATTCACATGGACGAGCATACAGTCGCACATGCAAACACTGTATGTATCAGTGGTGCCAACAATGAAAAAAATGTTTTCCATTTATGAAAAAATTTAATTGCAGAGAAGTCGGTCAGATTTAGTTGTGATGCCATTATCGATCTCGATTAATGATTTTAAGACAAATGAAAGACGTCAACTTGATATATAATTAATCAATAGATTTGTTTAAGTTTTTAGGTTATTCAATATTAATATATATATATATATATTTTTTTCGATATTTCGCTAGCCTTCGGTTAGCTTCTTCAGGAAATTATGAAGAAGCTAACCGAAGGCTAGCGAAATATCGAAGTAAATATATATATTAATATTGAATAACCTAAAAACTTAAACAAATCTATTGATTAATAAACGAAAAAAGGTTAAAAAATCAGATACAATAATTGATATATAATTTTTAATAACCTTAACTCACTTATAACTATATTGATGTTGGCTTAACTTTGCATATTTCGGAGATGTCTGATATTTTTTATGCTTTTCCCTTGTTTGTAAGTTTTTCCGATTATATTTAACAACTTCGGTATAAAAGTGAATTATATATACAGGAGCTTGGAATTTAGCAGATTGTTTTACATTTTTAAAACGTTCTTCTCATGATGCCCTACATTTGTACGAGATATTCCATATGATTTTCTAAAATAAATGTTATTATAATTCAATATATTAAAGCAGAAATTAATTTTCAAGTCCCGTTTTAATTTCGGATGTACTTGCGTAGCAGGGCTGCGCTCAAGAGTGATACAACCACTATTTTCACTGCAAATTTAATATGGCAACGCTGGCATTACGTCACAGACGTGTATCCGTGTGTTCTTCTCCTAAACGATTCTACTAAATATTCACTACAGACAATCGATATTTTCATTCAATGAACACTTTAAAAAACATTAAACCATAAATTTTAATACATTCAAGCATTATTTATACAACTAACTAACACACACACACACACATACTCTTATATGGGAATTTTTACAAAAAGCCTCCGTTTTATGAATAAACGAAATATACACACAAGCATTGATGTACACTGCAAAAAAGCCTCAAATTCATGTGTTTCTGGTGTACAAGACAACAACAATTACAATACCAAAACGACAGCAACAACAAACATTCTTACACATACATACACACACACACACTGACTTCTCTATGCAAAACAATTTTATTTTTCAATTTTAAAACATTTTGGGCATCATAAATTTGGAAGGAAACGAAAGACAAAAAAATAAACAAATAAATAATAAAAATAAGTTAAGAAGAAGAAAAACAACTAAAACGTGAAAGGAAAACACAAGTAGTAACCCAGCAAACAATAGTGCCAAACATCTGACACAAATTGGTTTCAGCATACGATACCTGATATACTCGATGTTGTTCCCCGTCAAATGTTGCTCATGGCTTGAAAAGAAATAAGAAAACTGTGTCACATGGATGTGCACAGAGATTCAATAGCGTTACATTTCTGCATCTAATCCCAATATTGAATGTTCATCATGCAACACTCTCTAAACATGGCAAAAGTTCTGCGTTAATATCTTTTATGTAAATATCCTTCTTAACCTTGTCACATCTGAGAAAAGAATACAATCCAGTCAGTGTGCTTTCTTGGAGACACGCACACAGTTGTATACGCATGCACGCACACACGTATACATCCCAGAGCCAAATATATGGAGACATTATCAGAAAAAGGACACGAATAGGTAAAATATATCCTGGTGAATGTTTGCCATGAGACAGCCAAGAGTTTCTAAAGTGTATGCCAACAACAAGGCTTCTATTTAGATTCTTGTATGTACACACACACACACATAGACACACGCACATACATGCACACATACATAGAGATATACTTAACTAGAATAAATATAAAACAAAACAAAAGCTTCTCAAAATTTAGTATATTAATTTAATAGACAAACAACAACAAAAGAAAACATGAAAACAGTATTCAGAATTTAAAATAATTAATTCGGCATGGCAGCAATAATTTTCAGAAATCTTGTTTGTTTGAAAGGAATTAAAAAAGGACGCACGCATGCACACATTTTGTACAACCACAAAAGCGACCGGTGAACTCCCTCTTTGCCAACTAAATGACCTTCAAAGTGTCCAACTGTTAACCACATATCGAGAGTGTGCAGAAGTACACAAATGCATTCACACATACACACAGACATGGCTGCCATAGTTCCAGTAGACCTCTTAGTGACGGCATGTTAACCAAAACATAGACAAGGATGGCATGAGAGAAGGTTACAAAAATCAAGAAAAGTTCTAAATGGTCCGGAGTTTTCGCTGCGTTAATATACGAATTCGTCGAACTGGTTACTTCATTTCCAGTACCGACAGTTCCTGGGACATGAAAATCATCAAGATCATTATTAACATGAAGAAATTGCGGCCAACGAAATCGTTTGGAAGGGATGGTATGCGAAAAGGGGAAGTGTAAACTGAAACATTTCGAGATACTGAAAATAGCGACATTATACCCTGATGTTCATCTGAGACATCTAATTAGTGGCGATATAATATACACATTAATGTCAAATGCTGGTGAGATTGTAGCGCCTTTCGAAAACAGCCGTGCTTTAATATAGTCAATATCTCGTACGATTTTGTTTTACCACGAAAAATGTATTCCTCAAATACTCTGGTAATAACATGCCCATATGCGAGTTGAAACCGCATAGACTTGCGGTTAAAATGAAGGACGAAATGGGATAACACCTCTACACGTTAGAGAAGACAGGAAAGCGTTCACACCACTTGCGTGTGCTTCAGGGAAGAACACAAAATTACGACTTTAAATTATTTTGTCATTTTAGCTTCTATTCCTCTTCGACTGATGGGCAAACAAAAACTTTGCCAATTCATTTGCATTTTTCTAAAGTTTGTTGCCACAGAACTGGGCCAGGATTATAGAAAAATTAAATGGATTAAAAGCGAAATGCGTGAAGCGTACAAAAGAACGTAAATTGTGTGACAATTTGTTATTTTCAAGAAAGAACTGGGCAGAAAGAAAAAAAAAGGATCGTTTGCATTTTTGTTTTAGTAACACATTTTGCAAAAAAGTTTTAAACTGCAATGAATTATGCAGTGGCCGAAATAAAACTATTTTGTTTTATGCAGCATCAATTCTCAATCTCAGTTGTAACTGCCATCGAAGGCAACAACACACGTACACCTTCAGATAACAATTGAGAATTTTGTTAGGTTGCAATAACTCTTAATTGTTATTGATATTATCAGTCGCAACCACTGGCAAATATTCTAAAAATGCTGGTAACCAGAAGTAAAATGTCGGGTTTCCAATTGCTCTGCAAACGCCTGATTTGTTACCTTTTCCTCTTGCCTTCAGTTTTGCCAAATCGTTACACAATTTGCAAAAGTGCCTAATAAAATATTATAATGGCCTAATCATTTCCCAACAACGCGGGTAACGTCTTGGTTTATATTAAACAAACATACGAGGGTGTATTAAGTCACATGCGTGCATAACGACACACACACACTCGCATGCACATCGTACACACTTGAATTTATGAAAATATTTATCTCTTTTCTTATGCGAAATACTTTAAACGGGCATAAAAGATTTCAATAAAAGCAAAATTTATCTTCCGTGTTAAAGTAACCGACGACAAAATTCCACTATAAAGTCCCATATGCTGAAATCTCTTTTATTAGCAGTAAATCAAATAACCAGAAAAGCAAACGACCTGCAACCACGCATGCAGGCGAAATATTGAACAAACAGGGAAGCACAATATTAATTTTTATTAAAAAATTGTTTTCCTTCTTCCCCTTTTTTGCACTTAGTCACGTTGTAGTGTTCTGGCATTTTTATTTAAGGCAGTCAATTATTTGTACGCTAACACCTCATCACAAATACCCTTTCACCTCGTTGCTCCCTCCAGTCTAGTATTTGTCAAAATATTAGTTTTTTAATTCAGATACACAATCCCGAAATCATAAAAGTTCGCGTCATATGCTGGCATTTATCTCACCCTTGTCCTTATAAAATATCGTTTTCAAAAAAAAAAAAAAAAAAAAAAACGGGTGTTGAACATGCCGACATCGACAAACAAAAAAGGTTTTACATGAAACTATCTCTATTGTTTCAACAGACACATCTACACACACAAACACACACACAGACAGACCATACATGAGCTACAAATTGATGAGAGGGATAGTAAATCCGCATATTCTGGTGCCATGTCATGGGAAATGGACACACGAGTGTGTAACTGCACCAGAAATATTTTGGTGGCTTTTTGTATCACAGAACAAGTCGCTTTAGATCACTGTTGACCTCTTCCTGGTGGTGTAGAAAACGTTCCAAAATTAATAAGCAAAAGGCGAAAAAAGTTATTTTAGATTTAAACAGTTTGTTGAATCTTTTTGCTTCGAAAAACAAATTGTGCAGGCGCCTCTTTCCAGAATACTATGGACAGTATTTTTGACTAAAAATGTAAAATACGTTCAATATTTAAGGTGATTATCGAAAAAGAAATCCAAGTTGGAGAAGTCCAAAGGGGCACAGGCTGAGTTCATACGTCCAGAAGTGGAGTCTTCGTGTTATTCGGTTGGTTTCAGGAATGTGGCCGAAGACTACAGTGGGAAAGTGGTTAAGGTATCTGCAGCTCCATATGAGTGCAGTTCTTATTCCTAAAGTTTTATCGGAGAACAGCAGTTCACAAAATCCTGTCAAGGATTTGTATAACTGAGACTCAGCACGTGATATACTGTTTTCCTCAACAGTTTGACCGGGTATTCACTGTCACTTTCATTTCATTCAGCATCTTCTTGTTCTACTGAAAAAACTGTTATTATTAATTCTGGACCGCGATTGTCTTCAAGGCCACCTATTTCATCAAATAGTTCAAAAGCTGTATGTCTGCAGATTACAACCCTATTAAGTCAGTCATCGTATCACAATTGTACTACATACAAAGTGTCCTCAGTCGTGTTGTCATCATTTTTTTATATCAATTGAATCGGTGCAAGGGACTCTGCACTTTGATAACACCCCCCTGGAACCTCTGTTCAACTTTATATCAAAATTAGGAGATTTTAATTAATAAATTTGGTTTTTTTATTGCATTTAAAACAAAAAGAAAAGGTGGGAACTGAGCATGCGGTATAACTTCGAAGTAAAGAACCCAACTGGGTCATCTAGTAAGTGGCAAGTGGTCTTTCAGTCAACCTAATTGATAGAAAATATAAACCAGATATTCGAAGAGGCACGAAAAAGTTAGTGAATTCCTAATCAAGAACAACGGCAGGGTTGCACTGAAATAAGATTTGACTTACGGTGGGTGACAAAATGTTTGCTCATCCAAAAGTAAATTACACTGGTGTTTTCAGTGACCGGTGCAACAATCGTACAATCGTTGGACTTCATAAGCTTGAGCCGGTAATTGTTGGCTGAATTACCGAGTTCGACTCTGCACTAAATCGTAAAGTAAGAAACAAATTACAGCATTTCCTTCATCGGTGAAGTATGAAGTGAAAATTGCCTTCTTATCTGCCTTCATCTATCACCTCTTCACAACGCAGTGCACATGAAGGAGTCCTAAATCCTGGTCGCAAAAAAAAATTAATAAAAAAATTATAAAAAAGCAATTAAAGTTTACGTAGATGATTCGGAGAAATATTAGAAAACTCCTAAACCCTGCCAACCCTGCGTAACGACAGGGTTTTATTTATCCGTGCGAGCAAACTTTTGTAAAAACATGCATCAACATATTTCTTTGCCAGCCATTATCCAAATGCCCAACATCAAAAATGGATCGATTAAACGATGTGAAAAGCGTTTTTGTTCGAGTGAAATTGTCTACCAGAATATATTTTTTGGTGTACAAAAAGATATCCATAAACCAAAAACACAAACGCTTTTGTCAACTTTAATAAATATTAAATTTCTCATAAATTATTCTTGAACATTCACACGCACACGTGCATTCGGTCAGGCACACACACACACACGTTTAAAAACAAGCATATAACAGAGAATATGCCTGCATGTGTCTGTGTGCTGCGCAATAAATGAAGAAGTCTTTTTGTTCGAGTACATAAATCGGAAGACAATTTTACCATAAATTGTTCTTTCAGCAAATTTCCTGTAACAAAACCAGTAAATATCGTTAAATATCTTTTCTCGCTGGCATGTAGTGGTAGTGGTGACATGCATAATGTTTCATTATATTTAATGCAAAATTAAAAACAGCACAAAAATAAGCGACATGCAACGACCCGATGCGATGTTTTGTGAAAGTTGTTAAAGTGCATCCACACACGCTGCAACGCACACACACACACACACACATACACAAAATATTCAGTGCGAGTATGAAATATGGAATCGTTCACTTTGCCTGAAGACAACTTTTAATAGTCTCTCAGTGGTAGATAAGCATCTTACAACAGTGCACACATACACGCAGGCTTAAACACACACATTTACGTTGATTTTATAATTTTTTTTTTGCTTCTTCATATCCGTCTCTCTTTCACCGCAGATGGCAAGTTTGCCACTCTTTGGTTTCTTTTTGCGAAAAATGTGTATCAAAGAGTTCATACAGAGAAAATAAAAAACTTCATTTTAATTTTATGTCTAATTCATCAAAGAACTTGAATCTTTTTAACCAACCACAACGAGTTTCGGTTTCGTCAATATGAAGCCTTATTAGCCAAAGTTGATAAGTCAAGCCTCTACATACTCTTCCATTTTTAAAGTTACTTACGCTTTTGTATCGTGCAACAAACCTCTGTTAGGAAATTGTATTTTGTACCTTCCGAAATTGCATAAGGAGTATGTGTAGCTGTTGAATGCAAATGGATGTGTATGTATGGATCGAAGATCTGTCTGATAGCAGATAAAACTATTTATGACAATTTAAAACAATCCAAAAGTAAGTTAAGAGAACTCGGATTTTCATGCAACCGAAAAATGATTGGAAGAGGTAAAAATATTTACATAAGAAACCTCCAAGAAAAATCTATATTCAACGCAGATACTTTTTTCTTGTGATGCCTAAAATATCTGTGAATTTTTGTTACATTTCTAAGAATAAAAAAAAAATTAGTATAAAACACATTATGGCATCTTGTGCCATCGCAAGCTAACACAGTAGTGCGCACTGGTGGCATCATTTGTCATGTTCATATATTTCGTTCTGAGGTTTTGCCACTGAAATTTTAAATTTCTGAATGACAGCAGGAAGTCTGTCACAACGTGTTCGTGTTCAGACGCAGGAAACTGTTTCACATAGAAGATCTATATTCAATAAATTATGCGAATTTTTTTCACTGCAAGTTACTGGTGTTTTCTCTCCAAAATTTAATTTCAAATTTTATATATTCTGTGGTGTTGTCTTTGTGTATTAATTGATTTGTTTGAAACATTCTGTTGGATAACAAGTTTTTTGTAACGTACGCAAATGTCGGGCTACACATTCAAAGTGAACCAAATTTAATCGATTTGTTGGCATAATAATTCTTTAGAATCGGTAAAACCTTGACAACATGTTTTTTAAAATACATGACATACGAGTATTCAAGTTTAATTTTTACAAAATAACTGTTTTACAAGGAAGTTAATATTTAAGCAAATGAACTTGAGCATCGCAACGTAAATAGGCGTGACAATTAGAACCCAGAATACTAATGAAAAATTAATTAATTTCATTTTTTGCCATGATTTTCATTACAAGTCTTCAGCCAATAGGATTCACGGTGTTAACAAACTGGATCATATCAATGAAATTGTTGTCTTGTAGTCGCGTCTCAGCTGCTTAACATATTTTTTTCAAGTTTTTGTAGCACAAAACAAAAAATCTTAAGAAAAGAAATTTGCAATACGCGTGTGCGTTGTTGATCAGCTCTTGAAATTATCTCTGCCTATTTTTTGTCAAGTTCGTTGCATTTTATGTAAATTTTGAAGACGGTTCGTTTGTGGTCTTCGCCCTGGTGTTGGTACTGGAGTGTGGCAATTCGTTTATATTTTACATGTCTGGAATATCGTATGGATTTTTGGAAACTCAGTTGTGTGTTTGTTGTCTAACCAACAGCGAGCTGATATTTTCTGTTTGCTTCTGGGTCACTCTCTGTAAGCGAATGCCTTTTTATGCAGTTGTTTTTGTTGGCATTGCGGTCTAATATAAATACCGATATTATGTGTGTCTGTGTGTGTGTATGCATGTGAAAGCTGTAGAGCAAACACATACATTCAAGTGACAAATAGCTGTTCATTAACACTCGTAGTCACAAAATGCAGACCCATCAGAGAAGGTGCCACTGTTACACATGCAACAACAAAGTCTCCTACCACTCTGGGCACTCAAGCGTATTTTCATTAATTATGCGGTTTTCGCAATTTCCGTTGGTAATTTGTTACTTTTGTTACACAAAATGGGAACTTGAGCAACACCAACTGAATACTCTACATAATTTTTACTTCATGTCTTGGAATCAAACGAAGCAGTTGTGAGGCATTTTCATATCTATTCGGCCTGATATTTAAATTGTTAGTTGCACGTGTTGTATTGCTGCTGTGCTCAACACAAATAAATTGAAGGGATTAATAAACACTCCCAGATACGATGGGCTCGGCCACAGAACAGGCGCAGTGTGATGCGTTAATGCATCGGTAAAGCAACAAAATACATCCAACGTTGCTGCGCGATGCAATCAACAGAGTTGACTACCAAAAAATTATTGTTTCCTTAATATTTGTATCATTTGGAGATATAGATGAAGGGGCACGGTTGCAAGAATATGTAATTAGGCCTCTACAGAGAGGGTTACCCACTGAAAATACCATTCATGTTCGACATCATCTTTCCAAACTGAGACCCAGATGACCTTTAAAACCCTGAATGGAAGATTTTCGAACTATATGAGAACAACACAAGATTTTGAAGTCCTTCTGTATTCCTGAATTATTTAAAAACCCGTTTTGTCTGGCCGCGTCTACAACAAGTCGAATAGTAAAATCCGTGAGAAAAGTCGATATGAAGTTAGAGAAGGCATGCACAACAAAAACTAAAAAATGTTTGTACAAAACTACGCCGTGCAGTGAATTGCATGTGAAAGTCTAGTTCCTTAAGTTCTGATTTTTAAAAAAATCACCAAAAAGTGGTGGCGAGTGGTCAACAACTCTTTTTAACTCGAGTGGCAGCAGTACGATGATCTTTTAACACTTTCTCACTTTATATTATTTTGCATACGGACACCTTGACACTTGAAGCAGCGAATCAGTATCAGGCTTTTGGCTGCTGCGCCAGACAGAACGCAGAATTAAAATTGTCATCCCCAGCAAATAATATTTCACACGCCTTTTGCGAAGTATTTGATGATGGAAAGTGGTAAAAAGCTGTCGGTGTGAATCGAGCACAAGATAATTTTTTTAATGCGATGTGCTTTTGCCCTTGTGATGTATTTTCTACCCACTAAAGACGGCTGAAGTGATAAATTGGTCTCGCATGTTTTAACAGAAAATAATTCCAAGTGTCGCCATCATTTGTGCGGCGCAAAGTATTTTAAGCAATTAAACAATTGCCCATTGAAACTCTGCAAAGGAAATACACACTCCTGCACTCTTATTTTTTATTCTTTTCTTTTTTCCCTTTTGTTTTATATGAAAATTAAAGTGTACTGAATGCAGAAAGTAAATAATTGCATACTTAAGCAGCGGCACTGAAGGTTGCGAGTAATTTTCTCATTTAGAGATGAAACTGAAAACGAAAATGTATGAACGAGTGCAGCCGAAAAACAGAGTGAGTCGAAAACTTTTCTTTGGAATTATAACTTTTGCCATTTTATTTGTTAATAAATTGATCGTTTGTTAAGACAGCAAATCGAGCGTGAAATCACAATTTGTCTTAGTAAATGGCCGAACGAGGGGGAACGAAATAACAATAAATCTTTTAATTCCAGCAGCAGGAATTGCAAATTTAGTAAACGGCATCAGGCCCTTTTTTATTCGCAGTTAAGCGTCATGGAGCAGATAATTTTAAAAGACAAAATTGAATAACAATATTTACCAACCCCTGCTCAAGAATTTAATAAAGGGAAACCAACTCCTCTTTGCGCAATTGTCCCCGGTAATTATTGCAGTTCATAATTAAGTGGAAAAACACTTTAAAAGATGAGCCACGTTCTTGCAAACGAAATATGTTCATCTTTTTTTGTTCTTCGTGAATGGAACCCTCTGCTTCAACTTGGAACGAATAATTACATCCACGCTGTGTTGTTGTGGAATGGAGCCTAACCTTGTCACCAAGTCTGCTTCCAGGAAGTGTTTATGCCTACAAACTTTTTAACTTTCTCAAATTAAAAGTAATAAAATAAAACAAAAATTAAATTTATACTCGAGCACTACAGCGCAGTCATTAACAATTTAATGTTTAACCTTAAAGTCAGCAGAAGAGCCGTGCCTTCGTCAACTTTAGCGCCTAATGAAGTGTCGCTAATTTGTGTAATTAAATCATATTTACTTTTCGTCACTACTTTTCCCCCGAAATGTGAATGCAGAATGCAAAACTTAAACAGCAGAAGGCAAACATACGGAGTGCACTCACACACACCCGCGCACATTCGCAACTCATAGTTTTTGTTGTGTTAACATGTGGATGAGAGAGAGTCTCTCTCTGTTTAGAAGGATAATAAAAATAATAATAATTATTTTTCTATCATCAACAAAAGCCAACTGAACAAAAGTTTTGTTTTCATTTGCGTTTGTTTGTGTTTGTTTTTGTTTTTGCTTTTATAGTTTTTATTTTTCAACTTGATTTCCGCTGGGCTCTCACACTCCAACGTCCGCTTCACTTTTTCTCCTGCTGCAACAGTCAGCAAGATTTATTTACATTTAACAGTGGCAGTGGCTGCGGTTATTGCAATATTATTGTTGCATTTATTGTCTTTGTTGCTGTTGTTGTTGTGTTCGTGTGTGCTGAATAAGCTGAACGTGCTGCATGTTGCAAATGCGAGTGTCAACGGCATTGAATGCTGCATCTCATTACAATTACAATTGCATTTTGTCAACGCGGAATTCATCTTTCTGCACCGCACTTAAATCATGTGATGGTTTTTGTAAATAATTGCATGTGCTTGTGTGCGTGAACAGTCGCTGGTTTTCGTTTTCTGCACACACACACTTTCGCAATTTTAATATTGTGAAACAGAAGCTCTTCATACAGTTTTTCTTAAATTGTTATTTCGTTTTATCGTGATGATTCATTAAATTTTCTTGTTAATAGCCCCGTGATTGCTTTACACATTTAATGAGTTGAATTAAAAAGTTTTACTTAAAAATATTTTTCATATATACGGGCGAGGCATACTGCCCACTTCTCTTATCGTTAAGTAATTTTTACTTTTGCTTGTGAGGCGTTGGGTGCTGCATCTTTAACTCAAAATGGTGTTTTCATTGAATATAAATTTAAGTTGGGTTCGAAAGATTATGAACATCAAATTTGAAATGCAACTATTAAAAATAATAACTCGGGGACAGCTGTTCACGAAAAAGAGTGGGCTGTTTATTTAAAAAGTTTTGGAAAATCTAATTTAATTTAAATGAGTTTGATCCGGATTTTTGTTTTCTAAAACAAGCGAAAAGACCGAGTATTCGGCAATTGGAAAATTGTGTACAAAAACCCTACATCCGTACACATGCATACCCGGGGTTTAACATAATTCAGCAAAAAAGTGCTCCCGAGCGAATGAGGAATGTACAACTTAAGCGACATATTAATCATACGCACGGGCTACACCTTTTGACTCCGACATATTTGAAGGGATGGCATGTTTTAAGGATTGGAATCGTAAAGAAACGATCACTTTTCATCATTTTATTGAATTTCGATAAACATTGACTGTAGTGCCATACTGTGAGTTTTCGGGGGGAAAATGTAAACCCTGGTATTTGGCCACTCTTTAACTTCTCGTAGCATTTTTTCTTTTATTATCTGCTTGTATTTAAGTACTAAGAGAAAACATGGGCTGATGGTTACAATTCGAGGCGAATTATTTTAAAATTGTTTGTACTAAAATTTAATTTCAAATTATGTTTTCTGAAAACATCTGTAATACTTCTTATATAGTATTTGCCGTAAACAAAACAAAATCGAAAAAATAATATATTCTTTGATTTTAATTTCCACTGCCAAAAGCACTTTAATACGGTTTTCGATCGGTATCGGGTGCCGTAGTTTGCCTCCTAATTCGTTTTCGCAAAACGCAAACAAGCACAAGTACCCGATCCACTCTTTATTGCATATTCAAAGAGGAACAAAGAATATACTTTTCCACACTACCCGACATCATGTATGATTGCATGCACGCGAGAGAAATTTTTTTATAACCAGAGAATTTATTAAAACGCTTCCACACAAAGTCGACATTCTATGAACCTGTTTGAGCGTTTGTGTGCCAGCGAATAAGAGACTAAAAATGGCATGACTTTCATGAAAATGTCTTTTCATCATTCTGTGTGTCTTGCAAAATTGCCTCTTAAATCGAAAAGTTAAATCTTTTCCATCGTTTGCTTTGCCATGCGAAAAACTAGCAAAAACAATTTTGTGATGATAATTTCAGAAGTGCTCATTAAGAATTTTTGCATAATTTCACATTAAAATTCGCTGGAAAAAAGTGATGCTTAAATTTTTAATTCAAGCGTAAATTAAAGTGTCATTTTAGTTAGTACACCCATGATGATGTTAACCGTGCTAAAGTACAACATATTAACTGTTTAAATAAGCATGCGATTATTCTCTTCGCTATTGCAATGCCAAGCCATGTAAACTACACTCAGCGAAATGTGGGCAAAAGGATGTGTTGGATGCCAACTGACACGAAACAAAGATTTTCAAATTTTTTTTTTACCGGAAGCAGTGTTCAGGGAATGCCCTTTAATCTTGCAGGGGCTGACTTTAGGAGGACTGATGTGGTATCATGACTGGAAGGATTATTTTATTTTATTTATTTTCACTTCGCCGGCGAATTTTCGCTGAAGTACCAACGGAGGAGGGCTGGTACATGCTGGTGTTAATTGTTTTCAAGGTCATTGCTCTGCCTTCGTGAATGAAAAAATATGACAACTATTGAGACAACCATGACGCTACTGAAGATGAGAAAAAATTCGATGCCGTATTCAGAACTAAAAGCGGAAATATTTCTGCAGCTATTCCCGTAGAAGGATTTCGTAAGTCAGCTAAAGCGAAAAATGGGTTCCGTTTTATATGTTGCACAGAATCGGGTAAACAAATAAAATGCATGCGTTGTATTAATAGAAGTTGTCAAAGCCTCCATTTGAAACACTAACAGCTGCTAAACTAATTCATTTTTTTGGGTGTATTTTTACGCTGCTGTGGAACTTGTAATATTCAGTGAAAAGAGAAAAAATAGATGCACACATTCCAGGTAGCTCGTCTGCATTCATTAAAAATATTTTAATAACATACACTCACACACAGACACAGTGGCTCGAACGTATACATGGATATTTACACGTCTGTGTAAGTTCATGTGTGTGCATGTAAATTAGAGGGGCTCCACACAAAGTCTACTTTTGCAACAACTTGATAAGTTTTCTATACCAGCGCACAATTATTTCATATTCTCCTGCAAGTCCTCAGGTTGTTTAATAAATGTTGTCTTTTACGAAGCATGTTTGTGCATGTCCTCTTATTAAATTCATATACATGACATTAAAGTTTTCTGGTGTGCATCTCAAAAGTGTACCTCCTTAATGAAGTGCACGTCTATGTGCAATATTAATAGGTTTTTTCCGCATGTACATTTATTTTCCGTTTAAATACACCACCCGAAAACAAACATTAATTTTCATGGCAACATTAAAAAGCAGCCTTTTATTTCCATTCAAATTTTCTTTATTTCACTAAATATATTTATTTTTACACGAGCACTAAATAGTTTGATAAAAATATTTACTAACGTAAAACTCATTATGATGCCTTTTGAAATAAAATCTTTATTACGTGAATATGTGCGATGCGCTTTGCAATTAGCGAAGAATTTTGAAAATGTCATAGATAAATAAAATGCTGGGCGAAATATCGTCATCTGTTTGTTAGACGACATGCCCAAACCGTGAAATCAAATGCTCCACAACTCAAAAGCAAAATTTTGTAGACTTTGTAGTCGAAGGTCGAAGGTCGAGAACTCGATCCCGTACACAGTCATGATCGAATTTTTCCGACCTGCAGCAGCACATGTTTGTTACAATTATTATCGCCCTTTTTATATGACTAAGCAATACAAACAGTACCCTACCCGCCTTCTTAAAGTCATGACGTTTCAATTTTATTTCACGTTCATGACATTAATTTGAATTATTTATTGGAAATAAATCTAAAACGTGTAACAACTTCTTAAATAAAGTTTTCAATTAATAAATTAATTGTTATCATTCACTCATTTGAATTAAACAATTAACTCCGATTGCGTGTGAAATAATTGTTTTGGACAAAAAAAGGTTTGCGGACAGTCCAAGTCATCATTTTGCCTGCTTTTCATTGTTAATATTTTCATGAATTTCAAACAAAAAATCATCCGAATCTTTCAGTTTTATACCAACTTTTGCTTCACGCGGCCTTTAATTAACATAAGAGAATTTGTGTGTGCAACAGAAAATGTTATTCAGTTTAAGTATGTAGAACTCATTCAAAATTAATTCAATTCGCATTAATAAATTTTAGCATAAATTAAAAATTTGTGTTACATTTTGTAAAAATGTTGGCTGATATCGAATAAATAAATATTTTAGCAAGAATAAATGAGTCGAATTAAAACTTATTTTCAGTGCCAAGTTCAATTGCATTTGCAATTTTGAAATTGGAAAACAGATGGCAGATTTTGCTTTTGCTTTTGGCATTTGGAGGTTTCGACGACAACATTTAAATTAATTTCATATTGTCCTTCTGAATTGTTTAGGAGCGTATTACAGCACCGAGTCGATTTCGATATGTCACTGGCAATCTGTCATTAAAAATATAATAAATAACTTTTTACTGCCCTCACAGGACACGATTTCTGCCCAATTTTGTCTGGTTCGTTAAGAATAACGCCTGAGATAAAAAGGGAATGAAAAACATTCTTCCCATTTTGCAGTCAAAACTTTTTTGATTAAAATTGACTGTTTTAAAACAAAATGGAGTCAAATTCTTCATAAAATAAATGTGCAGCACACTTTTCTTCTGAGACTATTTCTGCGGCTAAAGAGAACACCAACTACAGGCGTCCACTACAATAGTTGGGCAGGCAAATATTTATCATTCTTTTCCAAATTATGCACTCAATTGTGCGAGCTGTCCACTTTTTGTAATGTATTCCATAAAGAAAACTGAAGCTCGCGAGCAGAGAAAAAAACGAATGCATACACTGGCAACAATAAACCCTTGTAATTTGCTACCCACTTAAAAAATACATACAAAAGACGTCAGGGAAAAACCGACGACACGTCACAACACAAAAAAAAATATGCACAAGAAACCTGGCCAGAAGCGGCCTAAGAAAACACAAACAAAATTTATATTTTCCAAAAAGGAAACACTTCCAGCAGCAGTTGATTTTGCCGAATGTTGCTGTTTATTTTGCTTTGAAGGAAAATCGGGTCAAAGTTTATTTCAAATAAAAAGGATATGAAATTAGATGCTATCCTTTTCTATATCAGAGATCATAAACAATCAATTATTTTTCCCATCGCTTAACTTTAAATTCTGCCTGCAATAAAAAGCAACAATTATCCCCTAGAGGAATACCTTTGCAGCCCACTATTTGAACATAAACGAGAACTTCGTGTTCACAAACCGCCAACGCCTTTTAAAGTTTCTTTCCCCGAAACACGTGTTGCGCCCTTAACAACTCCGCAAACTTGCATCCACACTGGCAATTATGCGTATGCAACGCACTCACACGCGTGTGTTCTTTCGGGCGTATGTGAGTTCCGCTATAATACGTCTTATTGCCAATCAGCGATCTACACACGCATTTCTGGTTGCAAACAGCCACGAATTTATACTTGAACGAGTTTTTTATTCCGCATTTCGAAATTTTTCTTTATGGCAGCATTCTAGTGGCGCTATGGAATATGCAGTAAAACTTTATATTTATCTTTACATCAGTTCCGCAAAACTTCAAGCACACACACACACACTCACGCACATCCACATAATTATGAACATGCAGTGATAATAAATACTTATTAATGAATATTCATAAGTTCTTGTTGATAATTGGACAAACACACACACACACACGCAAGTCCAAACAAACACTTCATTACACAGGCATACACACGCACACAGACACTTTGAATAATTCGATATAATTAAGTTTATATAAAATTTAATCTCAATAAAAGCTGCCCAAGTAAACTAATTAAAACATTCGTTTGTATTTGTATTGCGTGTGTGTGCACTCGCAGCTTTACGCGGCCATAAGGTTTTTATTACGTCCCTGTCAACGCCAATCCGCTGTCCTTTTTCATAAATTTGCTTGTAAGAAAGATTTTAGGCAACAAATTCTCATATCTTTCGGTGAAAGAAATATTATTTATCTTCTTTCACTAAAAGTAAAATTTAATTAAAAAACACTACGAATGCCAGTTTTCTTTTTAAGAGGGAAGAGTAAAAAAAAGCTAACAAATTTATAAATAAATTTAAGAGAAACTGTAAACCAACATAATAATGAATAAAATATAATTGAGGCCTGATAGAACTGAGAAAGTGTTATATTGAGATCGTCTTTATTAAAATTCTGAAATATGGAAATATCTTGTTAGCCGGTGTTTATGCCATTATTTTGCTTCCCTGGAAATTTTTTGCAACAGTAACGTTGAAGGAGGGTTTCGCGATTCGCTCCGTAGTGCACAGCTTTCATTATTTAAAAATACCGACTACGATTAACACAACGAAGTATTGCGGATATATAAATTATAATTTATAATTATAATTTTTCAATAATTATTGAACGTATTGAATTAATAAAAATATATTGACGTAATGAGCAGCCATCTGTTTCCAAATTAATTCTGTTGCTGTTCACAGATCGTAACTAAATCTTAATAATTGCGCTCGAGTTCGATTCTTCAAAAAACTCGATAATAACTGCATTTCCAGGACGATTATTGCATTTAGGTGCGAGCGGAATATCCTTATGTACGTTGCTGATGAGTGTACTTGGAGAGTCCGGTACCTGCTCACTTGAGACGAAACTGAGTTAAGATCGGATGATATTTAAACTTCTGTGGCTGCTTTGTTATACCTGTGCTTTCTTAAACTTTTTTCTAAATTGTACAGGCTGTTGTTAAATTTAAGAAGTCAGAGTTGAGGCTCTGATGGCATAATTTCAAGAACATCAACTAACTGATTTTATTTATTTATATTTTTGAAATTTAATTTTGTATCTTATTTGCACGAACTAACATTTTTACTCGTCAATGCAAAAATGCTTTTAAAAGCAGAACGGTGACGCGTAACACAAACTTCCCTTTTTGAGAAAAATATAGAAAAATATCGCATTCAATACATAAAAACTGTTCTCATTACGGAAACGTTTTATATAATCATTAAATATGTTTATTAATTGTTATAACGTTTTTAAGTACAACATTCACGATCTGACATACATGAGATTGCATCACCCTGAATGTGAAGTTAGTCATGCTGCCATCTCCAATACGAACGAATGGATTATTTTAATAAATTTATACGAAAAGGTGACTGCACACGTCCCAGTGGAAAAGTATCATAATTTGGTAATAAAAATATTTCTATGCCGGTCTTCTACAAGACAAACAGATAAATTCAAGTTTGTTGAAATGAATTTGAATATTTTTAAATTGTCCACGGCTTTCTTCTGCGTTGTTGTCAGCATTCATCTCACTAAATTTTACTGAAGCAGAAAATGTTCTTTTCTTTTCATTCAGGTTTAAGTCTGTCTGCTATTTAAAGACCACCAAAGAAAGAAACGTGCCAACATACACACACACACACCCACGCAAATATTAAAAGAAAATGAAGGAGGGGAAATTTGTATGCGATTCCTATAGAATATATTTTTATTGTTCTTGCCCATTCCGGTTTCACCTGTACATGTCTTGTGCAGGGCTCAAGCTTCTGTCTCCCTGCCATTCGCTTAATGAGTATTGTTTTCAACTTATCACTTAATGCTCCAACCACTATTTCAAAATGCAAAGTACCGTAAGAAAAATTAGAAGAGAAAATTAAAAACAAACAGGAGCGCAGGCTAAACAACTCGAGGATCTCTTGATATTTTCTTCAAGTTGTTTGTAACATATTTCATTCACGTTGAGTAGCTACGCGTGCTCCAGGATAAGTCGCCAAGTTTAACAAAGAACGATATCAGTACAACAAAAAATTATGTCACTATTGTCATTTAAAATATATAGTCATTAGTTCGAAGTATGTAAGAGAGAGAAGCAAGTTTTAATCGGGGTTTTGTTTCATTCAGTCATTGAAATTAATTTTAGTTGTTATCGAAAAAAAACAATATTATATTTTGTAACTGACACCAGCACAATTTCTCAAAAAGATGTCCTTCAATTGAGATAAATATAACAGAAGATCTTTCGAAGTGATAATAAAAGGAAAGAACTGCAGCCAAATAAAAATTGATTAAACACAAACATGCAGATAAATCCGGTAGTAAAATCTGTACTGTCGATAGTACAAGACACCGATAATGTCCCAGCTGTTTAAAAAGCTTCAACTCCTTTTAATTTGAAGCCCTCAAATTGAAATCTAAGATTAAACTCGTCCAAGAGGAAAGTTACATCCTCAAGCATACGCTCCTGTACGATTCTGCTGAAATACTTTATTTTTTCCAAAGTCCTCTTCTAAAAGCTCCGAGGGAAAAAAGCGATACATAATGATTTGTTTATTGTTTCCATGTTTATTTATATTTCTCTCTGGCCTTTATTGCTGTTGTTGTGTCTTTAAGGAAACACAACACCGTCGTTGACTTTTCAAATAAAAATAAATAGAAGCTATTAAATTTTAATTATAAAATTTAACAAGATTTTTTTCTGCTGTGCTATGCTGCGCTTCGCTACGTGCGGCCAAATGTTACCGACATTTAACACCACCTAAACTTGTGGGGGCACGCAGTTACATGGAGACGCAAACACATAATTCTTAAGATAAATTCTGTTGAGCAAACAGCACATAAATAAAATACGTTGCAAACAGCGTAACGAGTCTTGTAAAGTGTATTTGAATGACAAAAACTCAATGTGGGAGCAAAATTGTGCAGAACAAGAAATTTCAGTTATAGAACTGCAAATAGAGCCACTGCATTATGCAACAACTTCTTCTTCAGGGTCTTATTCTGCAGCACCGGTTTCCACATCGTGACCTCGATGTGAACATAAGAAAGAAATAGGAAAAATGCGATGTTCGAATAGCTCAAAGAAAAAAATCCAAACTTACCAAAAAATCCAAATTTACAAAAGTGTACCCGTTAAAAGCGCAATACAATCATTCAATATTATCACCAGACATCAATTTTATTGATTCAAAGATTATTAACAACCTTTTTCACAACAGTTTCCACAACCAATTAACAAGCCTAAGGCAGACTTGTAAACTATTTCTAAATAATTTTGGTTTAGTGGGTTATTTCGTATACAAAAACACGTAAATATATTAACACCTACACACACATACAAGCGTGTTCATATAAACGTCAAATTGACTTCTTTCAGAATTTCGCTGCATTCGCACTTGCCGTAAATACAATTTGAATTGCTTCAAAATGAAAATGCGAATGACATTAAGGAAGGATTATAACTCTGAAGTGCTTCGTTTATCTCGTCCCCTGACGCAACAACATTTCCGTAGCCAACGCATAAAATTAAAGGAAGGAAAATGCGCGTTTGCAAAACGCAAATATTAAATAAATTTTATTTGAAAGTGTTCTATTAAAAAAAAAATTACCGAAAAGCCGAAAACTAATGACAAGTCACAGCTAAAACGGAAAAGCTCTTACATTCAGGTTAAGTGGCCCAATTGTTGTTGTAACAAACTTGCTGAGGGAGATCTTTTAAATTCGTTTATTTATTAGCTCAACAATCTAGTCACACTCCCACCCGTACTCCCATATAAATACACGAGGGCAAATAAAAATAAATTTTAAAAGCTCCTATATAATTCTGCCTTTAAATGTTGTTAATATTTAGTTTAAGCCAAATTGGGATTGTGCGAGAAATCTCTACTTATTCCTAAAAATGATTGCGCTTGATGAAATTGATTGTGGTCGCTTACCACGCAATTTGATATGAAATCAATTATGTTTGAAGTTTTAGTCAGGAGCATGGGCCGGGAGTTGTTCGAGTCGGGAATTCAATTTCTTAGAGAGCTCATTCAGCCCGCACTCGGTCTTTAAACAAGAATTTGCTTCTTCTTGCCCATT
Source organism: Linnaemya vulpina (assembly GCA_963675445.1). Taxonomy (NCBI): domain Eukaryota; kingdom Metazoa; phylum Arthropoda; class Insecta; order Diptera; family Tachinidae; genus Linnaemya; species Linnaemya vulpina. Next base: position 744,005 of record OY776280.1, on the reverse strand, counting down.
CTTACACATGTCGCATAAAATATTATAAGCCCAATAGCTGCCTCTTTGATATGATTGGATTTACTGAAAAGTCATGGTGAAGACTCCTGTACTTGTTAGCTCTGCTTTACTTTTGAGGATACAATAATTTTTAAAAGCAGAAGGAGTCATTAAAAAATGTTTCACATATTTTTTCTCACTTTTAATTAGAACACAGTTAATAAATACTTTAAAAGTTGTTGGTTTATTTGGTTAAAGACGAGAGTTTTGGGTGTCACTGGCGAAATAGTGACACGCTGCAAGCAATTCCAATGCTCATGGCTTCGGTTCCCGCCAGTTACCCTGGGTGTCATATAAACGATCCAATCGCTTCGCGAGTCGCGTACTCAGCACCAACATGAAGCGTTCGGTTAGTAAGACAATTTTCAATCCAGCAATTCTCTGTCTGCAGAGACCAAAATTTAGTTTAATTAATCCACTCCTTGTTGTTAACAAGTTCTTAAAAAATGTTACTGACTATAAATCCGTTCGTTCATTTTTTAAATCTTAATTTCAGTGCAAAAGTGTGTGTGTGTGTGTGTAAGATTAAACTTTTATGCACTTGACATGGAAGACAGTACGTTAAATGGCAACTGCGCTGTCAGAGATAAGAACGTTTAACGTCTGTTTTCAGCGATTTTTTGAATGGATTTTTTGAAATGGATACTAATTGAACCAACAGAAGCCAACAAGCAAGTTTTGGTGCATGTACGGGTTTATGAAGGGAACCAGTGAAACAAATAAAAGAAGGAAAATGATATCACAAAATCATGACTGTCTAACTTAAAAGCTGGCAGAAGCACTTTGTAGCAGTTGCGAGATAAACTGAAGCAAAATAAACCACCACGAAGAAGAATGTGAAGTATTTTTTGTGTTGTTTGAAAATATTTCATTGCACGAATAAGAAGCAGACATAATTCTGAAATTGCTAAGCTCCTCGCAACACTCTCCCACCTTTTAAAAAAGTTGTTGCAATATTTTGTGTCTGTATGACTGTGGCTTGACATCGTTTGGACTTTGAATTTGTGCTTGTGATTTTCCAGCGTAGCCACCGATCAATATTGTGCTGAATTTCAAAACCAAACGACATCGACATCATGTTGCGGTGCACAGTGTCGTGCTTTCATATGACGAGCGGTCAAATATAAAAGAATTATTGTAAAACAGTTAACATCAGGCGCGCATATTTCAGTTGATGAAATATTGTCCAAAATAATAATTACATATTAAACATTTCATTATATTTCAAGGTTACGCTGGGCTAAAAAGGTAGAATTGAAGATCTTCCCCGTTCCAAAAGATCCTTAAAAACAATGATGTTTCAAACAAACAAATTTCAATTGCCATCAGGTAATTGTTACAAAATGCAGATTTATGATGTCATTTTCATAATATATATATATATATATATATATATATATACATATATACATATGTGTATGTGAATCCAGTAGCAAAGAAAATTCCTTTTCAATCCTATTTTTCAGGCGAATATAGTGATACTTTTTCCAATTCCACTTAATATGAAAAAAATTCATAAAATTGTGACCATGTTTTTCTTTTAAAGAAATTTACAAAATCTGTATCGAGTCCACCGTCGTCATCTGAAGACAAAAATGTTAAAAACTTGACGAATTTGAATCGAAGCTGACACAGGACTTCATAACAACATAAAAGAAGAGTGGGGGGAACAGGAAGCGAAATTACTTTTGATGTCAAGACTTGTGGAAATAAAATGTTTAAGTACAAAAAAATATCTTTATGATTGTTCAATGACTTTGAAACTTTTTAATTTGCCGAACTTTTTGACGTTTGAAATTGTTGAATGCTTAATGCCAACCGAATGACTTAATACGAGTAGAAAATTGAAGTTACACTGTTTTCAACTTTATTGAAGATTAACACTTAAAATTGTAATTTTTGGTTTTAAACTTTTTTATTATTTTGGTTTTAACTAACTTTTTATATACTAAACAATTTTAAAAGTTCATTATGATTTCCATTGCCTGAACGAAATCATTATAATATTGTGAAAAAAAATTTTTAAAATTTTCTTCATGTGGTCGCATTTGCCACACTGTGCAACGTCAGTAGACTCTTCAGTATCGCCACAGGTAACGGATGGACAATTTATTTGTTCCTTCTAAAATTGTTACACAATTTCAAAAGACACTGAACACTGAATGAATTTAATTTTTGCAGGAACTCCTTCATCGAGAGCACCCGCAACGCCTTTCAACTTTTATGCTTTTCCTTCTTTAAGAACATGAAGATTCGTTTTCAAAATAAAACTTTCAAAATAACTTCAAAAAAATAATGTGTTTCCCATATACGAAATAAGAGTACCTCTTCAGTAAATAAAATTTTTTAAGAATTAGAAAACAAATCAACACTTACGAGAGCATCCTTAAACAAACTTTTAAATATTCAGAGAACGATCGATTCATTTCATAGATTTTTTAATATTCAACGTATTCCTGCTTAAGAAATGTCATGTTGACCCAGAGACTATCTTTCGTTTATGAATTCAAGCTGATTTTCATAGATGTCTGCGTTCTTTCAAAGTCAAGTGCATTCTAGCAATCACGCATTTCGCATTTTTTCTTTTTTTTATTAAAATTTTCTTTCACTTTATTTATTTTCTTTGGCGTAATTGATGCTGTTTTTCTACTTTTCTTCACTTAATTAAAGTCCTCTTTCCCTGCCGTTTTACCTTTTCTATCCGCCAGTCTCTGGTGGCACTGCAAAATTTATTTATTAGCGTAACACCGCAATAGAACTTGAAATGAAATAGAAAAATATATTTTAACGCATTCATTAAGTCTGCTTATTTAAACACTTAATTAAAAGTAATTTTTTTTGTCTTTTTGGTATTTTAACTAAACGTTTGATTGAGTTTGTAATCGGGATTTAAATGTTCAGTTTGAAATTGTACATACTCCGCAGGTACACACAATCGGAGTAGTGAAATCCGAAGAGCAGACCCCATAAAAAAGTTATTTTTAGGAAAAGTTCCAGAGAATAACGAAAATAATTATAAGCGCATGGAATGCCGAGTTGCTGCCTTACCAGTCTGGGCTAGTGATTTGGCGGATCCCGCAAAAGTAACGCAGAGTTGTTAAACCACGTGAACCAAGAAATTGATGGCTTCTCGTCCTGCGTGTTTTGTTGCAATGAAATGAAATAAGAAATAGTGTTCGCGACTAACGTTGTTGTTGGTATCGGACTTAAAATGGACTGAAGACGGTTCCGCATATCAACCGTTCTAAAAAGTTATTGTTCGAGCATGAAATAGAGTCTCAAGACGATTGCCTTCTCTCTCGAAATATTTACACTTGTACGTTTTTTACTACCAACGCGATTATTTAAGAATAAAAATCTGATTCAGCTTTTCATCCCATTCACCGAACACGCCGCCGTAGACTTTCAAAGGAGTGAATGGGAAGATATCCAGTTGCCTGTAATGGCGTCGGATGGATATTTCCGAGTCCTCCGTTACTCTAAAAGAGTAGATGTTAGCTTATCCAATAGACAATTCTGGACTCCGTATACCTGACGAAACGCTGTATAAATTTAATGCACAAACATAAATTTTTTACCGGAGTACAATGAATTAAAGTCAAACACACGTCAATAGTAAGACAGCCAGACTTCCAGTTATTCCTTTTGGAGTTTCCATACATTCAAAACGAAACACCCTTTAAATTGTCTGCGTTTGCATGTTCCTAAAAGAGGCGAAAGGGAAGTGCAGGCTCAAGTCAATCAACTTTTTTTTTATATTTTCAGTTTCCCAGTCTCTCCCTAAACACTGTGAATATGTGGGATGGTGTTACTACAGCAAGTTAATGTCCTTAATCGGATTGCAAGGATAATTATTTTCTGCTTGCTTGCAAAGTTTGTGCGCTCAAATTTTTGCTATTTAAATTTAAATTTAACGACTAAATTAAAATGTTTTGAATCGCCTTGATGTGTGTGTGTGTGTGTGTGCGTATTCAGTTGACACCATCCCACTTGGCCAATAGTTTTCTTAGTAACAGGGCTTTCAAATGGGCGTTTGTCTTGAATATTTTAAGCGTATTAAATTTGAAATTTTGTTATTTTTTTATGTCATCAAGCTCGATATCAAAGCAAAAGGAAAACACTTGATTCGCAATAATTTCTCGGCATATTTTCCATCAGCTTTTTGTGGAACATGCGACACTGAAGGACATTTTTTATTTTAATGGATTTCAAAACAACACAAAAGCTTTCAAGTGTCGTTCTGCTGAGGTTAAGTAGTGGGAGAAATTTGTTTAATTTACTTTTTGTTTGTCAAAAATGTTATAATTTCACACAACACACACATGCACTTTTCCTCCCACAGGCAACTTTATTTTCTGGCATTATTTTGCCACCGTTTCACACGCACATACACACACTTAAGGCAATAAATTATGTCCGAACGGTATGACCATAAATCCGGATTGACATACGAAACTTAACGATTATGATAATGAAAGGGGGCAAATATCGATTATTGTTTCCATGATTTAATATCATTCGAGAATATGAATGGCTGAACAGGTTCGATTGCGTGAACACAAAACAAGACAATTTATTTTACGATGTCGATTAAGTGTGAATTTATTTGCAAACGCCCGCTGCTGTTCTCTGGTCTGCGAGTACATTAAATTCTTTTATGCGTTTCAATATTGCAAATACTTGTGATTGAATAAAGTTTTTGGGTTTGATGAAACGATTGTTGTATAACGAGTGTTTCATTGTTGCAACTTTTAAAAGTTGTTATGACAACCGCAGAGTCGTGCAAAGCATCAATACAATCGATGCGAGTAAAGACAAAGAAAATGATATCAATCGCTAAAAAAGATCGTATTGTTTTATTAGTATCGGAATTGTACAATTACAGATCGTACAGTTTGCAAAGATTGGTGGGACATTTAACTCCAGCCGCTAACTCAATAAGAAGTTTTATGGTAACTTTTTTATACGCCGGGTTTGTTTGAAGTCCTGTAAGAAAAAATATATATTTTGAAGGTAACATTTTTCCATCTACAACATGAGTACTGCTGAGATCTCCTAAATTGTAAAATTGTACTCTGCGTATGACGATGGCTTTTTGTTAGAATCTAAAGAAAACCGCCGGGGTTGGCATGATTTTACAAACTTCTAAAAGCTGCCCATTGAAATGCAAAACGAAATTCAGGTTTTGCAAAATATTTCTTAAAAGCCCTTGAACTGTTGCGACGGCTTCATCAACAGGCTGGAAGATCTTTTTAATAACTTTTGGTGGAGATTTTTAATATTGACCTGAAGTCAATATTTTTCATTGAGGGAAACCATGATTCACATCTATTTTTAACACAATCGGAAGATTTTACAAGTTAATACTGTCGTACACACAACCAAAAATCTCTTGATTGGGTTTTTTATAACTGAAACGAATTTTCGTTTGTTTTTATAAAAAACGTTGTCACAAAGTTTATAAAATTCAGTGACTTTTACTAGAAACAGCTTCGCGTATAACAGATTGTAAAACAAATAATTATCCTTCTCCTCGCAACTCACCCCTGCTTTCGAACAAAAAGAGTTAATACGCCTCAAATAGAAATAAAGAAAACGCAAAGGAAAAAGCGAATACGCTGCCAAGCAATTTACTACCAAAAAAAAGGGTTTAACTGACATTCAACAACATCCCACGACAACCATCGTTATGTTTTGCATTCCTATCAAACACATTCAAGTTTAACTTTTTACTTTCACAAGACTTCCGCTGTTTTGAAGGTTTTCCTCAAAGTTGCGGTTGCACAGAAAATAAAACAACCCGAATCGTTACAAGTTGTGGGTGGATTTATTTTTGTGTTTTCGTTTCTTCTGCGCCATTGAAATCACAATTTTGACATCATTAATCATTAACGTGTTGAATACAAGTAAAGCCATCAAAATATTTCCAATAAACTGATATTTCGCTCTTTGCTGCAAACACTCAATGCACAGTGGGTTGGAAAATAATATATTTTGAAAATAATTTAGTAATTCAGAACATAAAATAAAGTTTTCGATTTAAAATAAAAATTATTTTTAAAAATATTATTCTTGCGTATCTTGTCCACTAAGAGACGATATTTACTCAGACCATCAAAATTGATTATGAAAATATATACCATTTAAACAACTATTATTATAGATGATAACATTTTTCAAACGTTCTTTTTTCATTCTTTAATTATTTTAAGAAATACAAAGTTCAACAACTTATTTTTAATATGAAAGCCTTGAAAATGTACTCATTATTGAGATGGCTACTGAAGTATTTTTTCTTTGTCTGCTTCCGTTAATTGAATTCAAAATACATCCAAAATATTTTCAAACATTCGTTTATTGAAACTATTATTTTCAAGATTTTTAAAATTAATTCCTCAAACTAAAAAAATAGTTATAAACCTACTGTTTAAAGGAAGTTTTCTGTAAAAGTTTCTTATTTTAGAAGAATTATACGTTTTGAATTTAACTCTTTTTCCTGGGCTGTGATGCTGCACTACAGCGACGAACGCTGCAATCTCGTTTGAAGTTTGCCACAGTTTGGGTGGTGTAGTTAGTTGAGGCAAATCAAATTCGCTTGTTTTTATTAACGTACTCAATCCACATGGTGCTAATGTGTTCTGTACGCATCTAAATACGCACACACACTCATATATTCATTATGTTTTCAAATAAATGCCCAGCAAACAATTTTAATAGCAGAAGAATATTTTACGACGGAAGAAAGCGATTCAATTTTGTCAAAAGAGAAACTGTACCTCTTCCACTAAAGCGAAGAACACCACAACATTCTCTTGTTGCTGCTTCAAACGAATGTTGCAGCAATTGTGTAGTTACATGAGAAAACAATCGTCCAACGGACATGAAAATGACACTCAAAGATATCATTTGGAAGAGCCAACTGATCAGTGTTCAATGCTTGACTCGTGTAAGAATCGTGCGAACGATTAAAAAACTTATTACGACGAAACGCTGGCGCTCGTCAAATGACCTTGCAAATGCTGGTTGTTTTATGTGCAACTTTCGTTTTAAAAAGAGGCGCAATTAAGTTGTGCCAGTCCGTTACGAATTACACTTATGCCTCTGTGTTTACACATGCGAGTACCCGATTCAAACATGCCGGACGAACAATCCAATTCAAATTATATGGCAGGGATAGCTCCATATATTAACTGAAATCTATTAGGATTAAGCGAATTGAAGAGATCCCGCGACCTGCGCCATTAGAGTGCGTCAATATTAAAGAAAAGCATACATTATTAGTTGCGTACATAAACACATACTCGTACAACAACAGATACTCGTGTGTGTGTGCAAGTGGAATTAAAATAAATTAATTTAAATGAAACCGCACTAAATTCCAATTTCATTTGTGAGTCTAATATTTGAAAAAGAACTAGAAATCTAATTTAAATTGTATTCAACTTACATTTTATACAGTAACGAGAACTTCGCGGGACTGTGCACATAAAACGCTTGGAAAAATAAACGAACGTCGAACATTCAACGAAAGAAAATGTTGCTGCTAAAAATAATCTACGATGGCCTTAAGACATTCGACGAGACTTGCAAAAGAGGTACTGAAATCAATTTGTTTCAAAATATATTTTGTGAAAAAATAAAATACTTTTTATTGCAGACAAACGAATCACTTCCCATCCGTTTTTCGGTAGTCCATGGCTCATGTTTGGAATAATTGGCCTCTACCTGCTAGTCGTCTTAAAATGGGCTCCAAAGTTCATGGCCAATCGGAAGCCATATAACGTAGACGGTTTAATGAAAATATACAACATCGTGCAAATTTTGCTCAACGCTTTTATTACGTACGAGGCGATCAAATATGCCATGATGAGAGATGATTTTGATCTGCTGTGCCAAAAATATGACATCAATGACACGAGTCCTGCAACAATGAAACTGGTCCGCCCGGCCATTTTATATTATTTTTCAAAGTATTTGGATTTGTGTGACACGGTATTGACAGCATATAAAAATTTGTCGATTGCTTTTATTTGACACACGATTTCTTCTCAGATATTTTTTGTCCTGCGTAAAAAATTCAACCAGGTTTCCTTCCTTCATGTGTACCATCATGCCCTGATGATTATGGGAGTCTATTTGTACTGCGTCTTTTTATTCTGTAAGTGCGGAATTGTGTTCAACGAGCAGATGACGATATCAATTTGAATTCTACTTTCAGCTAGCCACTTTTCATTTCCCGGTATAATTAATGGGTTCGTTCACGTCTGCATGTACTCGTACTACTTGGTGGCCGCTTCGAAGCCAACTGCCATCAATTTGGAAAACTGGAAACGGAATATCACTCGCTTGCAACTGCTGCAGTTCACACTTATCACTATTTTAATTGGGGCTCCGCTGCTTAATAATCGGTGTGGTCTTCCAGTTCACTGGCTGTTGATAACGTTTTTGCAAAATGCTTTCATGATTGTCCTCTTTTCGAATTTCTACTATAAAAATTATATTCTAAAAGATTTAAAAAAGAAAAAGATGTCGTCGCCAAACATGCTGAAATAGCAACATGAAGAATAAACATTTGCCTGTTTCAGTTATTGTTTTCGTCATGCTGTTTTATTTATCCATGTGTGAGTGTGTGTATGGGTATGGCATGTGTTTTTACGCGTTCTCTATATGCTAATACATGTAACAGTCAATAGTTTCTTTGGTCGGTGTTGTAACCCGCTACCACTTTTCTGTCTTCTCATCTGTTTTTAACTGTCCCCTCAACCTATTCCCTTCATTTACAGTCCCCGCACATTCGATATCGAATGTGTTAATTTTTATTTACTTTCCAAGCAACGACTTGAAATGAACATTGCTTTTGAAATTAACTTTTTTTGGTCTTAAAAATAATAGAAGAATTTGAAGGCGCACTAAAACTTAAATCCCGGTTTTAACGTTGTTTAAGGAGGGCGGGTTGTTCAATAAAATATGTCATAATAAATAAACTTTGGCTGGAAAATGGCTGAACTTGTTGTTGTACTCAACTCACAAACTGCACTGCAGCTGTTGTGTTTCGCATAAACAATAAGATATTTTACGTTGTCGTCTTATATGAATATTTAAAAGTTATAAAAATACTTAAGCAGCGTATATCGAGGTTTGGAGAGGACATCCTTTCATATAAAATTCATCCAAATTTTGAAAGAAAAAGGCGGATGTGGTCGATATTTCAGTGCATTCTTAACACACTATCAGATGTTTTCAAAATATAACTTGGCAGCACTCAATTTAGCAGAGACAAATGCCGGCAAAAACCAAATTGTATTTCATGAAACCAATTTAAAAATGATTTTAAGTTCGTTTCGACAAAACTCTTTTGTGTGGTAAAAAAGGCTTTACCGATTGGTTTTCACGTTAAAACCAACAATTGTTAAAACCATGTCAGTGTAAAAAGACAAGTGGCTGCTATGAATGGAAAGGTACTCGGGTACCCCTGGAATATTCAGCTTAATTTTGTTTATAAAAACAGATTTTTCACCTCTTGAGATTTACTTTTGAATTGTAAATATTTTTCACACATTGAGTAGAAAAGCTTTGAATTTTTTGAATTTTTCACGAAAAGCTTTAGTGTATGTTTCTTTCATCCTCATAAGACTTGAATTAACTTTTTAATTGTATATTTGAAGCCAACCTTAAAATACAAATATCGATATTTGGGTCGTAAAGGAAATGGCGAACATATTTTTCCCGGCATAAAAGTTTTAGCACCATCTCAAGAACAAAAAAAGAATGTTTTTCTCCCAGTGTTGTGTTTGTGGCAGTACTTCAACGAAAATCTATAAACTTTATGTATGTTCGCATTATCAGACACGGCTGTGGGAAAACTGATTCTCAGTATCAAGGGAGTAAAGGATGATATGAGAACAGCATTAAGCAAAATAATTCTACTTTACATCCATAATTTGGTTTCTGTTCACCTTTTAACTTTCAATACGTCAAACAAAAGCCACAGTAAACACTCTATACCGAAAACTTAAATTGATATTATAGCCGAAGCTGGTCTTGACACAAGCGTTTGTTTGAAAATATTTCTTCTTGTCTCAAATTACATTAAATTATTATATTCAATAATTAAATTACAAATACTTATATTATAAATTTAAATAATATCAAATAAATTTAATATGAACTCAACACTACGATTTAATTAAAAATATATCGTTAAACACTGAATGGAGCAAAAATTTAAAAAAGCACGTTCCTTATTCAATTGTTGCTCGTGGTATCGAACTTAAAAAGGAAGTGCTAGGAAGTGGCTATTTTTTGTACTTTTGGAGGAAGAGAATTTAAAGAAGGCACTGCAAAGATGACAAATTACCTCTCCCACAAAAGGTAACGCTACAAAGAGTTGCAAAATGTTTCATCTTCGTTAGCTTACAAAAGGATCGACGGTATAAGAAGCTTCGGAATCGAAATACCCTACTCTACAAGTTATTCTAAATGTCTCCGAGACGGGAGTTCTCCCACTGCAAGTGACATAAGAAATGCAATTGATCTGTCTATGACAAAGATGGAGCCATTATGTTAATACTGCTCGAGCCGTCAAGTGATAAAAATTTCAGCACTTGACAGCTGAAAGTATTAATTAGTTTGCTGATCCTTTTGCCATTCCCGGCATTGAATCTCTCGTTGACCTTTTCAAACGTGTTGGCAGTCCTTGAAATTTGCATTCTTATTTCGTGATGCGTCGTGTTCTTTAACTCTCAAGTATCGCGAAAGGTGATCACCTTCAATATTTATTAAGTCCGTTCGGATCAACTATCACTTAATAACTTCTTTGAGAGTCTGAATTTATTTCTGTGATATCTTGCGATGAAATTTGTTGCAATCACTTTTATTTAGTTACATAAGCATAAACTAAAACACTTTTTTTATTAAAAAGAAAAAACACGAAAACTTATTAGAAATGTTTAGTTTTGATGAACATGATGTTTAATTTTCATTACTAAATAATTTTGTTGATCATTTTATCTTGAAAGTTGTTATTATTTGGGTTTTTTAACAAATTAATTTGTCCTTGTATTTGATCTTGTCTGATCTTCAACACAAAAAAAAATATTCATATTAGAGTGAGCCACACACATGGAGAATAAATATCCCCGTCATATTTTTGTTAAATTTTTCAGAATTTATTAATGACGGAAATATTCTTTTATACTTTCTAAGCAATTATTTTATTTAAGATTTCGTCTAGAGATGTTGAAAGAATTGGCTTTTCTTGTTTTTTAATTATGTTGTTATTATTGTCTTATATTAGAAATTTGATGTTCATCCGAAGCAAAGCGTGTCCAATTATTTTTCACTTACTTCTCACACTAAACTCTGTCCGCGATTCATGAGCCTGGACAGAAGTGAGTGTCTTGTAGAAGATTTTTTGCAGATCTTCAATAAACGTTGCAGTGGTTTCACAGAACTTTTCCAACTGGAAATTCAGAAACGAGACATGCCGCGTACCAAAATAGAGAAAATAAATATATGACTTTCTGCTCGGTAAATATTCTTATGGCTGCCTTAAAAGGTTAAATAATTAAACTCCGTAACCACAAATTTAATATAAATATAAAAAGATACGCATTGAAAATGTTATTAAATCAATCCATTATCCGAATCAAAATTACAAATGCACGTGCAAACATAAAATGAAAGGCTAATTTGTTTACAGCAGAGGTCATGTTTAATGAAAACGAAATTCTGTTTTCGAGAAAATATAATACGAGTTTATTTACTAAACAATCAGTTTGTTAATAATGCTTTTGCATAAATAATTTTTCTATCCTACTTCATTTCAATGGATGGATTTAATTGGAATGGAAATTAATTTAAATCGAAATCGTATTTGATTACATTCCAAGAATGTCATTCAACTTTAATTTGAATGAGTTGATGAAATATATTAAATTTCTAATAACGTGTTTGGCACGAGTTCAGTGATATTTTTTCACTACTCTCGTTATATGTTTCAAATGAAATATCTGTAAGTCAATACCACGAATAACAGAAAGTTATTTTCAACTACTGTCGCAACTCTTACCAGCTGAGAACACGGTACTAACAAATTTAAAAAGATATTTAACACAAACAGAAATGCCTCTAAACCCAATTATTAAAAACTCAAAGACTTCAACTATTATCGGACCTTTAAAATACTCCAGACAATGTCAAGGAAAAAGCTTCTTGTTCGAACGTTTAAAGAGTTCACAAAAAAAATGGTTGAAGTCATAAATCTTTATCGAAATAAATGGCAGATGAAAAACGATATAAATAAATTACTTCACAAATTAATTAAGCGAAAATATTCACTTTTTTATTGACAGCCATAGAACTACACAACGCAGTGCTATTAACGGCACATGAAAATATACGAACGAGTTGCGAAGGAATCTGTAGAAGCAACTCAAATGCCTTAATAAACATAAATACCAGCCTTAACTTTAACAACAGCATAACCGACATTACAAATACCAACAACTCTGTAAACAACACTGCCGGTAACATCAACAGTAACAACAAGACAAACAACAGCAACATAGTCAACATTGCAAATAATACGAACAGCAACTCCAATAACAACAGAACACTCAACATAAACAATAACGGCAGCAACAATACAAACAGCAACATAAATAGTAACAACAATAAGTTAAGAAGCAGCCCCACCAACAACGCAAATAACAATTGCAACCACTCTGCAAGTGGCACTGCTACCAATTGAGGGAAGGCTCCTCAGGATATAGAGTTCGACTCCAAGATCAGTTTCAAATCGAACTTTGCTGACCTGCACTAGTGCAAGACTGTAGTAATTGTTGTCGGCTTGACTCAACGACTAAAGAAATAGCCCTGGTCACTGAACGCTACCGACAGCGATTAACACCGTCATGTACTAAAAGAAGTAGAGAAGTAGGATGCTGTACATCCCCTTTCGTCCGTAACTGCAGCGAAAAATTCTCCGCAGAATTAATAAATAAAAGTAGATGCACCAAATTTTCAACTTTCGAATCTGTCTTTGTCTATCCCCTTCGCAGTTCCCCTTCTTTCTAGTTTTGGCACAATGCACTGCAAATGTAGGGGTCATTACCTCAGTACTAGTCCAAGACAAAAAAGTGCTGTACATTAAAGGCGCATACAGCGTCACACTAATCAGTGAATTTTAAGCACGAGGACAAGCGATCACTCATTTAGGGCCGCTCAATTACGGCCACTATTAAAACTTCAAGTCAAATAAAAGTATCGTTTTGTTGGACCCATCAAAAGATTTCGTTTATCACAGATTTAATTAAACCCAAAGCGAACGATAAGTTGAAGGCAAATACACCCTCCCCGGTCTTAAGGACAGTTTTTTTACCTTCCACAGGCCCTTAAAACAAGGTTGTTATAAAAGAAACCACTTCATGCTTAAGTAAATATCTCTAAATACATCCTCCACGTTATATTAACTAAATGCATACTAACAATACATACTAAATATACACACACACACATACATACACTCAAATGGTCTCTTCAGTTTCATTTGCTTCAGACAAACCGAATGGGTACGCGGAATCGCTGGTAAAACAATTGCGAAAAACAGTTACAGCGTTTCGTGATATGAAAATTTATATGACCAACAAACACTTGCGAAGACTGAAAGATATTTGGCACTTCAAATTAAACAAATTTATTTTATTATTGTCCACAACACAAAAACAGTGGTTGCGGCACAACAAAATATGTTAAGCGAGTTCGTGTTTGATTCATTTTTTAGTACCGAATAGAAGAGATAATTTATTAGCGACAAGAATGTGTGAGTGTGTGTGTTTTAAAATTTTTGTTTTGAGTGTAAATTTTTTCCCAAACATACACTTCTTGTTGTTGCGGGTAAAGTACGTCTGTTTATGCGCCCCCATTTCATCGATTCGAACATCAAACCATCGGCAGACTTTAGCCTGATTCCAAAACAACAAAACCTCGTTGCATATGCAAGAATTTCAATAATCAATTGAGAATAACACAAGAACAGGGACGGACTTTGGCATTTTCAGAAAACACAATGAACGCAACCTATTCGATATGAATCCATTTTATTTGTCTTATTCTGAACAATTCGGTTCCCGTTGCCAAGCAACAAAACTTTTTAAAAAGGCAAAACGAAAATAAAATTTATATTAAAGCGTTTTTGAAACTGTATCGACGTGACGTTGGCCAATAATTACAGAATAAAATGGATTTTTTCCTGACGTTTATATTCAGAATTTTACATATTTTACCCAACTCTGTGCTAAATAAATTTACTTTGAAATATTCAGTTCATTTAATGCAAGTTAATATTTATTTTAGGATGTGAAAAATCTTTCCGTCTGTCTCCTCTCCTTGATCTACAACGAATATTTCACACAAAAAACTCTTCGTAGCTTCAGTTCTTTTCACACTTTCGTGCCTGCAACAGCGTTCAAAAATCAAACTCAAGTAAAAATGTTCGTGTTGTATATCAGATTAATTGGCGGCTTCATTTCTTCACAATCCCGCATCACTTGCATTCTCGGCAACAGGCAAAATCAAATATGAATACACGGTTTCCCACGAACGTAACCAAGAGCGACTACTTATTGTTGGCTTCTTTAGATCTGCAGTTAGAAAGGTTCCGAGCAAACAGCAGGGAAATAAATAACGGCGGCAGTGAACACAATCAGTATTTGCATTTCAGTAGAAAAAGGCTAATCACGTGGTGTGTGAGTGCGTGTTTGAAAATGAAAATAGTAAAAAAGTCAGCGGTTCTGACTGATGTCAAGTCATGTCATTCGAACGGACAGCAACTTACGTCTCTGTGTGCTGCAGATAAAAAAGTAAAAAATCCTTCGGCATATTTTGGCCTCACAAAATAATATTTTTGTTCCATTTTTCGTGATTGTACGCAACCGTGACAACTACAATCCATGACAGCTGACTTCTGAGTGAGAATTAAGAAACGTTTTAAATTTTACTGCCGTTTCAGTTATTAAAAAGTATAATTTTTATACGAAATTTTTATTGAAGAATTCTTCAAGTTCACTTTCTGTTTTACGAATTCGGCCTTTGACATTTGAAATGTTCTATTTGATTTTGTAAAATTGAATTTTGAAGAGATCAAAGTATTGCGAGGTCAGCAGAAACTACTCGGACTGTTCTTCGTACTGATCTGATGTAAACAACAGCGGTCTTCAATTACGATTTGATTGATTTTGATAAATTGAGTAAAAATAGACCTGCCTGTTGTTTGATTTCTTATATTCGAGGCACGCTTGCACCCTTAAAAATTCTTTGCCACGAGTATCTTTTTCTTTGCTTATTTTTATTTATTTTTTTTAGTATTTTATTATGATACCAAATTTTGTAATTTGCATTACAATTAATGTAAATTATATTCGCTGATGAAAATTTAGGCAGCAAGTGTTGGTTCAAGTACAGAAGGAAATAAAGAATGCGCATAACAAAGTTCAGTGTAGAAAACAAAAACTTCATTTGAAATAAGACCAGCTTACGAAGCACATCTTATTTTCTCTATCGTAAATACAAGACAATTTAATTTTGTTTCCGTTGCTGCTGCTGGTGCTGGTGCTTCTCGGCATTTTCTAACGAACGCAAATCCAATTCACAGTTAAAACCCAAAGCAATTGAAAAGAGCGTAAATACCAAGTAAATAATTAAAAAGAAGACCGCAAAATAGTATATGGAAGCAAGGCAGAACATAGCAAAAGTGTTTCATTGGTAAAACTCCAGCGGACTGGGTGAATCGCATAAAAGAGTGAAAAGCCAAAAATATGTTTTATGTGATAAAATGTTTGTACTGTTTAGCAGTCGAGTGCTACGAGAAGTATGCGGGTGAGTTGGAATACAACGAAATTATATATAAAATAAAAGTCTAGTGGAAGCGAATGCTGATTTACGGTCTCATTTTTGCGTCACAGATCCACGAACCATGCACTTGCCTTTGGTGTATTCACCTCTGCCAAGTCTTCTGGTTATCGCATCGTATTTGGCGTTTGTTTTGAATTACGGGCCAAAATGGATGGAGAAGCGAAAAGCGTTTCAGCTGAAATCTGTAATGCAGGTGTACAACGGGATACAAGTGATAGCCAACTTCGTACTACTCGTCGGCGTGAGTCAAAATTCAATATACATTTTCTTCCACTTCACAATTTAGATTCTGTACTCTTCCACAGGGTGTTCGAAGTGTACTTCACAAGAATTACAGCTTCGTGTGCCAACCCATTGAAACTACAAATACTGATCCGTTGATGATGGATCTTATTTACGTAACTTATGGTTATTATATGACAAAGTATTTGGATCTACTGGATACGGTACGTAAACACGACCACTCAAATAACAATTTAAAAAACACAAGTTTCGTGTTGGGGTTTGTAGCGTCTGTAAGAGTGCAAATTCCTTCTACAAATGCCCAAGTCCAACTGTGCGAACACTCTACTGTACCAAAATTATGATACACATTTTTAAAATATTTCCTAAATAGTTTCATTGAAGTTAAAGAGAAAATTGGTTTTCATTAATGTTCCACTGAGTTATTTTGCTATTTTGAATTTGTTACAATTAAAATTACAATGAACGAAATACTATCGGCTTCAATTTCACTGCATCATTCGAATATTCAATTTCGCTACAGTGCGGTATTTAATAAACGACAGCGTCAGTCCCTGTTGACACTGTTCAGTGACAAGTCAGTCCTGTGCTTTTGCCGTTCCAACAAGACGTTCACAATTAACATAATCACACAAGTCGAAAATATTCGACGCTTCATTCGTGAGAGACTTCTCTGGTCGCCTTGGCTTAACAGTTACTATTGAAAATGCGCAACACCAGCTGTCAGGAGTTTTCGAATAGAGTTTCGGTATTGTGAAAAGGCTGTGCAAAAGCAGCCACTAATCATCGACTTAAATGGATTTGAATCTATTTTGTTTTACACTGTTTTTTGCATTTAAATTTCCATGCATTCATTTGCCAATTCTTTCTCAGATATTCATTGTGCTGCGCAAGAAACATCAGCAGATATCCTTTCTCCACGTATATCACCATGCCGGGATGGTGTTTGGCGTTTATTTCCACATAACGTTTATGGCAGGTGAGTTGAATGGCAAAAGCGAATGAAAATATTTTATAAACATTTTAATAATTATTAAAAAAAAAACTGTTTGTTTTTGGCTTTCATCTTTCACTTTTTCTGTCTGCTTTTAGGGAGCCATACAACTATGCTGGGACTGGTTAATCTCTTTGTCCACACTGTCATGTACACGTACTATTTCCTCACATCCTTAAGGCCGATTAAGGAGGCGCTTTGGTGGAAGCGTTACATCACACAAGTGCAACTGATGCAGTTTGGCTACTTGGCACTACACTTTGCGCAGGTGTTTTTCCGAAATTCATGCGATTTTCCATTTGCAATAGCCGTCATTGGATTTATGCAAAACATCTTCATGTTTGTGCTGTTTTTCGAATTCTACTACAGATCGTACATAAAGAAGCCAAAAGCAGCGTCGTCAGACTTAATCAACAAATAACTGCGGCTGACTGCAAGTACTCACTAACTTATCATAAATTCTCCGCTTCGAAAACACTCTAGTAGTAGTCGCCCAATTGCCTAATCGCCTTTTTCTGGAGGCATGTTGTTGCAACGCTACTCTCTGTTAGAGATCATGGAAATAGTTTTAATTTCTTACAATAAAAATGTAACAGAAAGTTGTTTTCTGAAAACCAAAACGTGTGAACAACATCTGAATGTAAAATGTGTGTAGTTTTATGGAGTCCCCTGAAATCCTGTATGAGTTGTAACAGCTGAAGGGTTCCAGCTTTGCGTTAAGCTTTCAGTGGAACTGCCAGAGTTTTAAAACTAAATTAAGTAGACCAGGCAGGTGTTGCCGAAATAAGTTTCTTCCCTTATCTCAGTTTTATTAAATGTTTTCTGTGGCTTTTAAATCACTTTCAAAAATTTAATTTAATCCCTTTAACTTATTAAACACGACACTTAAGTCAGAGTTGAACTGCATGTCCTTGAGTTTAGTTATTTCACTTTAAACGTTGTGAATCTTCCGTCAGATTCGAAATTTCAATTAAAACACTTTAAAGCTTCCATTTATTTACGTGATAGCTTTTTTAGCACTGGAACTCGGCTGGTAGACTTAACTCAAGAACGAAAAATACTTCACTGTATAATTTAATAGAAACTGATCCACCCTGGACGACAAGTCCTTTTAAATATCTAACTTATAATTAGAATTCTGAATCTATTCGGAAAACGTAGAATTTGTTTATTGATAAAACTTGAAACTAAAGCTGGACACATTCAATCTAGAACTTTGAGTGCATTTTATTTTACAAATTTTGCCGAAAAAGTAATAATTGAAATCGGTAAAACAAATTCTATATCTTCTCATAATTCTTCGTCTGCTCTCTCAACACATTCGCCTTTTTTCTAGGGACTCATCCTCGAAATGCTGGTCCTCCAAAACGAACAAGATTTACAAACGGAAGCGAACACCATCGTCACCAATACAGATACATAAATGCAGTGAAACTTAAATGATGCCGCATTTCAAATATTGATTGTTTAGTCCACACTTTTTCTTTAACAATTGAGTTGATTTATATTTAAATGGGCTGTTTTTTCGAATAAGGGCAGTTTTGGATTGCAATCAAGTAGTTCGCGTATCATTTTGCCGATGGCACACACAATTTCTTAAATAGTCTTGAGTGTAACTTTATTGAGAGGCAGCCTCACACACACAAAAAGGTTGAGCGCTTTACAATTTCCCAAGCGGAATCATTTTACACTGAATATATAAACTACATTATTCGTGTCAAAACTACATTAACTGTGGAATTTCATATGTGAACTACAGGACATTTATTTTCAGAAGGAATCCTGCGATCATAACCTCCGGCCGGGCTTGAGGTTGGAACGTTATGGACAATATTTTTTCTAAAGAATTTGGATGGCAAAAGTAACAAAGAAATTAAACCGGAACAACAAGCTCTCGAATACTCTCTCCATCAAGAATATGAATTTAAAATTTTTTTTTAAATGCTTCAAATGCTAAATAGTATTCCCAAGAGTACGAAACTAATTTCGAATAAGCGAAGTTATTTTATTGCAAAACAATTGGAACAGTTTTCTTAATCATCAAACCAGCAGAACCGAAGATAGAAATTTAACGACTTCATAAAATAGTTTGCAGATCGCAGGCTCGATTTTATATCCTGTTAAATGATTTTAAACTTGGAACTTTATGCAACAAAAAAGTTCGTCTAATAGAAAATAAATTCATGATTTTGGAACTTATTTCAGTTCCTCTTTCCGTGGCACGAATTTCACTAAAAATCAGAAGGATTTATATTTCATTTGCTTTTGGGAAATTCGTATTGTTTCAAAAGACCGCCTGCGGTATTCATAAAAAATATAATTTCCATACAAAATGTCTTTGAAAGCACTCTTCTCCATTATTTTTTATGAATACAGCAGCACAATTGCACTGCGAAACAGGCTTGAAAATAAATGTTTGTTGAACAGGCAGGCTGTGGGGCACCCACTAAGCAAACAAAAACAAGAAAAAAAAAAAAGAAGAATTGATTCTTGAATATAATTCGAAGACGTCTTCTGCAGACCTCTAATAAATTTTAAAGGTCTGCAGGTTTACATGTCCATGCTACCCCCAATAAACTCGTATTCTTGGTCATTTTAATATTTGTTCGTTTGGCCAATATTCCATTTGCGACTACATTCAGGTAAGACACATCCCCAGCAACCCGGCTACACGTTTGTGTGTGTGTGTGTGTTGCATGCAAGTAGTGCTTGTATTGTATAATCGCTTACAAATATTATTTATATGCTGTAGTTACATAAATCCTTTCAATCACAAAGCACACACACACACACAAACACTCGGACATTAGCGCAGTTACTGGCATTTGCATTAGGAACGTACAATAATTCTCTTGTTTATTCTCATCCTCAGTTGTGATATTTTCTTCTATTGTTTTTATGGTCTCTATTGTTGCTGTTGTTATTGTTGTTGTTGTTGTTGTTGTAGTTGCTTGTTATTGTTATATAAATTTCCTGTTTTCAGAGAGCATATCCTATTTAACAAACTACTACTACTACAACTGAATGGGCCGCATGTAAGTGTGTGTGCACGTGTGTCTGCTGCTACACAGAAGGTAATAATTTACGTTGCTGATCTGTTTGTATTGTTTAATTTCCTTAAATTGCCAAACAATCTTTTATTTTTTTAAATTATTGCACTTTCCAGAACAGCAGCAACGGAGAAGACACAACAAAACAGAATCTTATTAATTTCAGGATAAAGATTAGTCCGTCACAATCGGAATTTTTAAATATTCAGGACTAGAAATTGAAACTCTTATAAAACATTTCAAATTTATCAGTGTTCACAAAAAGTATGTCACTGTTCCGCAAATTGTTTTTAAATGCAGTAACGCTAATAAAGAATATATATTTTTTTATTCTCATTATTTTTTGCTCAAATTTTATAGAATCAAATTAAAGTGATCAATAGAGGGTTTTAATTACTACGCGCCTTCATTGGCATTGGAATTTGGGAGAAAGGAATCAGCACGATTGTATTAAAATTAAATAGTTTAAAACCACATTGATTCTGACCGTGGTAACAGAGTAGGAGTCGTATTAGAAGCTTTAATAGAAGATAGTCTTGGTCAGCACTATATCAAAATATGGAGCAGCGATAGAAGGCGGAGGTTTGACGAAAACGTATTTACCCACGATTTATTTATCCAGACTTAAATAGTTAGTGAACAATTTGAAGAATTCAGGGCTCTCATATCTCTTCTATATTTCTGCCAATTGAATAGGGCGACAATAACCCTCCATTCACCAAAGCAGATTAAAAATTATTCGAAACTTTCAAAAGATGGGCCGAATGTTGCTCGTACAGACATAAAATTAGACTTCTTTCGCGGATACTTTCGCTTGCTTTCCTCAACAATTTTGATATCCAAAATCTCATTAAGTTTTGAATTGCAAGAGAAAACATGAAATAGATATATTTATGTACACATAAATTTTGAAATCAGAGGCAAAGAAACACGCACTTTTTATTTTCAAATTTATTTAATTATTTCATAAAAATATTAGAAAGCATTATCAGTTATTCGTACCTGCAGTACTGAAGTTGTGAATTTTATTGTTAAAAAAAGAAGGCCTTTTTACACTTGAAAATTCCAGAACCCAACACCAGAATCAACGTTAATGTTGCATGTGACAGTAAACACGGTTGGCTGATTCGCTCACCTGACACGTTGCCACTTCCTTCTTAAAATCACGGCTAACAATTCGTCTACGGCAATTACTTCTACTTTCACTAATACGAAGATAAATATTATTTTATCCGTGTACTTAAATTGCTTTTAACGTCTAACGGCAGAGCAAAATGCAAAATTTTTTACAAGAAAACAAGTGGAAAACGAAACAAGAAAAGTTGAATGAAAATCATAAATAAAGGCTTCCTAAAAAGGAATCTTTACTTTGTCCCAGCACTCCATCACACTCCACAGCAAAGAAAGATTCCTAAAACATAATAAACATCGCAGCACACCAACCGGCACACGCTCATATTAAAACAGGGCAGAAGGTACAGCGCGGGTTGAGCAGTCGTGCGAGTGTAGGAAGACCGAGAAGAAGGAGAAAAACCAATCACGGAATGATGCCAAGTGAAAAATTATGTGTTTACCTGAAGGATATCAAGAGATCAAAAGCCTAATCGTACAAACTTGTGCACGTACTCATGAGATACAAGCGAGAACATATTACGACTGAGCAGGTTGGCTGAGCAAACTGACGGCTAAACAAACTTGAAAATGTTGTTGCTCAGTGGGTGGTTTAATGCGGTACATAATTTAACAAGTTTTAGCATGTTGCGGCGTGCACGGCCAAATGCAAACAACGAAACCTTCAAACATCCTCCAGTTCAACTTTTGCCTTTCCTTCTCCTTAATTCCAACGTTGATTGGGGCCAAACATTCTTGGTTAACTCAAGGCAACGAAGACTGAAACAAGACGAAATCAACAGTGGATTTGTTGTTGTGCATCTTAAATAATACTCGTGCTTAGTTTACTGGAGTATCTACCGATGTGACGATATTTGTTGTGCATGTTTATTTTGGCATTCAGCTGCTTTGTTCTACCATGCCACGACTGCCTCCATCAGCGAAGACACGGATTTATGTGCGCATCCTTTAATCTGCTGATCGCAAAACGATTTGTATACAGATTGCAAAAGCATTTTTGTTTAATGCTCCTGCAGTCTAATTAAGAGTTTTGATGGGCTCAAAAAGGTGTGGCAAATATCGTGTTGTTATGACTGTCAAATGGCCACGAACACGTAGCAAAATATTCAAAAATTCGTATGCGTCGATACATGATGTCGTGTGCATTTTCTAACCATAAATTTTTTATCAGCAAATTAATTAAAATCACAAGTATTTAATCTCTTTATACATATCAATTTAATACTGCTGAACTAAGCAAATCCGTAAGCTAAAGAGTTCTCGTAACAAACAGCTAAAAAATTATTAACTTCATTCCACAACAGAAACATCTCACAGAAAGAGGAAGAAAATTATTTTCAACTTAAACTTAAAACCAAAAACGGAAAAAATTAATATATAAAACGAAGTAGAACACACTGGGACATCTCCAACAAAACATTTACATCTGTGGATAAGAAATTGGAACACTTATAAATATGCATGTGTGTGCCCAATACATACAACAGGAGTATGCTTGTATGTGTGGAAATACTGCAGCAAATTAAATTGCATTTGATACCGCAAAAATATTGCATTCGAGGTTTTTGGCAACACATGCTAAAAATGTAAAATTTCATTTAAAGAGAATGAATTTGAAATATTAAAAATGCCAAAGAAAACAAAACCGACAAAACACACACACGCACACACATACAGACTTGTATTCGTACGATAAAACATTCTGTATCGCAAAAGGAAAAGGACAAACAGCGACTTATAATTAAAGCAAAAATATACCCTCATGTTTAAATAACGATTCCCATCCATTTCAGGCTAAAATCCTTTGGTTTGCAAAAACATTTAATTACTTTATTTCCCAACATTAACGAACAGAATTCCATTCTTTAAATAATTACACATGAAAAGCCCAAAAGCGAACAACCATTTCAGCAGGTTTGTGCAACTGGAAGAATTTCAGCAGAGGCCACAAATATTTAACACTTCTTCATTGCGGATCGCTTTTAATTTT
This sequence comes from Linnaemya vulpina, assembly GCA_963675445.1. NCBI lineage: Eukaryota > Metazoa > Arthropoda > Insecta > Diptera > Tachinidae > Linnaemya > Linnaemya vulpina. Next base: position 720,646 of record OY776280.1, on the reverse strand, counting down.
CAACAAAATAAATCTATAAAGCCTTAAACAAAAATACGTTCCAACTTTATCGCTTATCTCAAGACGCGGACACTTGCAGACCCCTGCTTGTCTGCTCATAAGTGGTGCTCCTATTTGCAATATGGCGACCATTCCATCTCTTAAGTGATCGTACATATTTTTGGCCACAATATGAATCATCCAGCTGCACATGGTTCCCCATATTATGCCACTTACCAAACAGCTAAACACCCTCTCCAGCCAGCAACCAACACTTTAGCAAACAAGTTGCCAATAGCATTTGGCAAAGTCCGTATCGAGCAAACGGAATTCAAGTCCAACAAAAAAAAGAACTCTCAACCCCAACACATACAAATAAACACACAATTTCCTACTCAAAGATACAAATGTAATCTAAATGTACGGATAGCAAACATCTCAAATGTTTATTCCTGATGCATAAATTTCCAAGACTCCCAACGAGCATTCAGCTGACGCCAAATGATTTCTCAAACTGATCCAGATACAAGTGAAAATTTGTGATATTCCTCAATGTACGGTGGTGTAAGTTGTTGTCGCTGGTCGCCGAACATTACCAACAGCGACTGACGCCATCATGTCCCAAAGAGCGCAATAAAGTAACCTCCTTCGTCGCACTGTAACGAAAATTCGCAGGCTTAGTTATGAATAAATGTGTCTCCTCGTTTTTCTTCGTCTGCCCACTGCATACCGTCGTTGAGGCACGAATTTATTTTTGCTTTGTAATAATTAAGTTAAAGTTCGTAATGCTTTTTTTTAGGACAACACGATCAATATTCGAAGGAATATGACCACCACCAATTTTCCCTCCCCAAATTGTAACTGATCTGCCCACTTAACATTATCGCCTCGTTTCGATAGTTCTAGCAAAATGCACGACTAGGGACCACCCTTCAATAAGATGGAAGAATAGAACATAAATCCCAATTTTAATTTAACCACTCCGAGTGAAACGAGGAAAATCATAGTTTCGTAAATTTGTAAATAGATGATTGAAGTTTGCATTCGAGCAAAGCGAATTAAATCGAGATTAGCAGCCTTATTATGGTAGGCGTAGTCGTAAGAATGTTAACGAAATGCAGCAGCACCTGTCGTAACACTAAATCAGTCGTTGTCGAAATGTTTAAACCCCGTTCATCAGCGGAATACTACCAGAGAATGCAACGCTGGCCCATTGATTTGGTAGCCTCTTCGAAGTAACTCGAAACTTAACTCGTTCTTCTGTTGTATATCAGATATTCTCTTTTAGTTTTCATCAACTTTTGCATGTGGCGCACCTCGAAAATCGAAATGGATTGTTAAGAAACTAAATCAAAATTGAGCATAAAACACTACCGATAATCGGCAAAGTTGCAGTAATAAATGATTCAAAAAATATTTCCTTTTATTTATTAATTTACAGCTCAAATATTGATTCCGCAAATATTGATTTTGCTGCACTATCTTTTGCGGGATTTAAGGAACGGGTTGTAGGGTACTCCACTTATATAAGTGATTTTTCTCACGATGTGGGCGAATTAGACAATTCCATTGTCTCTCGAGGAAGGGTTCTAATTTACAAACGGTAAAGACTTTTGGACTCTTCGAGATTTGTAAGTTAACTTCTTTTATTTACGAGTGCCCGAGTGAATGGGAAATCATTTTACATTTTTCGCTTTTGACAGCGGATGGCCCGTAACTGTTTAGGCCAGATACACACAAATTAAATCATAATAAAATTTTGTGTTACAATATTCATGGTTACACAGCATTTTTTGAAGTTAATTCCATAAAGTTTAACAAAATTTTGTAGTAGAGAATGCTGGTTGAAAGCAAATGGGAGTCGTCTTCACTAGTCGACAAATTCTTATCGAATGCTTGTTGGGTAACTGAAACACATTCAACGAGTTTTATATGTATCTTTAGATGTGGAAATATAAAAACGACACAAAGCTGTTACGAGCAGATACATGCAACATTCGGATACAGTTTTTGGTGCAAAATTAAAGGGTTAAGAATGAAGTCGAAAAACATGAAAACTGTTTCAATGCTCGCAAACGGGTGCAAATCTGTCTGTTTGTAGTCGGTCTAAATGGGTCAGTCAGTTAGACAAACACAATCACTTTTGATTTCGAGTTTACACAAGAACCTTAAGTTAATAATTAAAACACAATTAAGTATTTTTTAGTCCACATGTTGTGCTGTTTGCAGTTGTTCCCTTTTTCTCAATCTTTAATTGTACTTTTTTTAATGAACAAAAAGGCAAACACTGTGCGCCACCTTCAACATGTTGCCAGTGAAAGTTGAAATAAAGTTCTTCTATTTTATATTTATAATTATAATTAGTTCATTAAAGAGTTTCTTTGGTTACCGCTTTCTTGTTGCAAACATGAACGCTTATATTTATTTTGCAAATCCAATTAGAATTTGCACAGTCATTTAATAATTTCATGTCGTGTATAAACGACTTGTTTGTGTGGATGTGGGTGATGTTTTCTTTACAGAAGCAAAACTTTTTCCTTTTTCAAATGAAACAAGACAAAGTTAATGGAATGACCAACATTTTGGTTTTATTAGCTCACAAGTTTATCTGCCAGATATTTCTGGAGATGGTGCGGTCGCCAACTGTTTGCCTCAACAAAGTGATGGCTTCACGTGCCTTGTGGCATGTTGCAACGTCTTATTAGGTACAAATGATTTGCAATAACATGAGGAATAAAATAAGACACGAATCATTTGCGTGTGTGTTGGCATCGGTTACGGTCTAAAAGCCAAGTGGGTCAATGACGCTTTCGACACGTAAACGGCTCCAGCTGGTGGTTTTTGCGAGATGCCGTAGAGTCTCATGAAGTTTGTGCTTGTTTTCATAATTGTTAAGCAACGAGTGGGCTTTATTGCTGAATATGATTTGATCAACTTTCAACTGATTCTCAACTCGTTCACCGAACGCAACACTATTTGCTGCTCAACGAAAAAAATAAATAAATAAATATTTTTCCAAACAAAATATATGATAGTTTTTTTAACCTTCACATCACTCTTTTAAACATTCAATAATTAGTCTCATCAACGGACTGGAATAATAAAATTTTCAGATCGATTGTTTTGTGTTCCTTAAACCTCTTTTTATCATCAATTACAAATTGCACTGATCGTAGGAAGTATTCATAAAATTTTCAGATTTAAATCACTTCAGTCGTGTTTTTTCTTTTTATGTATGCGTTTTCTGCTTCAATATATTTAGTTTTCTGTACTACAGGAATAGAGTCCTGTGAACTAAACTTCCCTTTATTATACGTTACCCAAATTCAAACGTCAATAACAACAGCGTGTACAGAGTCTTCAATCCAAGAAGAAGTAAAACTCATGAATCTTCAATGTTCAGTTCGTGTTATTCTTGTACAGTTTGTGGTTAAAAGTAGCAAAGTTTGTCCTGAATAAAAGGACGAATATTCCAAAAGAAAACTGGAAACAGCCACGTAACCAAAAGATCCAAAAGTTAAACCGAGTTTCATGTGTATTTGTGGTCTACCACTCCATTCATACTTGATGAAGATGGATAACACAATCTCGCAAAAGCCATTTCTAAGTTTGTTGTTGCTGGTGCTGTTGCTGTTGCCTTTTGCTATCTTATGAACTTTTACAACAACAACAATATTTATATTTTCTATGAATCTATGAATTTTATGAGCACTTAATGTCAGCACACTTTTCACATAATTTTATTGAAGTTTTCTATTTAGCCAAATAGGAACCATAATTCCCCATTTGGGCCAAAATATTTCATTCTACCGGGTAAGAAAAGAGATTCGCTTGTGAACAATAAACCGTGTAACCCTGTCTACTTCTAGTACACGCGTTGCACATACAAATAATGCAAAGCGCTGGCAGGGTAGCAACCTCAACCTGTTTAAATATTTCGCTACAATTTCATAAACTCCATACACGAACAAATTGGAGTCAACACAAAGCATTTTCAAACCGGGGATAAAATTAATACACCGCATTGTTCAGCTACACTTCGAGAAAAACAACTTTTTATTATTCTTACGTTAGTCGTACAATAGCCGGCCTTTTTTACTGCAAACATTCCCAGTCGTTTATAAATTATTTGTTTTTATTTGTTGTCTGTTTTGGAAATGTTATTATGTGGCAAATTTGTGTTTTACTTCAGTCAAGTTATGGCTCATGAAATATTTTAAAAGAGAAATACTCTTGACTGATTTCCCTTCTTGGGTCGAAAATAAATTTCAAGCAGCACTTTTATTTTAGTGTTTATGGCAACCGCATGAGTAGAACTGAAATTGATAAGAAATTCATTTCTGAGGAGTAGCGGGATCTGGTTTAGCGATTGAGCTTTTAAAAGCAAAAGATCTAAATTTTTCTCAAAATAACTCTCAGCGAATTTCCATGATTCCCAGAATGGATTAGCACTGAACTCAAACGCAGTCAATATGAATTTGATGTCTTCCTGTTTGTTTCAGTTCTAATTGTGCGCTCTAAGGATGCACACAAATCCTGATGAAATTACCTTTACCTTTTGATGTAGTTTGTCTCTTCTTTATATCGGATAATAAAAAGTTTTCTAATTAAAATCGTCTGCTAGAAATTTTAAAAGTTGTTATTACTTTTGTGGTTTAAATTAGAAGTACTAAATGAAATCACAAAATCTGTTTTTACAGAGAAGGACAGGGACAGAGAGACGAACAGAGTCATAATCCTGGAGTTTTTGTACAACAAAAAGTTTAGAAAATGTTTTGCTCTACGGAATGTTCTGGGGTATCGACCAGTAACAAGTATGCACACATTTTTAATTACTACGCCTGTGTGCGTGTGTGTGTGTGTGTGTGTGTGTGTGTGTGTGTGTGTGTGTGTGTTCATATGCCCACTAAACAAATTTGTAAGCAAAATATAAAAATATGGGAGAATGAAGATGCCACAAGACCTTTTCTTTATCTTTTAATAAACGTCGTTATTATTCGCGTATTTATGGAACAGTTTTCTTGGGATTTGCTTGCGTTAATAATAGATTCACTAGCGGAATTGAAAATTACTTTGATCTCCTAAAGTTTTGTGAGAGTTTTTTACGCAAACGATATGTTTGTAATTGTTATTTGATTAATTTTTTTCCTGTGTTTTATAGAAGGCGTTGAAATTTATTTAATTTGAGGCATATGAAAATTGTGTTTGATTCATTGAAGAAAATAATTGCACTACATGTGCACTCTCTTATTTGCTCATGTCCTAAATGTAGAAAATACCAAATTAAATGCGCACTTCAGTTATTCTTCTCTAACTTCGTCATATCGTCCGTACTCCTTTTGATTCGCCAGACTTTCTTTCTTTACGCCGCATCCACATCTTCATTGCACACGTTCTCAGGAGAAGTTATTGAGATATATGAAATAGCTCTCAGAAGGTCTTCCGGATAATGGGTGGCAAAAGGACTTTCAATGAAGACGCACTACACACAAAATAAGTCCGGATATGCTCCCAAAAGTGATGGATAATTATAGTGGACCAGGATATTTTTATAAACTAAATTACATGAAGCCAAAACTGCATTAAATTTCATGTCTGGGTGTTCTTAGTTGCCCCCAAAAAGATTGCCCAGCCCCCTTCTATTGCCTTAACAACCGACTTTTTAATGTTTTATAATTTTTCCACACAAAATATACAAGAAAATTGTATTGGAAAGAAATATTTTGTTATTCCTTGTAAAATAAATTTAAAAAAACTGCGTCGACTCATGCCACGTGCCCACACACTCGTGCAGCAAGTTTTTGTTTCTTGTTCGCTTCATAAATCAAAAAGTTTAAAGTGCCACAATTTTGCCAATTGCTGGAGATTAAAGTTTTTATAGAAAAACAAACTAAAAAGAACTCCTGGCAAAATTAGTTTAATCGCTTCAGTACCAACAGGCTCAGGAAGCCGCTGCAATTAAAGTAAATTATAGTTCTGAAAAAATACTCATACAAAAGAAAATTTTAATTCGTGTGGTTCAACACTTTTAAAAAATGAACAAAATCTTTTGTTGTTTGTAGTGTTTTTGTAATAATTTTATTCCAAAAGCGGCGATTCGGAGGTGGTATTGTGGCAAATATGAACGAGCAGCAAATGGACCAACGAACAGTAAAAGAAAATTTGTGGAAAACTGTGAAAAGTAAAAGAAAAATTATATTTTTTTTTTTTAATTTTTTCCTTTCCTCAAGCAAAGATTTGTCTGCACTTTAGTCGCGCTAAAAAGTTTCTTCTTTTCTCTTTCTTATTTAATATTTTCCTTCATCACTCGTCTTCTTAATCTCATTTCCATTGTGTTGCTGAAATTTTGTAAAGCTTTTTCCATCGTCTACCATTTAACCAGGTTGTTGTTAGACTTCATAAGCGAATGTATGGACGTGTGTGTGTGTGTGTGTGTGTGTGTGAGCCAGTAGTTTTCCTACTGTTGATTACCTTCGCATTTCAAGTTTGTGTTCGCAATTTTCTCTAAGAAGATTAACTCCTTTATATGAATGGAGATCTATGGATGTCTGCATATAAAAAATCTGATTTGAGCAAAACAATTTTCGAGTTTGAAAGATTATTGACGAGCAGCATCGACATGGAAACGCTAAACACACGCGTATTGAAAATAAGACAAGAAAAACTTCAGCACTTGAACTTCTATTTTTTCTTTATTTTTTCATTTATAGAGTGCGAAGTGAACTTCTAGGATTTTGTTTCCTATTTCTTTTTGTTTTAATATCTTTCAGGTTTCTTTTCTTCTTTTCGTTGTGAGTGCTTTTGTTTGGAGAAGCACTGATTTGATTTTCATCAACTGGATGTAACGGACGGAAACGGAAACTTGTCGCTGTCCTTTAAAGAAATTATTAGAGCAATTGAGGAACTCAATAATGATTTAGATATTCTCTCGTTGCATCTTTTATTTCAGATTTATTTGCAATGAGCGAATGGGTAGAGAAAAAAGAAAAAAGAGGCGGAAGTTTTTTTCTTTTGCACGATAAAACTGCTCCTTTGGCAAAGACAATATGTTTTATGTGACATGATTGAATGTTTACAAAGAATTCAAAACTTTTTCTAAATTCGGAAAATAATTTTTATTGTCTTGCGAAATTGCTTCAGTTTTTACTTTTGCTTTTCCAGTAGACAAAAAACTTTGTCCAAATCAAGCGAATAGACAAACAAATTGGAGATTTCATAACATCTTTTATTTTGAAGAAACTTCGTTTTGCTGGAAACTTGAAAAAGGGGGGGGGCACATCCAAGAAGAAAAACATTTTCTATTGTCGCTCCGAATGTGTGCTTGGATTTCTTAAGTTTTTGCAGCTGATTAGTGAAACTAAAGGAGTGCGTTATTTCTGTGGAAGCTGCGAGCGCTAGACTACACTCATGGAATTATAAGTGTTCACTCTTTGCAGAAGAAGTTGCACCCTAATGAAAAGGATCAATTGAGAAGAATTGATCAGAAATTGTTTATTGACACAAGTTCCACGTTAACCTTCATCAGATAAATCAACAAAAAAAAAAAAAAACAATTGGAACATTTCCTTTTTTCAAATTTAAATCGCTGTTTCAAGCGGCCTTCAATCGGTGAAGGTTTAATTCAAGAGCATTCATTCAGGACATTGATAATCATCGATAAATCTGAGTGCTGCATTTTTCATTATTTTTTCTAATTTTGTTCGAGAAATTATGGAGAAACAACAGTAAAAAGAACATTTTATTTGTTTGCCTTTTTGTACATGTCGGCTGCTTCTTTTTTGGCTGCATGAGCCTTCATTTTGCAGTCGTTAGTTGATCCCCAATCGTACGAAATCGCGAATATTGTCTCATATATTCGAATTCATAATCGCGAATATAAAACAATGAAATTCGGCTCATCACTAGAACCCACGTAGTGCTCGTCATTGTGGGATATCCCTGCACTGAAAACTTATATCGCTAATGATTGAATTTAGCAGAAACTCATTGAGGCCGTTCAATTCATGAGAATAAATTTACGTGTTGCTGAAGCACATCTACACATTCGTAAAATAGAGGTGTAACGATGTGCAATTTTTCCAATACGAATTTGAACTCGAATTCTAATTAAAATTAACAGAACACGAGTAGCGCTATTTGCTTGTTATAGAGGGTGTCTCAGCAGGCCTGCACTTTATAAATTTCCTCAGCATGTTTAAGTAGAAATCAAGAAACCATTTTGTTATTGTAATCAAATTTATAAAAGCCATTAACAAGAACTTCAAACAACTTTAAGGAGTATCGCTGTATTGACAGGAATAGCGTGAAACATCCGAATCGGTTACGTCCCTAACACTTTTTGCGTGGAAGTGTACAACTGCACACTTGGATTTATAAATAATATCTGCAACGCGTTCGGCGTCCTGCTGAAACAGAATATTTGCAGTTAAAAAGTTGCATGTGTGTTAGTAGTGCGAGCTTTTCAAACCACGATTATGTTACAAAAATGAAAGGTAGTGCGTTGCACACATGCTACGTGGACCCACACACACACACGCCCACACACACATACACATACACACTTACCTCAATCATTTAGCGCAATAAACAATTTCCGTTCGTTTTATTTAAAAGTTTTCGAACAAACGGAAATGAATTGCTCGTAAAGCCTCTGATATGTACAAACGAGTTTGTGCCACTGCTCGTGTGTGTGTGAAGGTGTGTGTGCACGACTCTGTTACTGCTGAATGTATCCTGGAATACGGTTGCACGAATTCGCATCTCTAATTAAATGCACCTCAATATTCGTACATTTTGGTAGATCTGCAACACAAGTCACTAAAAATGTAAAAAAATATCGTGCAAATAACTTGTCTATTGTTTTGTGTCTTGGACTGAATTGAAGTTACAACGAAACTGTTCTCTTAAAGATTTAAACATCTTCTTCCGATTGTATTGCTGGCAAAACGCTCAAGGCTTTACCTTCGAGTTAATCGCATTAATTATTCGTTAATATCAGATGGCTGGTTGCGTGGCCAAGTGTCGACATGCTGCATTTCACTGGTTCTTGCACCGAATCATCAGTAGACTTTTAAATAAAATTTAGCTTCAGTTCCCAATACTTTTGGAATATAAATTAAAGCCATTTTTGTTGTCAGAATCTAACTGCACAATTATGCACACCCTATGAAACGTTTGAAAAGCTGATAAATACGTTGGTTTCATCTGCACTTTAAATAAAAAGAAAACGGCATTAACAAACACATTTTAATAAAATGTGGTGATTTGAGCGGTTGTCGTAAGTACCGCCGCAGCGATCGCATGAATTTTTTTTTTTTTTTTGCTTTAGGAATTTTATAAATCATCATTTTGTAAAAATTTCAGTAGAAAGAAATCTTCAAATAAATTTACAGGATCTAAAACAAAAATGTGCTGCATAAGAAATCTCAATAGTTTTTCAAAAATTAATTTTTGGATTTGAGTGGCAGCTCAGCTTTGCCCACTGTTTTGGAAAACTTGTCAATTATTTTCCTTTAAACGTTCGAAGAAAATAGTGCATCCTTCTGTTTTAATCTGCACACTCGCATTTCTCCCTAATGAAATTTATGAACAGAAAGTCTAAATCAAAACTACGAGTGCACAAATTTAATAAGCATTTGATCCACTTAATGCGAAAGTTGATGTGTGGAATGCGGCGTATTTATTAGAAGCAAATTGAAAATTTGGGAAATTGGTTTTTGTGGTTGTTGGAAATTCAAATTTAGTAGCGGAGATTTAAAATTTATTAACAAAAACACTGCGAATGCTGTTGCATGAGAGAACAGTTGAAGTGATTCTGCTAAAATATTAGCAAAATATAAATTAAACTGCCGCATAAATCACAAGCTGAAAGAGAAATAATTCTGAAACGAAAGCAATTAAGTTGAATCGTTATTAAAGTTTATAAATAATTTCAATGACGTTTCGTCGTCATTTTAACGCCATTCAGAAAAGTCCTGCTGCAAACAACTTATTTCTATATTTCGTAAATAAGTTGCAACTTAAATTTTTATAATTTTAATTGAAATTCCTTCTTCTTGTTTATCGTCGCCCTTTTCCAGGCCATCACGCCGCAGACGAAACTGAAAAGCATAACCGCGCTGTTAGATGTTGTAAAACAATGACAACGTTTAATTATTCGCATTAAAAATGCATTGAAAATGCAACAACAACAACAACAACAACGCGCATTTGGTTAATTTGCCCTCATTTCTTTTGTTAACAACAGACGAATGGGACACACGTCCAAACAAACGGCAAAGTCCTACTCTCCTACCAGCAGGCAAATGCAAACAGCAACACTTTAGCCGTTAAAAGTTTACAATTGTGGTACAACAAAATATATAACAGGAAGGGTTGCAGTCTCACTCCCGGGAGCCTGATTACCCTTCACTATTTAAAGGATATTTCTTCGCAATTTCATATTAAGCTTTTTCTCATAAAAGGTTAAGAGTTTTTATTGGTGCACTGATGACTCTCGACAGATTTGCTAAAATCATTGATATCGAAATATATCTAAGGAAAAAATTAATTAAAGATGTATCGAGCCTTCGCTGCAGTTGAGCACAGCACAGCAGCAAACGATGATCATGCAGAAAATTGCTGATGGGAGCCGTCAAATCGGTAGCAGAGACGTTTCTGAAGTTGTGGGGATGTCATTTTCAGAGTTTCGATCAAGTAAACCATCGCATGAGACGTAAATGAATTTTTGAATGACGTCAACAGCAATCCAAATTTGCGGGAAGCTGAAACCCTCGATGTGTCAACAATCATTTTATTTTCAAACACACCGCGTATATTTCAAAAATGTACAGTTTATCCCGTGTCTTATAATTTAAATAAATAATTTAGTAGTTTTGATATCGAAATTTGATGAAAAGTTCTGATTTTAAAGTTTTTTCGAATTAATGTTGCACTTTTAATTTCAAATGAGGCGAATATGCGAGTACAGGCGCCCATTTTTAACAACATTTTGTTGCATGATGTGCAATTTTTGGAATAAAACTTCATCAAAACAATTTTATTGAAAAAGAGTTTCCCTTAAAACATCAAAAGCAGCACTTTCAATTGGTGTGTGTGTCTTTTTAAAAGTTAATAAAATGTTTAATTATTTCAAATGTAATTTTACGTCAACTGTAGTTTTCAAACTTCCCGGACAAGTTTCTCTTTGCGACACTCACATCCTTCAGTTTGCAAACTCAAATTTATTAGAATATCCCAAGTAACTTTAACGAGTTTTAAATACCCGTACTTTTATTTGTGTGTTACCTTGGAAACAGTAAATTTATTGTCCAACAAGGACCGAATGCAAGGACATAATGATGTTAAGGAAAATAATTGGATTTGTATCGCACGTGTAGTTTTTTTTTTCTTTTTTATATTAAATATAAATATATTTAATTTATTTATTTTCATTTTTATTTTCATTTCCTGCACAACAAAACTGAGTCTTATATTTAGAGTTCAGGAACGCATAACGTTACAAAAATATTTTTATGTTGTTTCAAATTTATTTTGTTTCTATTATATGAATTCACAATTCAGACTGTGGAAACATTAAAAAATGGTGGCATCAAACTTAAGAATATCTCAAAATAATGCAATAAATTTAAGGAAATGTTTATAAAACCGTTTAGTAATTTGTTAAAACTGGCAGGATCATCAGTAAAACGCATATTTGACCAAAATTTAATATTTTCTTAATAAAACATAAAATAAATTATCGGATAACTAAAAACTAATTTGGTATACGATACCAACTGCCTGGCTTGCAATATCAATCGATATCGCTCAGCAGTGCGATCACGTTTAAAACAAACAAAAAATTCTAAAAATTCGTTAAGGAGTTCGCTTTGCAATTAAAATATTCGTTGTGATATGGAACTCACCCCTAGTCCAGGAGAAGCTTGGAAATATATCTCGTGGAATGAAAATATCACGCAAAAATATAAGAAAATATCTCAAATTCAGAAAATACTCACGTTTGTTCGCGTCTTAGCGTCATGTGGCCGACAAGTCCGCTGCATCGAAGTTGTCCTCTGCCTGTAATTGAAAGAGATAAAAAGATCTTTTAGATTTTGTGTTTGTAAGTACTTCGGACAGTTGAAAATAACAATAAAACAATCAATTTCATATTTTAATAAATAATTGATAAGTAAATATATTTTTCTTGGCACTGAAATCGCAGTCTGAATGAGGTGCACAAACAGGCGTTTCATTTACTGTGTGGTGGTGGCGTCTTTTTCGGCATTACGGTTTCTGTTACTATTTTATAAGAGTTTTTACCGTCGGAAATAAATTCCCATGAGGGAATAATAAGCATCTGGGTGACCACGACACTTTATTGCAGTGCACAGTGCAGAGGGAGTGTATCTTGGTCGCGTAATCTAAAATATGGACTTTTTCGTGGACACGAAAATCCCAGAATTTCTTTTTTAAGTCCTTGAAGTCGTGGCCAACAAATGCCACGTTTAAGAAAAATATTTGAAAGGAATACGAACAATTCTAAGCGAATATCTAGAGGAAATTCATGTGTATCAACATCGACAGGTCAGTCGGCGTCTGTTCATAACACACCTCGTATATATTCACTTCCAAATATGGTTACTTTTTAAATATAAATAATAGCCAACTGCATTTAATCGTCTGTTGCTGTTCCTTCAAATTGTATTATCAAACTATTTTTTTTAGAATTATAACAACAAGACAAAACCAATAAGCGAGTACAGTGCGCTCAATTAGCAAATGATCAGCTGAAAAGTTGGTGTCTTCATTATAAATTCCTTGAAAAGAAAAACAACAACATGTTTGATATTTCAAACAGAACACATCTGAAACTATTTACACCATCTCAATTTAAGCATCTGAATTGATCTTGTCAAAAGAATAGGCTGCAGCGGCCACCATTGACCTCGGTGCATTAAAAAACCCCACAATCCATAGGACAATAAATATTATTTTACGAAAAGTTCCGATTTAAAAATGATCTAGAAAAAGCACAAGAAAATTCTGCAATTTGCAAATGGCCTGGAGAAAAGTTCAAGTGATCAGTTTATATGCACCGATCGTTTCTAAAGCCTTGCGGCTGGCTGCCACTTGGCAGATTTGATTTTACATCAGATAAATCGCTTTCTGGGAGATCCTGCAGCTTTACAGGACAACGGGTATCATCGTTTCTACTCAGAACAAAACATTTTCATCACTCAATAATATTTTTATTTAGCAAAAAATTTGTTCAAAACCAAAATTAATATTTAAATTCAAATTTGCTCTTGACCGCACATTTTTATTTGAACAACAGCTTTTCTAAGAATGCGAAACGATAATCATTTTGAATAAATTTTACAATTTATTCGCCACAACCGTGAATATAAAAGGGCGCCCTACTCATAAACCGTTGGAATGCTGTTGGAATGAAGATTTTAATTACTTGTAATTTTTGTGTTCTCATTCGATATCATTCGCGAACTGCCATTGTCACAGGCATGATGGACTGTTGAACAGATATTCATTCCTTTACTTTTCATAAAAAACAGTCGGGTGGAAATTTATTTTGTTACTCAAGTTTATTGAGAATTGTAACAAAAAGTTTCACTTCTCGTGGAACTGCAAACCCACAGATGGTTACAGCGATTTCACTTACGCCTGAGTGTATAGCGAACATCAATGAATTTGAAATGTTTCATAAAACAACAAAAAGGACAGAAAAAGGATTTTTATTTAACACTCTTTGCTTCGCACTCGGAAAATTAGTCAAGTAAAATTTAAGTTCCGCACACTCGCAACGATGCCATTCAAATTGACTAGACTCCCACACGCTACTTAAGCGGGGGGTTAATAATTAAACAATAGTTAACTTCATTATGACAACAACAATATTGTTGTATTGTAGTGGTTGTTGTTGTTGGTTATGGCGCTTCAACTGCTGCTGTCATTGTTGTACAAATTATGTGACATTTAATGATTTTTTAATTAGATCATTTGTCGTAAAGTGAAATTTATTGGCGTTATAATTTTACGGGTGCGTGTACGCTTCGCAGCCGCACACCGTTTTATGTGCTGACCGTAATAGAGTTCTCATTTAGAGTTACATTTGCTCTGGAGCATGTGTGTGCGTGTGTGTGTAATTTTGAAAGATATGTACAATTACATATTTACAAGTGTGTGTGTGTGTGTGCATGTTCATGTATTGCAAAAGGGTACTTTCATTTGCACAACAACACACATTTGCAAGCGATCCGCATGTGTTACGTATCCGATACGAGGAGTCTACATTAACAATCGTACAAGTTTCTAATTTAATTCAAGTCAGAACATGATTGTGTATGTGTTGGTAAATATTTATGTATTTTGACTAAAACTATTTGGAGCAGCGATTCCCAAATTATAACGCGTGTGATTACAATTCTAAAATAGAAACTTCCTGCGAAAATCTTATGAAAGTGTTTCAATAAAAAAAACTATAGCGAAGACGGATTTCAGAAACAATTTAAAAGCATGCAAGGAGAACCAGGTAGCCCACAACTGGATGTTGGGACTCCCCACCAAATCTACTGTTTGAATTATTAATACGTGCACCTTCAATAAAGTTGGGACCACAACATTCTCTACACGCTCCGTATTCATATTCATGCAGGCACACGGAAAACTTGTGAAATGAAATTTTATTCCTGTTATTAAGTTGTAAATAATTTACATGGTTACCCATTTTCCATTTGCTGACGTTTGACATATTTTCGCATGCCGGCCGAAAACATGATTGTAAAATATTCATGTTTAATTTCAAATGATTTTTGTTAATGTTTATTTATACTACATTTGTACGACTGGTTGGGCGTGGGAGTAGAGGCAAACGATTAATCGTAATGAAATAGCAGAACACAAAACCCAGTGAATAATTGGCATCGAATTCATTTTACATTCGTTTTTAAATGTTAGAAATCCAAGTGGTCGTCTTTGACGCATTTCAAAATTTCTTTTAGTAAATTAATCAGGAGTCGTAGGCCTCAATTGCCCCACTCACGTTCGAGACGTATAAAAATGTTACGCAAAGTCACGTTTTTTTCTGAGAATATCAAAATGAAAGACTTCCTTCAACAATTCCATCGGTATATCGGTGTGTTCATAACAGAAAACGAATCGTCTATATGGGAAGTACCGGAGGAAAGGATCCATATAATTCACCCCATAGTGAATTGCAAACATGATTAATTAAACGGTCACTGGAATTCAAAATATCAAAAGTGTTTTATTAATTTTCAGTCTCATTCTGCCTTAACGTATTCAATTAATGAACAAGATTCTAGTGGGTCAAGTTTAAGTCACCTATTTTGACGTATTTCACATTTTATCTTAGTTTCGCTCTGACATCAGCCTGAAGATCACATGGTTGCCATTCCGATTTGCTTCACTATTTTCAATGCTCGAAAGTGTCACACAAAACATGTGGCGTGCAACAGAGTCCTCATAATGAAGCTTTCTGGTATTGATTTCATCAATGAAATAAAATGTCAAGCGACAAAATTTAAATATTTTAAAGGCTCTTGGCAATTTGTTGCGTGGGAATTATTCTTGTAGTGAATGTACAGATGAGGTTGCTGTTGGCATGTGTCTGTGTATGTCTGTTTTCTAGGTGTTGAATATTTATAAATTCCATTTTGCTTGTCTACAGTGTTTGTGTATGTGTATTCATGTGCTCATGCCCTATTCACATGCTGTAGTGGAAACGGTGTTCCGGATTTAAAAGTAGAAGTAATTCACGACACTTGTTGAGGCTTTAAAACACAAACTTTACATTTTTGATATATTTTTTGAAATGCTGTAGGCGATTTATGCAGAGTTTCCATTTGCTCGTGGAATTTTTTTGAAAGCTAAAAATTATGTTTTCAACTAAAAGGATTTCTTTGTTTTTAGATACATTTTGTCGAAGCCTGACTTGCAGTTTTAAATAATAAAGATCGGAAAAAGCACTTTCCATTTGAATACTTTAACCGTTTAAAAAATGTGTCATCACGTTGATGTCGCTGCAGTCACAGTAACTATTAAACAACGTGCGTCATCATCGTGTTGACTGCGTATGTCATGACAATCATTTTGCTGTTGCAATGACAAGAACTGTTGGCAAAAATTTACGATTTTCGTAATTCATTTTTAAAAACAATAAGTCGAAATAGTACGCAGTGATTTGAAATAATCTAGAGATTAACCGATTAAATAATTTTTTATATAACTGGCTCAGCCCACCATAACAACTCTGATATTTCACCAGTCATGAGATGAAAATAACCAAGTTTTTAAATATTTATTGAAGTTACTAAACTACTACACCATTTCCCATCCGCTCAAATCCAAGGAAAGATATCAGACCTTTTTCAATATCCCCTAGTTTTTGTTTCAATCAGATCGTTTTCATTATCGGTGTATTTACTACAGCGTGAAATCTAGAACTAACAATTTGAAAGGCCTGATCTAGAAGATTTTGATTAAATTTGCCACAAAAAAAAATCTAGTCGGCCACTAGATTTCGACAAAATCTCTTTGAAATCAGTCAAGTATTTCTTTCATAAAACATGAAAAGATACTTCGGAGTAGGTGAAATTTAATTGACAAAATGTGATCGTAAATGAGGTGAATTTAAAGATAAAAATTTTCAAGTGGAATTTGACACATCAGAAAAGAAAATAATCTTTGAACTTTTTTTAGTAACGGATTAACGATATTTTGCACTGGAATGAAATCTCGCTATAAATCAAAAAACGTTAGTGTGAATGACAAAGAATTTCATAGAGATTTCTGTCCTGATCGATACAAATTAGGTATCACCTTCAATCAAAAGAATTTAAAAGTGAATGCAAACGGATGCTGTATTCTGCCCCTTTTAACACATGACGGCTTAATCGCTGTCATGTTCCATCGCAGTCTTGGTGCACTACTTCGGCAACAGCACGCCCATCACTCTGCATAAACAGATAGAAGATCTGAGCCCATTTAAGAAGATGGCATTGAAATTTAAATTCACATCCTAAATAATCAGCAATTTGGTCCAACGAAAATCTTGTTGTGTCCCCGGCACATGCAACTGCACTCATACTAACTAACAGCAGTCTTGCACATTCTAACAAGTCATCATTATAAATTAAATGCTTAAATAGTCCGAGCTGACTAGCACGAGCCGGTAGATGTGGGTTGATTTTATCGTTGCTTTTGGTTAAACAAAAAGTGTCTAGAAATAATCATAATAATACAGTCAAGTGACACATGATGTATACGAAGCAATTTGGGAGCATTAAATTGTACTCTGAACAATTGTTGCATTTTGTAAATAAAACCAGCCACAATAGACCAAAACGACATGGCAGATATAAATATTTTACTTGGCAACTATTGAGTGGATTTCATGATTTCATCCATTAAACAACGGATTTTCCAGTTTTCCTTTCTGTTGGCCAGTTGAAACTTTTACATTCTGTTGGTGCAGACTGAAGCCAAAAAATAAAAAAAAAAATAAAATAAAATAAAAAAATAAAAATATCCAAAGACTGGCAGAAACATTGTTGACATTTATGTTGACTGGTGCTCTGTGGGTCCGAATTTTCGTAGGAATGTGGGTAAGCAAAATGCATGTGTTCGTGTGTGTGTGTGTGTTTGTTTTGGGTACATGACAAAGGGAAATATTTGGCTGGTTTCATTTTCCTTAACCAAACAGAAGTTGGAAGAAGCTGGGAGATCTCAAACATGAAATGGATCTCCTTCCAAATTCCGTTTTATTCTCAATTATATGGTTTAAAGAAAAGTTGTGCACACATCCTGCAGGTATAGAAAGGAAGCGAACGTTCAATGCGTTATTTCGTTTTCCACACATTCACAAAACTTTTTAAAAGCGTTCATATCGCACCGAGCAGAGGCACAAGTCTCAGTTCTGTTTTTTTCTTTTCTTTTAATGGAGGAAATGTTGCGTGTTTATTATGAGGAATTTATGTTTTAAAATACTTCACATGCGTTTAGTTTTCGCGGTCGTTTCATTCTATTCATTTGCCGAGAAGAGTCAAACATTCTGATGCCGCATCAAACTACACACACCTTTTGCTGTGTTTTTGTTTTTAAAATCACTCTAATAAGATTTAATGAGCCAATTCTGCAGTTGTACTAAACAAACCAAAACAACAGACAAACTTTTAAATCCTTGCGTTAGAGGAACGCACACACACGAACGAAAAAGCAGAAAAAGTATCGCAAAGCCGCACGCAACACTTCTCCCCTTAACCGCCAAATGTTCACATCGTTTTTGTTTTTATCTTGTGATTCAATGGATTGAAAATATTTTCCGCTAAACCCCCGTCTATTTCATACGTGCTCGCATGAAGGTTGCACTGAATGGGTTTCAAATTTCATTGTTGTACAACATGTTGTACGTTTATTTGCTGTTAGTTGAGGTTTTCATTACATCACCGACAATTTGTGCTACAAGTGGAGCAGCAGCTTCGTTCGGTGTACGAGTGCACACGTACAAATGAACGGACTTATGCAGAAGCATTAGAATACGCACACACATTCATATTGTATATATTCATTTATTATATACTCCCCAGCGCACACACACACACACTTGCAGTGCAACAATGGAACATTCTCGTAATTTTATAGCTTTCAATGGCATCAGTAGTTGCAAAGCCATTTTGTAACGAGGAATAAAAAGATTGGCTGGGAAGTTGGAAGAAGGATTGCTAAACACTGTTGTGGTGGGGCTGAGAGAAATTGATTGTTAGTACCCGGTTTGCCATTGTGGACGTGATAAATCCATTTGGTTGCAACAACTCCAACATGATCATGTAAATAATTCTTTGTTGCAATTCAAACAACACTGGAATAACAAAATGTTTGTGTGAACACATTTCTGAATCTAAATCTGAGTTTGAATCTGAATTAAGGCATTCCACGGACTCTAATTAAATCAAAGTATCGCTGCATTTCTAATATGCTCCAATTAATGGCAAAATAATACTGCACTTTATTATTCGCCCGCTCATATCGGCCACGACCAAAAGCTGTTTCACATTAGCAAATGAACATTTCGTCCATAAACAAACAACAACAACAAAAAGGGCATGTTGATACACAACGTGGGTGCCACTTGACAGAGTTTTGCAATTAAATAAACATAAACACATCATATTTCGGCCTCAATTCCAAAAACAAATAAAACAACTAATTGAAATAATATTTGGCATCGATATGATGGCCAACGTAAATAAATCGTTCACGAAATAAATAATTATTAATTGACAGAGTGGCCTTCTTTGTGCGAAAGATTTAGTCTCTTTCTTAATCCTCTAAATTTGGCCATTTCCTGCGCTCGTGGGACTTGCGTTAAACGACAAGTCAAACAATTTAATATTCACTGGCCACCGCAAATTTATTCATGACTTCTACACATGAAGTGTGCTGTTGTGTGGCAGCCAGAAAGTGTCTATGGAAATTCGATTTAGAGCATTCAAATGGCAGGTGGCGGGGAAGACGTACTTTAAAGAAACTGAATGAGAAAAATAACACAAAATTGAAGTCATTAAGAATTACTTAATTTGTGGTACACTTTTAACTATCTTATTGGACACTAGGGTTAAAGAGAAATCAATTGTTCGAAGGGCATTTTTATGAAGATGAGCATAATATTAATAACTATTCTAAGATTTTACCGAAAATATGATTAAAATCAAGTTGAGATTTACTGACAACAGCAACAACAAAATTCTTTTATATTAAGTTGAATCGTTGACCTGTTGTATTATAATATTCGTATTTCTATCGTTCGGCTGTAGGTCATGTTTTGAAAAACATTAAATATGTTTATTATTTAATCTTTATTTAATCTTATCTTGCCAATGTTTCGAATAGCTTCGCTATTCATCTTCAGGGGAACACTGTGTCAACTTTATCCATTTTTATATTTTTATTTAATTTTTAATTTACATGTATGTAATTGTGATTTTGTTATATGTAATCAAAAATTAATTTTATTCTTTCGGTCTTCTTATTATACTTTGATGTGCTGAGGCCTTGAGCAAAAAAAATTAATTTTTGTGCTAAAAAGTAGAAAATTAGCTTTTTTCTATTTCTTCCAAAGGAAGAGGACGTAATAAAATCTGAAGGAAATTGTATGTTTCAAATGGTTGTTATTGTATTTATGACTTACTGACTATTTAAATAAACTATTTTGTTCATTATTTTTGTTTTTTTAAATTATTAAAATTCAAGCACGTCGCTGAAGATCTAAGCCTTGCTGGTAGCGAAGTATTGCAAAGACAAGAGTTGTTATTAATTCTTATAAAAAATATAAAGCGGATGTTTTGCTCGAGACGTGAGAACATAAAATTGTTCTACGTTTCATTAAATTATGGTGCCTGAATTTGTACTGCATGGCATGTGGGCGTATGATTGATATTTTTGTAAAGGGCCTTGGACACGATTAAAAAAAGTCAATCACTGCATGTGTGTGAGTGTTGTGTTTTTGTCGTTTAATGCTGACACGCGAACAAACCCGTCAATCATCAGTTTCAGTTTTACTTCGCAGTTGTTGTTTGTAATAGAGACGGCGTTGAGGGTTTCAAAATTGCTCCAACAGCCTTTAAAATTGTAAATTTTTATTTTGATTGTACTGAAAGATTTTTCTTATTGAAAATACCGCAAAAGGGCACAACATCAGAGTACGATCCAGTTCGGTAGTTTAACTATTTCTTGATGATGGGAAAGAAACGTAACGACTTTCAATTTGGCCATCGCAATTCTGGAAATTCCACTCAATTTTTAATATATTTTATTCGAAAATATCACTGAAGTTTTAAATAAAAGCACTAAAACTACGGAGGTAGTTTTCTTACTCTACAGAAGTTTCCGAGTTTGATTAGAACCAAAAACAAAATTAAATCGGTCCGAAGTGAATTTTGCCTGATAAATGTTAACTGGCTTGATAAATATTTCTGTCAATCAAATTAAGAGATCAACAAAGTCTGTATTTTAAAATGAAAACATCAAACGTTTTTGATTTCCCTCCGACTGCACGCAAACAACTACGCGTTTAATGTGTCCCACAGGGTCTTTATAAATGTTCTTCATAAGAAAATTTTATATTTTCAAAAAGTGTCATGACCCTGCAAAATACCTGCATATCCCTTCCATAATCCTTCGCTTTTGTTCCGTCTGGTCACGTTCCTTTCGTCTTCCAGCCGATACCGAATTCTGAAAGCATCAATTTTACTTATTTTCGCTTCGCACTCCTGCAGGAGTCTGAAATGATGAACGAAAATGCATGAGTCAATCATTAATCAAAATGCATTTCAGAAGGATGCTGGCGGCCATAATAAAAGTCTGGAATATCGCGTAATTCCGTTTTGTTTATTTAATAAAACAGTTTAAATATAAAATTTGCTTGATGTGTGAGATATTTTTGAAAAGCATTTTTATTTTCTTATGCTGGAAGTTGTTAAAGTTTGAGATGGACGGACGGAGTCGCACTTCTAAATAACACACAATCCAGCATTAAATGTTTGCATTTAGCAACTTTTACAATAAAAGTTTTATTGTTTCGTAATGTCGTATTTGCATAATATATTTAGCAATTCGTTTTAGTTGCAGTTGTAAAAGAGAAAACATTTTCACATTAATTTTAAATGTTTCGCCAGTTCTGTTGCATTTCATTGTTGTTTTCAATGTGTTGTTAATGTTACATTAAACTTGTCCCACATACTTACAAACACATGCACACACATGTGCATGTGCTTTCACACCAACACAAAAACGCCCGCTTCCACTTTGGACACACATACACACGCACACACACCCACATGCATAAATACATGTGTATGAACATCAATAAACACATAAAATATTTGCATATTTCTATGCACTTTCACACGCACACACACACACACACACATGCAAACACAGTTGAATGTATTTGTGCAAATCCATGCAAATTTAAGTGTTTTCTTTTCACTACAAACTTAAATGGAACATTAAAAATAATACACTTTTTCCTTGCGTTGGCTACAGCGTTTCGCTCGAACACTAAAATGTGTTGGGCCATTTACAAAATGGCAAATCGATAAGGGACATGAGGAGAAGGACTCCCCATAAATAAATAATATTTTATGACCTCAAGTGCTAATAAAGACATTTTGCTGAAGGCACAGACTTTTTCTTTCATTAACTACATCATGAAGATTGAAATCAATGTAACTTATGATGTGTTAATTCAAAGCCGAACCCTTCTTGCCCATTTATATTCTGATTGATTATTGATCTAATTCTGGGGATACAAAAATGTCCCTTCAGATACTTTGCAAAAAAGGGAAAATGGAAAGTGGAAAATGGAAAAGGGAAACGAGTTAAATGCGTTGTTTACAGGGTACGCCGAGATTCAGCAAAACCGAAAATTATTTCTTCTTTTTTATTTGTTTTTGTTTTCTTTTCTTACTTTATATTTTACTTTATATGTATTTTATTCAACAAGAGGGAAACACATTTTAATGCTGTCAGTTTAAGCGAAAACGAAAATTTATTACAAGAGTAAATGTGTGTGTGTGTGTGTGTGTGTGTGTGTGTGTGTGTGTACGTGTGTTTTCAGTGGTGCAAGAATGAAAAGGGATTTGTAATGTTTTTGGCTCTTTTATTTGTTTTTTTTGTATTTTTATATTTTCGGTTAAACCTCTTTACAAATAAAGGTTTAAGCTACAACTGCCACTACGACTACAACAATGAAATCTTTTGTGAACGACTGACTGCCAGTGGAGAGAAATCCAACAGACAACAAACAAACTCCTGAATCTGCATTTTTCTTGTATCGCATTTACAAATAAAACAAAATGGAAATGATGGCGAAACATTTGCATGCTGGTGTCTTGCGAAAATCTTTAAGTTTTTTGCGAGAGAGGATTTTTATGTTTTCAATTGTTTTCGAAAAAAACCCAAAGTGTTTCACACTTGTTAGACAATTAAGTATAGATTTAACATTTAAGATCGAATTGGGACAAACAAAAAGCTTTTTGTAAACCCAAAAAAAAACAGCAGCAGCGAATGTTGATCCATTTTTATCTCGTGTATTCGCGCATTCAAAGGCCAAGTGTTAAACAGAACTGATGTTTCGTATCGCGCAGTACAACAAAATCTGCTGTAAGAAAACTCATCGAAAACGATTGTGTCTGCTACAAAAAGATAATAATTAATTAACAAGGAAATCAAAACATACGAGCACGTTAAAGAGGCCAACAGCCACTAACAACTCGTGGTTGTTGATGTACAACTGACAAGTTAAGACCCCTACAAAAAAAAAAAACTGATGAACGATAAAAGCCTTTGCAAGCGGACAACAATAAACGATTCTCCAATACATTAAAACTCCACCAACTGATTCGGCGAAGAGTTTATTTTATTGTTGTCCGTCTGCATCATAATTGTTGTGAATCATCATGGCACACATCGAGTTCATTCAGCGTGTTTCGGCCGAATACTACGACAATCATGTACATGAAACATTTGTTCTTTGCTAATTTTCGACATGAAACATGCAGTCCGCTTATAGTTTTTCATTCTAACGCTTCTATAATTGTACGAGTATCCGCGATCCATCAACTGGAATTAGTCGATTGAGTGACAAGTTGACTTGAAAGTATTTTTCCAAAATGAATACGTTTGAGTTGCTGAGTTCCCTGATTACGGTT
Source organism: Linnaemya vulpina (assembly GCA_963675445.1). NCBI lineage: Eukaryota > Metazoa > Arthropoda > Insecta > Diptera > Tachinidae > Linnaemya > Linnaemya vulpina. The sequence goes on along the minus strand of OY776280.1, from coordinate 696,938 downwards.
ACAATGAAACGTTGGAATATATTTCTGCTACTATAATATTTTAAATGAAATTAGTGCTCTTCGTTGCTATTAACTTGTTACTTTATTTGTATGTGTGTGTGCAGGCACATAAAGTTGCAAGTTAAGCGGCATAGGACTAAATATCTCGACAAAGGGAAGCAATTTTGTTTCGATCTACGAGAGGTACTAAATTGTAACCTGAGCCAAAAGGCAGTTCCGCCAGAATTCTTTACCCAAAACGGACGCGAAATTTCACCAAAGAAACGTCGTATTTAATGCGCCTCATAACAAAATTTTATTGAGAATCTATTTCATCTCTCTCTCTCTCTCTCTCTATTTGCATCATCAGTCTTTTATACTTGTATCGTTGGCTTTGAAATTCTTTGGCAGTTTGAGCAGAAATTTGCACGTGTAAATAATGAATGATATCTGTTACAAAAACAAATTGTTCATTGGCCTTTTACCCTTCATAAGTCATATAAATAGTTCATTAAAAGAAATCCAATTGTGTTCGAGTTGTAACAAAATTTAGCGATTAACTTTTCCAAGTTCGGCCAACGAAGAGCCCGGTGCTATCAATTTTGGCTCAAAAAAATTATTTATTATGAAACAAGATTCGGGGTGAGTTACGAGATTGACAGGATTAAATTTTCAAAATAATTTAATTGCTCTACACTTCCGCGCATAAAATGATGTTGCGCAAACTCTACAGAGTCGAGAAAACAAACGCAACTAAAATCCATCATTTATCGCACAATAAAACAGTTCAAGTACACAGAAAGAAAAAGGATCGTTTGTAATCACATCACACTTTTCCCACTGAATGCCTTTTTAATTTGTTGCACATCGCAGATCCAATTTGGATGCGGCTGATGTATTGGCTGATCCCTGTACATGCATGTGCATCACTTGCAATTGTATTTGTGTCCACGTTGCATCTTTTGGCGATTCATTTTAATCGCATTTTCTCTTGGAGTGAAATAGTTTTAGAATTATTCGAGTGTAAAATATTTTTAGTATTTCAACCCGCTCTTGATGTTTTCTTTGCATCAAAACAATTTGTCGTTTCTCGCATCGTCGTTTATTGTTCACCGTTTGGCTGTTGGTGGTGCAACAACAATGACATCAGCAATTGTTATTCTATTGTTGATATTTTTATTTGTTGTGCTGGTGTTTGTGTTCGTGCTGTCAATGTTTTTTGTGCTGCTTTCATTTCTCTCGATAATAGACTGGTCATGAAATTTTAATGTTGGAATAAACCAGATTTTTATTTGTGCAACAACACAATGAATGCAACTATAGAAATATATTTTTGCAGCTTTTGATTATTGGCCGAAACAAAACTATATAAACTGAGTGCATGCATGTATGAGTGTGTGTGTATAAAGTGTTTTTGCTCCTGTTGCCACTATTGTTGCACCAGCATATTTATTTTGTTGTTTTTTAATTTTATTTCATAATGCAACAGCCGCTGTGAAATCATTTTTGAGGTATTTCGTTTAGTTTTATTGCGAACTTGAACAAATAGTTTAACTATTAATAATTTTATTGTGCAGTGATTTACAGATGACGGGCACTTGTAAATACTTCAGCGGATAAAATATTAATATAAATCTTTGCGAGTTTAAAACTCGTAAAAGTGATGCCTGTTTAAAGTGTGGGTACGTGCACAATCCCTGAACCTGAACATAAATTTAACAATTTATAGATAAAATGTTTTATTAGGTTTTGTTTTCTGTTGTTCTAAATGGGTTTCAAGTCATTCAAATGCCACCAGCTTGTGAAAGCCATAACAACAGGAAAACAATCCCTGGCATTCAGCAGGTTTTCTCTTCTGCAGATAATTGATTATTTCAGTTCGCAGCTGGTTATTACTAGATTTTAAGTATCTGTTATAATAATTTTATTTTGTAATTATTTTCGTAATTGACTTGAATGTGTTCGTGGTATTGAACTGAATTTTGTTCGTGGTACGCAAAACACTGGCAGTTTTGGTTGGAGTTGGTTGCTGCAACTCCAGCCGCACATTCCATGAGCTCTTCCTTATTTTTATTACTAATCCTTTTCAAAATATCTTAGAATGCTATTATTTTTCGCTCTTTAGTGGAACATCAAGTACTAATAAGATTTGATTACCTGTTGTGGCTGTTACTACTGAAGATGGAGATGAGTTATATTATTTTCGTTAAGGGCTAAAAATTAATATTTAAGACACTGAAATATAAGATCAGCGTATGAAATACTTAAACTTGTTTATGAATATAAAAGCTAATGGAAGCCAGCATATATCTTCTGATTTTGTTGGAAATGTCTCCACAGTTGCTCTTTTCAGCAGCGATATTTATGGCAACACTACTTTTGTCAGCTCGGCTGTTTTTGCCAGCTCAGCTGTTTTTGTCAGCTCAGCTGTTTTTGTCAGCTCAGCTGTTCTTGTAAGTATAAGGAATTAATGCAAGAACTGCACCACTGTTTAGATGGCACCACTGGCTCGTACTTGTTCAAAGACAATGATGTTCAACTGATGACCACAATTTCTTTTTTTTACCAAAATAGAAGGGTTGTAGTTGGTTTTACAATCTTAGTATGAACAATTTCATGCGTACCCGCGATTAACCCTTTTTACCAAATTCAAAACCCCCTAAAATTCACAACTTAAATGCAACATATTTCCATGAAAAGAAATCTCCATTTGAAAGTTTTTAGTGTTCGATTATTGTTTTTATATGGCAACACAATTTAATGCTCTCAACCAGTTAAGAAAATCCTACAACTTGGAATTTATATTTTTTAGCCAACAAACTGAAAAGATTATAAATAAAACTGCAACTTAAAAGCCACTTTAGTAGAGGTTAAATGGAATCAAAATGTATACATTCTCAAATTGAAGATTCACTAACACACACACACACAAACACACACTTAAATCCTAAATAAAAGCAGAGCAAATGATAAACATTAAGACGGAGAAGACCAAGCATAAAGAACAACTCTAACAACAGCAACAACACAGAGCGCGTGTTAGTGTTCGCCTGCATTTGTATTTTGTAAATTCTGCCATCGTTGCGAATATTGTGGATTCATTCATTCAATTGTCGAATGTGTCAGTGCACGAGAGCAGTTTTCTTTTGAATGGACCACCGAAGAATGAACTCTTCTTGCTTTTGTGTTTTTTCAAATTTTATTTCAACTTTTCTATCTGTTTACGATATTATTTTGGTTAGCAAATTGAAAGAAAAATAGTTTTTATTACTTTTCTTTTTATTTCGTTACTTTTTATAAAAACGAAGTATGTGGATGTGTGCGTGTATGTGTGTGTGTGCTTCCTGTTTCTCTTAAGAAATCAGTCTTATTCGAGTACAAGAAAAGAAAAACTGCTGAAATCCAACTACGAGCACAAACGTACAAACAAACTCCAACACACTCGCATCTGCACGATGTTTGTGTACACATTCTTTTCATTTTCTCTAGCTCTATACACACATATACATGCACACAGTGTGTGTGTGTGTGTGTGTGTATTTCTTCCTTCAAGTTTTGCATGAAAACTAAATGTTTTTCCTTCATAACAACGGCGCTACAAAGTCTCGTCTGAAGACGAAAATTTGTATTGTAAATTTTTTCATCTCTGCTCCATCTCGTTACATCATTTCATTTTTTACCTTTTTTTTAATTTTATTTCTTCCTACTGTTTTCTTTTGAGAAGTACAAAAAACTTTGCATAAGTCATATATCAATTTGGTGATACACACAAACACACACATACACACACATGCACACATGTAAGTACAGAGGTTCCGAAAATGGCAAAGTTGTACTTTCTGCAGGTGCACACTCCAGTCTTTTTGAATAATTTTATTTTGAAAGAACCAACTGAATTCGAACTGCCTTCTTTTCATAGTTAGTAAATTTAACTGTCAGAACTCTCAAGAATCCCGGTTAAAGTTAAACTCGAACCTATTTAAAACTTTATGTATATCGAAAATTGCCAATACCAAACACAGTCACACACACATACACACACATCTGAAGCCAAGAAAGAAAAATGAGGAAAACTTCAACCCACAGCAGTGCACTGTAGCAAAGCGCAGCGCAGCGCAAGTTTCTTGAAAAAAGTGGAAGTCGTAGTTTTACTGCATAATTTGAAAACAGCAGGAGTTGACTGACATGTCATATGACGAACGAAACGGATATGAGCTTAAAATGTTGGCACGTTAAAAAAATTAAGTGGAAGGAAAACAAGACAACGCAGAAGTAAAAAAAAGCGAAACAACTGAGAATATAAATAAAAGGAACGGAGATAAAACATCTCATCCCCGTACAACAAACAACATCTCGTATGAATGATGGCAATTTTGTTGGCTCTCAGTCAGCCATTAAGTGAACGTTGAACATGAAACTTATTCCGACGCCCAGGAAGAAGAACTTGCACATTCATGTTGATGACAACACATTCACTCGTACGTTTCCTTGCAAACATTCGAATTTGGGAACTGCGTGCAGGAACATACGCCAAAGGAAATCTAATTAAGCAATTCTCATGTGAGAGTTATATCTTGAATAGAGACGAAAACATCAAACCGTTTACATGCAAAAATGCATGTTTAGCCTTAATTGAATTGATTTTAATTAGTGCACGAACAAACAAACAAACAGGAGACAGACAATTAAAAACTATTTCAGACGAAATGCTCAAGTGAATAATTAATTGTCATTGTTCTCCCCCTCCTTCCCTTTTCAATCAAGTGCAGCTCATTTTGCAGTTGAGCCTAAAAAAAATTAAATTCATTTTGTTTCTTCGCAATAATTGAAAATATTGTCTTCACAAATAAAACGCACTCACACACGTGACAACTTAGTTTTAGTTGCAACCAAATGGCTGGAACCATAAAATGGGTGTTCGACTAAGAAAATAGAGAAACGGAAGCTACAGCGGAGGCGGCCACCAGATTCATCCTTTTCACATACACGCAATTCACACTGCGCCGTTTCTAGCTGCTTGTCAAGGCTCTCATAAATTGTTGCTAACGAGGGGCCTGTGATTTAAAACTTAACGCACGAATTCAGAAGTCTCAGGCTTTTTTGAGCAGACTTATGAAAATTCGAAGGTCACATTTCAGCGATTTTTCAAAAAAATGGGTCACTTTCTGTCCTTTTTCATTTTAATTGTAGATGCACATTTTCTTTTCTTTTTAAACTTCTATTTGCACACGTTAAAACCAAGGCGCAGTAGTAGAAGTAGCTTCGATTCGGCTTAAGGGCTGCTGTCTTCGCACACAATCCACTTGAGACCGTTGATTCGTTCCCTTCGGAGTGGAGAACCTTTCATGGGCTGTCCTCCAGCACATTAAACAATCCTCTGGACTTTGAGAAGGATGACATCCCGAAAATCTCTGTATTTGCCAGGCTATCCAACTCTGGAAAAATGTTTAAGCCCAGCGCCGCTGCTCTACCGCAAGTTAAAGCCGGGCATTAACTGTCGACACTGAATTCCGTATGCAGTTTGTAGTTGAGCCCGAAGGGCTTTACAGATTTCCGGTTCACGTAATTTTTATGATGCCATTCACTGACGCTCTCACTCATGTCCAAAGACTCCCGGCATAATTTCTAATACAAAAAACACTTTAAACAGTTTTTCACATTCAAATATTTCCACACTTTCACATGTTCGTGTGATCTACACTCACACATGCACCATCCCTCATGTACGAGTGCATGAAAGTTTTAATACTCGTACGTCTGCTACCTTTCAAGCTGAAAACTCAAAGAAATTGTAATTGTTTCAAAGAAAATTTCGTTACACACACGCATGCACACTCACATAGTCACACACCCCCACACATGCAAAAGGCCAAACATCACCACAAACGTTTTGGCTGTGCCATGTGCTCGGTTACTAATTTGCATCCTTCTGCAAGCACCCACACACACGCACGCACACATATGCACTTGCTGATACAAGTGCATGAGTTTGTGTGTTGGCAGTGCAGTTTACTTTTGATTTAAAAGAAGATTTGTGTACTCAAATCTAACCTCAAAGTTAAATCACCTTCTGTTCAGCTTTCCCAGAAGGTAAAACACACTCGTGCATGTTTCCCCATCCACAGATCCGCACACTCACACCCGCACTACACTGAAAATATATTTTATGCTTGAGCCAATTGAGTTACGACCAAGAGGACGACGTATCACGGCGCAGATATATTTCCCGATTAGTGCGGTTTTATAGCAAATAAATTCATAATCATACATGAGCGCTTCTGGTGGAGAAGGAAGAGTTTCGTAATGCCTTTGGCACTTGATATTAGGAAACGTTTCTTCAGGGGAAGATGTTTATATTTTAACTAAACGAGTGCACTAAAACAAGCAGCCAATGACGGTTGCATTTCCTGAGTGTTGGCCACTTCAGAGAAGCAAAAATTATGTGCTGAAGATTTTTCTATTTCTTGCAGATCACATCGCGACTCAGTTTCAGGTTTCTAATCAGTTTGCGAATAAATTTTCAACCTGCTCGCACACATTCTCATGTGAAAGTTTTAATTATTCATGAAAGGTTGAAAATTTATTAGGCTCAAATGTTATGAGCTGGATTGAGCCGAAACCCATAATTTTTTCATCCTGGATGATTGATGATGCGATTCAGAAACTACGGAAAATAAGGAAAATTGTGCAGCAAATAGATGGAGATGGCTGAGCAGTGTTGCAGTGGTAGAAGCCATTTTCATTTAATATTTTACTTCGCGTATTTAGATCAGAGATGAACAGGTTAGAAAAATTCGACACCATATTCATGGCTTCCAGCGAGTCCATGACCGTGGGATTCGTGATGAATAGAATATAAAATCGGTGGTCACAGTTATCGTTTCACAATTTGTCTCAAAATACGCGTTGCAATAAGAAGCAACCCAGCTACCTACCCTAAAAGTGCTACTGCATGTGGATGATGATCTCCCGAACTTTGTCCAAATCCGCTACAACTTTAATTTCAGTTAATGTGGCCTGTTTCCTTCGAAAACTTGTCATGTCACATCACGAGTTTTAATCTAGTAAAAACCGTTTAAAAGTAAAAGCCACTTGATTCGAAGCGAACGCAATAAAAATTTTAAATTTTAGTTTCATTCATCTGACTCCAGACTTCAGAGTTATTTTGCTCGTTTCTAAGTTCTTTGTGCGTCTGATTCCTTTTGAAAATTTCGTCTCTTTTGTTCAGTGTGGAATTGCACACACACACACGTCTTATGTTTTCCTTTTGATATCATAGAATTGTTGAAAACATTAATTTAGTTTTTCCAAATCAGATGAAAGTTAATGTTTCAAAACTATTTCAGGCAACTGATGTGAAGGAGATAAAGTTGCAACAATAAATTACACTTGAAGTTCTCTATCCTGGAAACTCATGAATGTTTGCCACCAAACAATGCCGGCAAGTAAAAATGGTTTATTGCACTCTGGAGCACAGACCGACAAACTACGAGATCATAATAAGCTACTGCTTGGAATTAAAAAAAAATGTTTTTAAAAGAAGAACTTATTTTCAATCAACTCCAAATTTTTATATAAAAATAACAGAAATCTATTAAAATTTTTTTTTCGGATTACAACTAAATCCTTTGCCAAAAAGCTCGAAGTTTTGCCTCAAAATGATAGTATTCAATATTTTAGTGCAGAAACTATTCACTTTCCAGAAAACTGTTGCGGCCATAAGCAGCAGAGTTTTACATAAAATACACTTGCTAGTGCCTCTTTATTTACTTCAGCGTTATTTAAAATATAATAAATTAAAAGACATTATAAAATAATAAATAACTGAAGGGTATATAAAATCCGCCACTGCCGATTAAAGTTCTCTTGAACATTCTCGAACAACCCTCTTCTGAAAAACCTTCCTATTGACAAAATATTTCTAACTTTATTTTTGTCCAACAAAAACATTTAAAAGTTTTTAAATCTTTTTAAGCTAAAATTTATTCAACGCACCACCTCAATACTGTTCTTTTGCAAGTGTCGTTGATGGCCTGGCAAAAATGTTTGCAAATATTATCGAAATCGGAATGTGTTACCAGGGATACGCAAACGCGTTGTGCCCTAAACAATAAACGAAGGAAAAAATATTTGATGAGCCAGAAATTTTTGAAAGTTCGTTTACTTAAGAAGATAAATTTGAATTTTATTTCTTTATCTATTCGTTTCACTTTTACATTAATTATGTTTTGCCTGCAGCCTGAATTTGATACAATTATTTGTAAACCTTTTCAAGGAAAATGCAACTTTTCCTTTTTTTTTAGTAACAATCGTGTGTATCCTTTACTTGACTGCAGGATGTGTTTTAATTGGCAATTCGATAAACTTTTATTAGGCAAATAAATACGCATGAAATCAATACTTTTGTTCGGTCTGTATAAATAAAAACCAAAGGGTAAGAAATACTAAGAAATCACACAGGAAAAATATATTTAATATATTAAGAAATGCCCCAAAGTCCTAAAATTATAATTTTATGCGTTAACACACAAACAGTTGCAACTTTAATGGTGCTGCATATTAACGATTTAATATGGTTGTAACTTAAAGAAGGAATATGCTAATTTTCTTTAAAATCTAAAAGGATAAGATCCTGGAATTTGTTACTTCATTAATAGTTGTATCCTTTAACGCTATAAAACAGTCATTCTCTCTTACCCTAATCTGTAAATGCGGCCGCGGAGTTACTGACTTATCGTTTAACATATTTTTTTCCAAAAATGAGAAAGCGAAATGATTCGAGTGAAAATTCTAAGAAGAGCTGCTGAACTTCTACTTCCATGAGAGCCCTACAGTCTCTTATTGATCTCCACTTAAAACGAGGTCACTTAATGAAATTAATTTTTATAGGAACTTCCATTTCCACACAAACTTCTTTTACCTTTCGACGAAATAGTTGGAGTGTAACTTTAAAATTGTTCAACATCTTAACAAAACTTGAGTTTAAGGAAACCTCAAAATGAAAGTCAGGATCATCCCTGAGTGTCGGTTCAAAACAAAAAAGAAATAAGCCCATTAAGCCAAATATGACACTCATGGCTAATATCAAGGTTCGGTACAACATCAGATTGCATTTCAACGGCTGCAGATCCTGCTTGGCAATGAGCCAATTCATAAAAAACTAAATTTGTAAAAATTTCTTGACAGAACCATTCAAGACGAAGTTTGAAATTAGATCTTCAATTATCCCCAGAGATTTCGGGTAAAGGTCCTCCAGGGTTAAAATTCACTTCGAATAGGATCGAATTAATTTTATCCAAAGTCTTTAACAACATTTTTCGAATTTATCCTATTCCACATAACACTCGGAGTTTGTTCTCTAAATTTTGAGACGACCAGATTTCCACTTCTAAGCGTTTTAAAAATTCATTCACCAATCAAATATAAACTGAGATATTTTTAAAATAAGTCTGAAATCCACTTTATTCAAAACAATTTGTGGTAGAGTTTCTAATTGTAAATATAAAATAAATTTAATTTCTTCATGAATACGGGTGTAAAGACTCACTGGTTCATTTGAAAACTTTCAAATCCATTTTGAGTTCATTAATTATTTGCACCAAACCGACATGCAAGAAGAGCTGAGAAGGTTTCATGTATCAAAATTACCAATAGTTATTGTTTTCGTGTGTGTTTGTGTGTGAGTGTGTGTGTGTGTGTGTAGCTCAGCATTCTGGTGCTAAACCTCAAGACTTCGGTTGCCGCAAATAAATTCTAATGAAATAATTTCCAAATGAGCTTCATTAATGTTGTGTTCTTAATTTAAATAGGAAAAAGTGTAAATAAGTTTTTTTGAAACGTGGATTTATAGAAGTTTAAATTGAAATGTTGATAAAAAAAAAACCAATCCCCGTACGACAAACATTTTATGAGTTTTATCAAGTCATAAGGGAGAGTGATTATATTTTTCTAAACATTCTGGAAACTCGGTTGCACACGAACAGCCCCAATATTATTGATTAACGCATGTATGCATCATTTTAAAAATATTTACAAATTCACTCCACTATTTTGAAGACATTTAATCGGTCAAGTGTTTGTATTCGTGCCAGCATTTGCACTTTCTATTTCAAACATAAAATAAAAAATGATTTTAGCATTCATTAAAATATGCAAAATTATCAGTTACGCTGCTTTCAACGGTTCACTTTTTAATTATTCCCATTAATCACTCTAAATCCGCAATATTTATTATCGCTTTCGGTATGATTATCTGCACGTTTCCGAAGAATTGCAATTTGATTTGAAGTGATTTTTGCAACAGTCATTAGCTGGATTTAAAACGAATCTCATGCAAAATGATGGCAAAATTAATATGCGAAATGAGAATCTGCTGTTGAGCTGTTAAGGATGACTACGAATTATTGTGCTGCAAAAGGATTCAAACGGAACACCTCAAGACAAAATTATTTCAGCCAAAGATTTGTTGCATTGACATTGTGAGGCAACTAGAATTCAGTTAAGAAAATCTTATTACCGACTTAAATTGTGAATAAAACTTGTGAAAGCACGTTGGCAAAATTTTGTTTTTCACTAATTCATAAATGATTCCTCGTCATCTCTCTCTTCTCCCAGCACAGTTTGAGTCAACCCTCGTGGCAAAAGTGCTCTAACGAGTGAATTCGTCAAGTGAATAAACGGTCTCATCCATTTGAAAAGTTTTCAGTTTAATTCGCCTTTTTCTAAATAGAAATGATTTGTGTGCTTTTATTTGGATCCCACACGTCATCTTGTTACTCCACACTCTCCACAACATCAATGATTTCTATTTAAATTTTTATTCTGTTTTGCTAAGCGAAAAGAACATTTTTCATTATAAAAAATGTTTGTCACATGACGTTTTTATATCAAACTAAAGCAAAAGTAAACCGCACACTTCAACGAATGGCGACGGGAGAAACGCTGGGAACAAACCAAACGAATGACGAAGCCAACTAAAACTCTGCTGTTGGAAATGGAATCGAAGAAAAATATCGTTTTATAATTCAGTGACAGTGTGCCTTATAAAGGACACTGGAGGAAGGGATGCTGGATTGAATTAAAAGGAAGAAAGACAAGCCGAGAATTCACATCCTTATTTTTCATTTGCAAAACTGTTGCTGGACATTTTCATACTTTTAACGTTCAAGATGGAATTGTAATTTTAGAATTATTTATTACAATAAACTTGCACACTTACCTGCACACATGGACAGCATGTGGACACCCGATCGGGCTCCACATGTCGATGTTTCAGTATTATAAATATTAATTGTTCCCCAATACTTCCACGTCGTCGTCGAACTTTATGTAAATCAGGATATTTTGTAATTAACTTTTAATTGCACTCGGTCATCAGCATGGCTCATGCGAGACTTATGCGTAGCACACATCGACATGGCTGCAATGAAAAGACAGAAAAAAAGGGATCATCAGCAAAAAGAAAAGAATTGTCATCAGATACTTAAATTCGTAACATTTTTCAATTCAACCTTTAAAATATAATAAAATTAATCTACCGATCGATTTCACAAACTAAACTTTTGAAGATCACTTTGATCAATAAATGATTTAAAAAAAAAACTCCGAAATTATATATCTGATCAGTTGGTGTTTTCGATTCTTTTATAGCAACCGAAAACAACTTCAATTACCGTTTATCACGTGAGAATCGATTGATTTGAAAGTAAAGTTAAACCGTTTTAGCTCGACGAGCTCAAGAGCATGGAATAGCACAGACGGATCAACCGTTTACGACACTTTTTTTAATTAGTTCGTGAAATGTTTGTTTTGTATTTAATGGTGAGTTTGTCTAAAAATTTCTTTAGTTTCTTAAATTCACTGCGTTAATAAATTTGGATTTTCTCGGTCTAGTTGGACTTGAGTTGCTCTAGTTTGGACGTTTCTATTATTACCACAGGACATACAATTCCTAAGCTTTTCTCTTTTTTCTTTTTTGCTACAAAAAAATTCGTTGAATCTTAATACGATATTTTCAACATCTTTCCCAGAACTTGTTGCTCTCCGTGTTTGTATTGGCAGTTTTAATTTCGTTTGCAATTCTTTTGCATAAAAAAGAAGAAAAATTTCTTAAAAAGAAAAACCAAGAGAAAATCAAGTCAACAAAGAAAATGTGTATTCAACTTTTAGCCAAAAAAATAAAATGTTTTCTGCACTTCTCATATCCTATTCTGATCCTCGGGGTCTGTGATTATTTTCCATGTGTGTTTTCGCGTGAATGTCGTTCTTCAATTCTGCTTTACTTTGCCATTTCGTTCTATCCAATAAACCTGTCCAGAGAGGAAAAACAATAACAGCACGCCGACAGGGAATAAATTATTAAGAATCGTAGTGAATGTGTAATGCCGCGCATAAACAATTCGCAATAATTTTAATGATGACTGCGATAATATCTTTTGACGCAGGAGTGCGTTTGTATGTGTGCAATCGTACGAACAGGCTGATGTGGATGATTTCATGATGCATCTCCAGCTGAATGAGGACTTATTTGCAGAAGTTGTGTGGATGTGTGACATGGGAAATACAATTCATCGGTATCGTTGCAGCATCTTCCAGTACATCGGATGGTAACCACCAAGAAGTCGCGAGAGAAATACTTTCAGAAGTTTCATTCCGATATCTGCTGCGACGGTCCTTAAACTACAACATTCCACAGTCTGATTAAGGACAGTGTCGCGATTGAAACACGAACACGTGACTGTTCGAGCGTATTCGGCAGGCGCCTGTTAAACAATTTGTTGTTCGCCAATAGATTCACTGTATTGCAATATTGTTAGACGTATAATGAAAGTCGGTTACTGTTCTATAATTTATAATTTTTTTGAGTTTTTGCAAAAATTCATCCAACAAGTTGTAACAAACAAAACGAATACTGATGATGAAAGTGTAGCGGCTATACAAAACAACTGTTCTGCTCTGCTGTGTGAGCTGAATATTTTTAAAGTATTTCTGAATTAAAATACCAAATTCAATTTAATAAATCAATAAACAATTCGACACAAAATATTTACAACTAAATTTTTTTCTTTTTCGATGCAGTAAAAAATGTATACAAAAACAATATCTGATGCTCAGTTTTGCGCAACCTTGTGTGGGTGTGTGCGTGTAACTCTTTTTATTCGACAGAATTCACAATCGATCTAAATGGAACTGTTTTTAGTCAAAAGCGATGGGATTTAATTACTACGGGAACTGTCGTTTCAAAATGGTACCCTCAAAGAAAACACCTTGACAAAATTATGAGTGTATGTGTGTTAATATTTTGACTTGCGATTGTGTGGGTGTGTGTGCAAGTTTCGAATGCATCTATTTGCAGTACGAGTGTTTTATATAATTTATTACATTTAATATCGTTCATTGTTTTGCTGCTTCTTCTTACTTTTTTTTATGAGTGTGTGTGTGTGTGTGTCAACAATTTGTCATTGAAAGCAAAAATATTTTAATTGAAAACAATAAAGACACACGTTGTTGTGCCAAGTATAATTTAAATATCCCATCCGTATGAAAATCGTAAATCATGTCCCTCTTTTTTCATGGTGTGCATGCACGACTACACATACAACTGCATGCACTTTTTGGTAAGATGATTTTTGTTGGTATAAAATATCAACCATGTGAGCGTTATTATTTAGGCAGACAGACAGATAGACAGACAGACATGTTTGCTGAGCACTTCATCAGGGCTTTCGAGCTGTAGGTGTCGTATAATATTAAAGGATCACACACACACACACATTCATCGCTCATAATATTTTGTATTTCATTTAATTGTCGACATTTTAAGGCTGGAGAGTGAGTGCTGTTTGTTAGTTAAAAAATAATTACAAGAAACATAAAAAACAAACTGAAACATTCAGAAAGTGGGTTGACTTCGTGATTGCTTTTCGCGTTGAGGTGCTTCTGCAAAATAATTTCATGAAAATCCTTCGTTAAGGTAAGTCTTCTTCCACTTCATTTCGGAACGGTGTGTTCTTGAAATTTTAATTATGAAATTAATTTTTGGGACTGTTTTTATTTTTACTCCTCTTCTCTCTTTCTCAGTTGTTTGCCCTAAGACTTTTTTAGAAGATTTAAGGGCACAATTTATATAAAAGCGACTATTTTCCAGATACAAGTTGGCAAACGTGTTTAAAACAATCTTCATCTAACAATTCCCTATCACATCAATTTTTATTCCTTTTTTAGTGTCGAAATAATTTTGCTATCATTCAATTAATATTTTTGTGCAGTTTTGCTTTTAATGTGTTAAAGCAAAAATATAAGAAGAGGAATTTATTTTTGCGCAGTTAAAAAGTGTTGTTATTGAGGCCCGATGGTCATGTAAATAGAAACTTTTTTCTGTCGCTATTCGTAGTTCAACGTAATGATATATCTCTGCGATTCAGCAATTTTTAAACAAAACAAAATGGCATGGCAACGGTGTGCCAGTGCATATTTTAAAATAGAAACATATTTTTCATAGTTCATGATGAATATTTTTAATGAAATTTTTCTAGATTTTGCAGCCTAAAATAAATAATTTAAATTTTAATAATAATTTTTATTCTAATACTTGATTTATAATTGATTTAATCGCAATTAATAGCATTATTGATCTAAATTTCAAATATAAAATTTTAATTATTTGTTTATTGTTCAATAAATATAAAATTGTTTGAATTTGAATTAAATTACAAGTTCAGCACTTTTAAAAAGTTTGTGCGTGTGTGTGAACTGAGCAGAGAGAGACAAAAAATAGCAAATAAAATGTGTCAAGCCAAGTTAATGTTAAGTCTATTAAAATTATATTTATCAAGTTTGAAATTGAATAAATTCCAAAATTTGAACTCTAGTGCTCATGATTATAAACAACTTGTGGCCACTAATTAACAGATCAAGTCGAATTAATTATAGATGCGGTAAAATAGTTTCTGCTCCAAAAGCAAAATAAGTAGAGAAATTAGAAATAATTTATTATTAGAAAATTTCATAAATATTTTGTAGTTGTGACAGGGCATTGAAAAAACACCAACAACTTCAGCCGAGGCCTTTTTTCTTTTTAAAGAAAGATTTGTCAGGCAAAGAAGTAACTCTTTTATCATTTACAGGAAGTTTTTATGGCCACTTGGTGAATCAAGGATATTATCGGACCTGATCGATGTAGTTAAAGGACAAATAAAGTCGGCTTTGAAAAAATATTCTGTTCAGTGATTGTTCTTTTTGACTCGCAACAATCAAGTCCTACAAAAACAGTGTTGAAAAGAATGGAATTTGCCTCAAAAGCAGGTTGAGTTCAAACTATGACGGCATGAATTACAATCAAAAACTGGTCACAACAACTAAATAAATGGAACGTGCAAAGTTTGTTCGTCGTTCGTTTTATGAAAAGAAAAATAAAGAAACTTTAATAATAAATCTGTCACAACTCGACAACGATTCCCGAAAGTTAGTTGATGTTTTCTTAAATATTTTTCAGTACTTGAAGTCTTGTTGTCTTCACCATTTCCAACAGAAAAGAAATTATATTTTGTGCCCAAAAAAAAAGAAAAACGAAACATGATTAGTCGCAAATGTGCGCCCTTTCTGATCCCCCTCCCCCACATCGATTGCACTCCCACAGTAAAATTGAAGATGTAAATGAAGATTGAAATGCAGGTGGCAAAAAGTAATAACTGCCTAAGAAGAGTTGAATTAGCTTTTTCCAAAGACAGAAAACTTTTACTCAGAATGGATAATTTCGTTTTCGTCTGCTTTTTTACTTGATCAAATTTGATTGCAAAACTTCAGTCGTCAACTACTCATGATAATATTTCAGATCCAAACCAGCATTAAAGCAAAATTCGTCAAAATGAACTTAAGCTGTTATTCCTTATGTCCAGTCATATATAACACTTTAATTTCTTTTCACTCGTACTTTCTTGAACTTTTTTGTATTTCGTTTTTTTTTTTTGTAATTTTCTTGTATAATTTTTTACTTTTTTGTTGCATTTCTTTTTAGCCATGTAAAATGATTTCTCTCCTTTTCTACTCATTGTAATGAAAATTAATGGTTTTTCAAGTTTCCCGTCAAAAGTTAAAGTGGCAACACTGGAAGTGGACTATACTAACTACAACATAACGGGTGTTTCCTTAAAAAAAATGAAATAAGAAATCAGTGTTGCAAAATAAAACTTTAGATGTTTTACACAAGTCTGGATGTACTGCAGAGTGTTTGTGTATGTGTGTGTGTGTGTGTGCGTGCAGTTACAGATATTTTTCTTTCTTGTCCTTTTCTCCTTTCTGTGCAATTCTCTGGCGCGCTGAACAATAGCCTTCATCATCATCGTCATCATCATCATCATTTCAATTTGTTTCGCTTCGTTTTACTTTTCCTTAAATCCTATTTTCCTTTCCTTTTTTATTTTCTTCATTTTATTTTCCTTTTTTTTCTTTTTCTTCATTTTTTATAGTTGAGCTTAACACAAAATAATCTAATAGTTAAAGGGATTTGAGTGAATGTTTATTTAAAAATGAAGGAGAAATAAGTCACGTTAAGATGGAAGATAACAAAAGCGAATTTTCTGGTTTGACAATTGCAGGTGACAAGTGTATTAACGCGATTGCAACAGAATACATTTCGAGAATTCCAAGCAAGTTAAGAAAAGAGTCCCTTGCCTCTTGGAATTTTATGGAAAATTAGAGCAGAATTGTTCATCTAATGATTTGAGCCAAGAATAATTTACTTCAATATTTTCAAAAACAAATTTAAATTTAAATTTAAATTTAATTCCATCATCAAACAAAATACGTAAATGAATCGCTGGAATATTTCTTATTCTTTTCTGAATAGAACGCTTTTCGAAACAAAATAGTATTTGCTGTTTGGGACGCACAACACCACCAGCACAGTGGGCCTTGTCCTATTGGTTGATCCCAAGTCTGAACAGCCACCAGCTCCAATTGAAAATGAGCATAAAATATGATGCATCAGAAAGATGAATTCAATTCAATTTGAGGCGAGCATCACCACTTCATGCCCTAAAAGAAAAGTCATCATATCGGGAATATCCGTCAACGATTTGACATTGTTTGTGGGCCTTTCCTTAGGCGTCCATTCCCTTTGCAATATTTTAAAGACTCGTTTTTAGTACTCCATAAGTTGTAGAGATAATCAGAAAGTACTAAAAAAAGGAGTTGGATAATCATGCAGCCGCCGGAATAAAAGACAGAGAAAACGAAACTTCCTCGTTTTGTCAGTCAACTGAAAGCGCCGTTAATATCTACCGATTTGTCTGACATCTGTCTGCCTGTCTGTCTGTCTGTCTATTTGCTTCTCTGTTTTGAGGTCGGGCATTTTAGAATTATAATTTATTCGAATTGTACATTTTGGGGTACTGTAGTACGATTGTGTTGCCGCCAGGAACAGACGTTACTTTTTTAATTGTGTCAACACTTCCACCACTCGTGCATTCGGCGTTAGAACGCTTTACGATCACAATTTAAAACATCGAGGAATCGATTTTTTTTGTTTTCTTTTGCGACACCGTTGCGACTCATTTTAAATTTAATGTAAATTTGGCAGAAATTCTGGTGTGACCACGTCGTGCTAATGGCCTTATTCCGCTCGGGTGCTCTAAATATTATTCAGCGAAGACGCAAGTCGTTTTGTTTAGTTTTTATTTTCACACGTAATTCTTTAAAAGTCTTCCTGTTTAGCCAAATCTAAGATTGGCAACGTTAATGTCCTGGCGTCGTTTGCAGCGCACCTTAACAAATAATTCGTTGAAAGAAATTATTTCGAAAGAAATACGTTCTTGTCTCTTATCTTTATGTGAGTTGTCCTACACGAGTATGTGTGTGTGTGTGTGTGCGTACGTGTGGGTGTGCGCACATGCACATTTCAATTATTCAAATGTACACTTTCTCCAAAAATAAGTATATCTGCCGCTCTTTCAGTTCCTTCACTATTATTTTGAACTCTAGTGACAGGAAAATAACGCTTAAACAGCACAATAGACGAGTCATTTCCCGGGTGTTGTTGTACGCTGCCATGTTTTACAAATGTGCTGAAATATTTTACAAACTTTTGGCCAACGACGAACGACAAGGGGGAAAAAATAAATAATAAATATCGCCACGTGTTTTGGAAAATGTTCAGAGTTCCATTGAAACGTTTTTATAGAATCAGCAAATAAAACTCCTCGAAACGGCATATTTAACTGCAGGTGGATAAAACTTGTCAGTACGTCATATCTGAAATCCAGCTGTGAATTGAGGTCTTTCGGAAGACACCTGACGATATGACGACCTCGTATATGAGAAAAGTTTATTGTGTTATTTAACAAAACAATATTTTTATTTTCTTTATGAAGCAAATAACCGTAAATACATTCGCAATTATTCATGCACAGATATGTGTGTATGTGCGAGCGGGCCTGTGTATGCGTCTGTGTCTGTGTGTGTGTGTGCAGAATGTTTCATTTTTATTACATCTATTTAACTTTCGTGCTATTCTTGGATTTTGCTTTTGAAAAATGTCAATATTCCCATCAGATATTAAACGTAGAATTATTTAGGAGAGCCAACCGATGGTTACCACGTTAATGATAAAGACAAAAGCCCCTCGAGCGAACCTTTAAACGTGTTAAAAAGGGAATTTGCTTTTTATGTCCTCGTGTTACTTTCCACAAACTCGTTTCGTTATTTTCCTTGAACTTTCATGTACGTGAACATAAACAAACACACAAACGTATGCACATGTGTGAGTGTGTATGTGCGTGTGTGTGTGCAACAAACATTTTAAATAACATATAATTTTCATGTTTATTACCCAACACTTATCATTATCACCATCAAGCAAAAAGAAAAAAGAAGGATAAAACATGAAATAGAATCCTGGCCAACAGGATTAAAATGCTCGTATTAAGAAACACAATCGACCAACATCTTAAGCGAAGCAGGAGTCGGGACAATAAATAAAAAACTGCAAGTTTAAACACAATTGACCATTTCCAGCACGTAAATCTTGTAGCAACGACAAGAATATTAGCAGCCACACAAGCAAACAATTTGCAGTGAAATACTATCCCAAGCACACACACACAATTTCCTTTTTTCTTCTTGTGCGCACTAACACATTCACAATATGCTAACACGTGCCTGAGCGGAAGAAAAAATTTAAATATGGAAGCATTCAGTAGCGAGTGTGTGTCGAAAAAGGTTGACAGATTTTGAATGTCATTAAAAGTTGCCTACTTACGACACAAATTATAACAACGCCTTCGGGAATACGGCTACTTGTAGTTGAGATGTAAGCTTATGTTTTATGTGTACGTGCACACACACTCTCGCATGTGTGTGAATGTGTTTAAGAGCGCCATTGTAAGTACAAGTGACAGATACTCATGTAGATATGAAATGTCATCTGGTGTGTGTCGCATCACTGCGTGCGTGTGTTTGGGTGGAATCGTTCAGACAACATTCGATGACAAATTTGTGCATTTTGAAAAACTAATGAAATTAAATGGACTTCATTTGTTTGAATATTTAATCAGTTGCAATAAAAATGTTTTATCTCAACCACAGAGCAGATAATCACAGATTTTGTGTCATTTTGGGTCAGTTTGTGGAGGGAAAGCACTGAACGAGCTCGCCCTGATGCTTCGAACGTACGTTGGGAGGGACATCGATATTCTAAATTGTAACAGAGAACTTTTTTTTTTGAATTTCAATTATTGTATATTCGCAGCAGACAGTTTTTCTTCCTGTCAGTGTTGGGTTGGTGAAATTCCAAACTGGCGGACTTCTTAATGTACAATTCAAATATTAGGCCTGTTCCAGATGCACAACGAAGATGTCGGAGCTCGCAAAAACTAAACCAAAACTGTTCCAGGTAATAATTTTTTATCATTTTGAGAGCGAATCAGAGGGTACTATTTCTCGTTTCCTGTTCGATTTTTTTCTTAGGGACAAGAATTATGTCATCAGCTGTTCTTGTTTACATTCAAACATCAGACATTTTTCAAAATAAGGAAAAAAATGTATTTAATGATTTATTTAAAAGTGAAATGGGAGATTTATTTTTTTTACAAAATAAAACACGTTACAAATTATAGCCTTTAAAATTTCATTGAATTTACGATGGCAATAATGAGTAAATACAGGGATTAATTTTCATTTTACTCTTGTTAGTCTGAATTGTTTCTGGAACAGGCCTATGCACATTTAAAAAAATTATTTCGTGTTAAAAATCTAAAAGATGTTCATCTTTTTCAAAATGAGTCATGCTAAAACCGTCAGTCGTAGTCGTGACGAAACCGAAAGTGTGGCTCACGACAATCGTAATAAGACCCATTAAGTCATTGCGTTTACGCTGGAAGTGATCTTGACAAATTTCGTTGAACTAGATTTCTCCCAGTATTTTAGATCAGACTATACGATCTCGTTGATTCAACAAAATGCGCTGGGAAATCGCAGATGTTGCAGACGCAATTGATGTCCTGGGACATCAAAAGAGCCAAAAAGACGAACGGCGGATCTCTGCGAGTGAAAAAAAACATGATCTAATTGTGAAAAATATCGTGAAACTTTTACTCCATCAACTGATATAAAAGGGTTTTATCGATTTTCGTAACAAGTCTTTTTATTGAAAATTGAACTCTCTATTTAATACTTTTGTATTCATAAAGATAAACATGTTCACACACACACACACACACATTTACACACAAGCGATTATCTAAAATAAAACTTCATATAAATATTCTTGTCATGGGAGCAGTTTATGTTTCCTTAACCTCCAGACTCCTCCAACATTTTCCTTTCAGCATCAACCGAATTATCAGTGCGTAACACTTTCAAATAGAATCAAAAACACACACGTCATGTCAACGCAGAAGGAAGAGTGTTGGGAAATAACAAAGTTGTCAACACATTTACAAGTCAACATAAATAAAATGACCAACGAGCAGATGTGAAGACAACAACGGCAAAGAAGTGGTCAGGAGTTGATAAAGATAAAGTTTGCAAAGAAGACAAATAAAAAAAGTGAGGAATTAGTTTATGGATATTCATCATTTGTTACTTCTTCTTCTTTCCATTTATGCTGAAACTTTGGTTTTTTTTTTTGTTGTTTTTTTGAAAAGGAATAAAATTGACCCTCATTTGTCAATTTTAGTTTGTATTATCGTCATTCTCACACACTCAGATGACGGGACACAGGAAGAGTCCGGAGACTGAAAGAAATTAACGATAAAACAATGAGAAACTACTCGCAGCAACAAAATCATACAACCAGTAGGTGTTTCCGACAATCAAACCGACAACAGACATTTTTAAAAGAATTATTTTTTGTGCAAAAGTGGGAGGGGCGGAAAATCACAAAAAATATATCGATTGATACGGTTTTGAAAGCAGCATCAGAAGCAGAAAACAAAAAATCAATTCCCTACTCAGCAGCAGATAATGTAACAAAAACCATTATCTTTTTCTTCAGTGTACTTTTTGTCAAAATTCCATACGAATCTTTTTGCACAACTTCGGGTGCGTGCTCGTGCCCGTGTTCGTTTGCCAGTTTGTGTCTTCTTCAAGTATTTTCTCTGTTAAATATTTTATGTCAGTTTGACCACTTTTAGCACTTCTGCTTCCCATTCCTTGTGATTCGCAACAAATTGTTCATGCGACGTGTGTGTTTGTAGTTGTTTAGGTTTATAACTCAACAGTTTCTTTAAGTTTTTCTTTACACTTTGGATGTCGGCATTTTCCAACTCACTTTTCAGCAGACACAAAGTCAATGAAGTCAAAGAAATGGGGTCACACATAAAGTTTTCTTGTTCATTTTTTATTCGGTCAAATTATTATGTAAAAAATTTATCTCTTTTCCAAAGTCAAAGAATTTAATTTGACTCCCTTTCCACACACACACACACACACACACACAATAAAGATAACAAGCAGCAATAAAGGCTGCCATTAAAATGTACGAACGATAATGGAAACTGTTCCAATACCCTCAAATTTATATGCAGATATTTAATAAATTTTCCCAATAAACAAATCGATTCGACTGAATTGGTTTGATGATCAAATCAACCTCAAGATGAAATATTTTTAAGATAATAATTTTTAAGGAAATCAAGCATGTCTTCTAGTAAAACTCAACTTTTGAACTCAATCAATCGCTCCTTTTCTTCCAATAAACGATTGTAGGCAAAAACTAGTTCACCAGATGAACACTTCCTTTCCCTCTTTAGCAAGAAACTGATCGATTTCATGGTGGTACATTGACTGATCACATAATGATTAACCCATTGGTTACCCATGTTGTTGTTTAGGGAAAATTTGTGGGGCATTTATCAGTTGCTTATTTTACAACAACCATAATGACAACGGAACTAAATCCTTTGAAAGGAGCAAACAATTTTGGAATATTTTCTTGGCAGCATGAATATTTCACCGATTCTTTCTGACCTGCATTTGGGCAGGGTTGCATTAATGCTGAGGGACAGCGACGAACAACACCCTGTACCAACGATCGCATTACAAGATACAACTAATTTGGCTCACTATTTTCTATCTGGCCACCCAACATCGCATCCTTTTTCAACAGTTCCGGCACGATGTATTGCATGAGTAGGGGTCATCTCCCAAATAAAAAGCAAAAAGTTCTGCAAATTTTCCTTTTAATTCCGTCATTGAATTTCTCCACTCAAGACGAAAGTTTGTTTTGTTTGCGTGTGGGTATTTGCACTCAAAATAATCCCATATTAACAATATGAAACGAAAACATTATGTTTGTTTAAACGACACCATTTCCATTATGAGCAAATACTCGAGCAGAGGACATTTATTGCACGTTTTACTGCTTCGGTTGCTTAATTGCTCTCTTAAGTAGGAACGTCGTAAAGTTTAGAAAGCAGGAAGTGCGCAAAGAAAACACTTTCGTCCTCATTTGATTTCAGATTTTTATATGTAACTTTTGTTGTTGTTGTTGTTGTGTTTGTTATTGCTACACGCATAAAAGCCACAATAAAGAAATAAGCCAACTACTCGTATTTTGGTTGAATATGAAATAATCAGGCAACATGGGAGTTTTATTAAATCTCTTCTTCTGCTTAATGAGATTTTCGGGCGACACTAAAATTATGATGTTGGCTTAAAGTAGCGGTTGTAAATAAGTATGAGAATGCGGTAATAAATCCCGTTATGAACTGAAATATACTCGAGGCTCAAAATCTTCTCACACCGAAACGACACTTGACTGACTGTTTTTAGTTTTTGTCAATTAAAATATTTGGAATGCTTTTCACCGAATGGAGTCATTCTCAGAAATTGGCAGTTTCGACTGCAGCACTTTTTAATGCTCTCTTGTATTCGAACTGAAAAGCCAAACAAATTATTTTTAATTAAAATTCCTTTTCTTTGAAGACAGCATTTCATTAAATTTGCAAATTTCTATTTTAATACTCGTCTTGAAACTGTAACAACTTTGATGTCAGGAAATTAAAAGTTTTTCTTATTATTGAAAATTTATAGAACGAATTATTAAAATGAAAATTGCATGTCGTAGTTACTTTTAGTTTTGGGAATTTTTCTTTGACTAAAATTTGTACAATTTGCAGCACAATTTCAAAGAAAAATGTTTTTATTTCAGAGTCTCATAAATAAGCTTTTGTACAAGAAAAAAAAATTTTAACCCACTCTGAATCAGAAAAAGATTTTATAAATTAGAACTTTACATTTCTTTTTTTTTCTAATCATCGATAGAACAGATCGATCAGTATCAATATCGAGGGTGCTACGCCATCTCTGCGTTCTTCGTTAAATGTTTCCACTTTTACGGTGGTACTAGTCAGCAAGAAAATCAACAATTTAAGCGGTATTTTTAGCGAAATTGAATATGAGATCTTCTTATATTAATTTTTTAACTCGACTCACTTTTGGTTCGTTCGAGATACAACAACTCTGACACTCCATTTTCCAGATTCTTCTTCAGCTTTTTATATATTTTTTTTTTAATTTTAATGTTTTTATAATTAAATTTCTGTTTTGGTTTAGTTCGTGTCAGTTAAGCAAAACAAAAGCTGGCGCTGTATAGAGGCCATTCTTAACGTGAATCCTACTCATAAAATCCAAGTGCATACTCGGCATGAAAGGAGGGGACAGTGTTTGGACCAACGAAGAAGGGCGCTGTACAATTTATGATTAAGACCAACAACAGTTTTTCAAAATACCATGAAGAAGAATTTATTTGGAAGGTTTCTTTTAAATTTTGATGCTGATTTTGCGAAACAATCACAAGAAGCAAATACATTTTAATTTTACCGTAGAGTGCTGCATGTCTTGTTCGAAGTTTGGAAAACAGTTCACCAAACTTTAGGACAACAGCCAACAACTTGATATGAATAAGCAGCTCGTGGAATTATTTAATAACATGACAATCATACTGCAGGTTATCAAAGCCAGCAGCACTTCTACTTTTCTCGGTCTTCTCAATTCGAAATTTATCTCCTTCATTCCTCCTGCTAAAAGGCTTCGTTTCAAATTTCCATTTGCAGAGGAATGCCTCCCCAATAAAATATGTTTCGGCTGTTTTGATTAAAATTCAAATCAAACGTGCTGCTGTTGCAGCAATTCGCAGCATTCAATAATAAAATACATTCGGTGCATCGTGAAAATCATCTGCAAAAAAGATTACAGCGGACCATGAGAGAATGTTTTTGTGATTTAAATTCTTTATTTTTTATTTGAAGAGAGCAAAAGAAGGAAACCGAGCAAGAAGCAGTTAATATTAATATTTATTTCAAGTTGACAGCGCTGCTGCAGTTAAAAAAGTATCTCTGAACCACAAGATACTTACGACGCGGTTTGTGTTTGCATCGCGTTGCATGAAATGTTGGCCGTTAAACTTGTTTCAGTGCTTCCCACTTCACTTCCCTTCAGTCCGTTTCTGCAAACCGATCGCTTAATCGGCGTATGAACTCCTGCCTGGGAAACACCCGAGTGCAATAATTGTTTCATGATGTATGAATATTTCAGATTAATCTCAATAAATGGAAGTCCTTCTCCGCCAATAAACGATTTTACGATTTTACTTTAATTCGTGGTTTTGGCTGTAAATTGTGGAAAAATGTTTTAATTGCAAATGTTGCAAAATTTTCCAGCTTTTTTTTCTTTTGTTCTGCCCTTTTTCAACACGAGAACGAACATATTTTTTATTAAATCTCTTCGTTGTGTAAATGCTGGTGGTTTTTATCTCTGCGTGTGTGTGTGTGTGTGTTGCTTCGTTTGTTTGCTTTAATGTATTTTCCTTTTTTTTATTTTTGCTTTTGTTTTAATTCTTTTTGTTTTAATCAAAATGCGTTCCGTCAGTGTGGTTTTCTACATTTTCATTGTTTTGCCATTTAAATGTTAAAATTATTTGCAGCATTTTAGTCAATTCCGTCATTTGTTTGTTGCAGCGACTGTTTAAACTTTGAAAAAAATGCTTCTGCTGTTCACCGACTGAGTGTATAATTGCATTCAATCCAACGAGTTTATTTTGTGCGACCATCGGAACTTTATGCGTTTTTTATCTTCGCGAGCAGATTTTAATTAAGAAATTCCTTTGCAGGCAACAACAGCGCATCAAAGTTAATTGATAAAATTGTTAGAATGCGATTTCGGTATAATTTTAGAAACGTTTTCGAGAAATTAAATATTCAATTTTCTTTCAAATAATTTCACATGATGAAGATTATTTGTTGCGGTAAAACATTATGGGCTTTTATGCAAATCGCTTCACCTGCCAGCATTGACTTTGAAACAGAGTAAAAGAAACGTTTTGCCAAAAACATCATTAACGGAATCGGCATTCGAATAGATTTTAAAGAAGTTTTTTATTTTTTTGGCGTTTTATTAATATGAAAATAAAAGGAATTTAACGAAAAATAGGCGCACATATAAAATCAATTGAACGGGGAACTCATCTGGTGTTGAAGTAAAAAACGTATTCGCTTTCAACAAAATTAGATGGCTGTTTGCTGTTAATCCCTGACCACATTTTCTGTAATCACACAATTTTTATTTCTCTGCGCGGAAGCGGCTTAACAAGCGGCGATAAATGATCGCAGCACTGATGACGGGAACATAATGACTTCCGAGAATTTCGTTTTTCTGTTGTGTCGCGTATTTCTTTTATGTTACGCTGAATGAAGGATTTTCGCAGTGACTTTTGTTATCATTTTCTTTTTTTTTTTCTCTTCTCACCAGCATCGACTCACTTTTTGTTAGTTTTATTCTTTATCACATTAAAAAGTTGACAAGGCTGATTGATGAACATGGAAAAGTGAGAGAAACGTTGATGAATTACGGCACGAGTTTGGTTCCAGCTTTAATTATTGATATCGATTTACGTATTTATTTTTAATGTGTCAATATTATCGGTTTTCCTTTTACGTTTATGCTCTTATACCGTGAATAGTTCTCATGATCCCATTTTAAAAATCTTTTTTTTTTAACTTTTAAAATAAATTTATATTAACGCTGTTGCTAAATATTAATAATTAGATTCCATTTCTTGTGTGAAACATCAAAAGAAGTTCATGAATAGAAAAGGGTGGGTGTTATCGCTGATGTTAATGTATCGGTAGCAAATTAAATCTCTTTTCAAAAACATTTCTAAAGCGGTAAGAATTAAACTGAAGTACGCATCCAGACTTCAACAACGGAAATCCTTTTTACAAAGACAACATAAAATTTTCTGTGTAAAATAATTTTCTATTTGGAAAATTTTTAGAGCAACAGTGAATGGTTTTTTCATTTTCACAATACAAAAATCGATTTTGCAAACATACAAACAAACAATTCCAGAACATATTTTGCAGCTGAGCTATTTTTAATTTAAATTTCATGAATTAAATTTCTAACTAAATCAAATATTTATTCATCATCACTTTCATGATTATTATCGTCCCATGAACAACTGACTGCAAAGCCAACGGCATGGCACTACAAGCGTTCGTATAAATGGGCCATTGAGAAGCAAAATATTTATAAATTTTTTGCGTTCATATTTAAAAAGCCGCAGTCAATGCGATTAGTGGCATAAGCATTTAATAAACAGTATTTTTAATGTAACCGTGCGTTTGAACTCTGCTCCACTCCACTCCATTCAACTCAGTTCAGTTTAATTCAAATTAATTCCATTCAAATCTAATCAATAGAGTGAACTGAGTTTTTCTTTTGAATGCGAACGCATATAAAAACAGACACACAAACTACTTAATGGCCCATTTGTACAAAATACCACCTTTGAAGTGCCATAATGGTCAATCAGGAAATACCGAATGAGAGAGAGATTAAATTTACTGGCGTTGGAGAAAACATCTTTAAACGTTTGAATTGTATTTGCTTAAAGTGAAATCAGCAAAGCCACGGAAATATTATGCGTTGCATTAAATGCAAAAGTCTACTCGGATCTCATTCATAAAAAGTGAAATTAATTAGCGATGAGATCAAAAGGTTTTTGCTTTGAAGTGAAGACTCAAAAACTTTAAAAAGTATTAGAAAATGCTAAAATAAAAGAAAGTTTTTTATAATTTCATAATAGCAAATAAATGTTTTATAAAATGTGTTCATGTGAAGAGGAAACAAGTCGAGAATCAAATATTTAAAAAAGTATTTGAAACGTATCACAAACAATTTAAATAGATTAACTTGAATTCAAAATATTTCAAAATACTAAAATAAAATAAAGTTGTCGTAGTTTTTAAATAAAAATTAAATGTTTTATAAAATGTGTTCATGTGAAGAGGAAACAAGCAGATGACACAAAATCATTTCCACTTAAAAAAATGATTTCTAACAAAACCCAAAGCAGGAACAAATTCGTGTGGAAAACAACCAGCAGCCTCAAACAATCCAACGTACAAAAATTAATTAAACACTAGAAAATTACAGCGCTTTCTTTTGAATAGACACCCCGCCATCTCGAGCTCATTAACTCATGAATCCTGGACGTACACATAATCCGAAATTAACTAGCGCTGATACGCAGTGCGTGATTTAATCAGTTAATGATATGATGCAACAGAAGGTAAACAACAACACGAGTGTAGAAGCACTTCAGTTCTCTCCCATTCAAACGTGTTACATTTTTGCGAGAATTGTAAGCAAATCTGAGGAAGAGGAAAAAAGGCCTAAAATAATCTCCTGATACTTTTCCTACTCCAACTTCTGCACCTCACTCAGCCGTGTTAGTGTTATTAATGAAAATACACACGAGTATATGGTCACTTAAAATGCAAAAGCGCCAATTATCACTTAAGAGTTTTGCAGGAGGAACAAAAACCTTAATGAAATCAAAAAAGCTGGTGTTGTGAATGTATTCTCTTTTAAATATCATTCAAATAAAACGAGAAGTTTGTTTTTCTACACAAGAAAATTTTTATATACGAACAAGATTTTGTTTTATAACGCAAGAGGCAACAAAATTGACAATATCAATATTCTTTTCGTCAACAATTAAAAATTTCGAAGAGCATCTTCGAATATGCATGCCAGGATCGATTTTTGTTCACAAGGAGAGGACAAAGGACCTCTTTTTGACGAGATGTTAACTAGAAGATACACAATAAGAGGCGGTATTTGATGTCGACAGAGGAACATTTTAGAAAATGTTGATCGATCATTTTTTTTGCGCACATAATTATTCAGACACATTCTGTTATTCATGCCGAATAAATATGTTCCGAATGTTTCCAGATCATGTATATCGTGGAGGGAGAAGGCTTCCAATTACAAATATTTCGTTTCATTTATATAGAACCTCTCTATAATCGTGATAAAATTTTTATATATTTCAAAAGACTCAGTGTTAGTTCGGCCTTTTTGCATTCAAAGAATAATCGGAACTAAAGTTGATCCATTTTTATTCACTTAACTCAAACGTTTTTTTTTCCGAGTCATTTTTAAGGTTTAGAAATTATCTTTAATATATCAGAGTAATTGAAGGAACCAACTTTGAATTTTCTGTCAGTTTTGGCGTTTTGCGTTTTGTGCAACGATACGTATGTACTCGTACATTGAAAGGCTTACACACACATAAAAACATTCAGATATGGATGTGTGCATGTGTGTGAGATTAATGAAGGCGCTGTGTGTCGATTAAAGCCATCCCAGCTAACCATCATCTTCAGGACCTTCTCAAGGTCAATTGCAGGACATTTATTTTGATAGCACTGGAGAAATAGAAGCGAAGATTATTTTCTTTTGCCATTATCTTTATATTCTCCCTCCATGAATATCCAACAGAATTTTTTAAAATCTAAATTTTCTTAATGAATTGAAAATTGCTTCAGGTTAAAAGAGTTAAGAAATTTAATAGTCAAGTTTTTATATTCGGATCTCTTTTAATTTAAATGGTGCTGATTCGTTTTTCCCGAGTTGTTTTAACGATTTATTATAACATGGAGAGGTTTTAGCTGCACTTCACTCGGGCTAATTTAAATCATCAGAGAACCTCTACCCTCAAGAATCAATTTCAAATCTGAAAACAACTCGGGAAGAGAACATCAGCAGGACTAAATTATAATAGAAGTGCAAAATGCTGGCTTGTTTAAGAAATTTAAAATTTTTTATTTAATTTTTTTACAAACAGCGAAGCAGACTTGAAATTCCCTGCCGATGGGATGACATGACTTGCTAATGAAAAGTAAAACTTTATACCGAGTATTATTATTTATATTAATACTCGAATATTAATTATATATAAAAAATAATTATATATATAAAAAAATACGAGAATATTAATTAATTAATTAATTAATTAATTGATTAGAAATTTATATGCCGTATTTGAGTCGGTTCACATAACAGATACACTTTATCAAGCCACATGATAATTATTCCAAAGTAAAGTAATAAAAATTAGACCCGATAAAAAAGCCACCCTGTGAGGAATAACAAATACAGCGGCTTTCGAAAACAACCCGCAAATCTATGCAAATTGAATAGTTTAAAATGATACCATGAATTCCAGGGCAACAGTTTTGCAGTTCTTCACATTAAAAACTGCACAAAATTACTTCAATAAAACCAAATTTGTTTGCCACACACACACACATAAAAATATTGTTGTTGACAATATAAAACGCTTGATGTGTCAGCATTACAAAATCATGCCTTTCGGCTGCGTGTTGCGACAAAAAAGTACCAAGTGTAGAAAACAAAACACTATCCAATACAAACTCGCACCAGATAAAAGTTAAAATTGCAAACTGCGAATCCATCGTGTGTCAATGAGCTCTTTTCAGACCACGAACGAAATAAGTAGAATAATAAAATCGATGCATTTTCTATGGTTGCAACTGATTTTTATGAAGAATAGCAGAAAAATAAGAAACTAATACAGAAATCGAACTGAAAAAAGTTCAGTGCGGCAGCAGCGCGTTATTAAAAGTACAACCGCAAGTGCGAGTGCGAGTGCGAGTGCGACTGCAAAATAGTTTCCAATGAAAACGAGAATGTGTCAAGAAGCCATAAAACATGTAATTTATGTGAAATAAACTCAAATGAAAATCTGTCTCATAGAAAGACATAAATTACAAACACGAAAAGCACGAGCAGCTCCACAGTGAAACACGCCGACGGCAGCAGAAGAATTGAATAGAGCAAAATGTGCTTTTTTCATTATCATCTTCATCGGCAAATTAATTGCGAATTGTTTAGTTTCGAACTTGAGTCAAGTCATATTTTTGTCATCTCTTCTACTTATTTTCTTATTCCAACAATTTCAGCAACTTAAAGGTCCTTCTCAACAATTATGTGTTGCCACTTAACCCACATTCTGGATGTGGAGGAATGCGGTGTGCGTGTGTCTGGGGTGTGAGAGAAAATTATGATAATAATTTTATGGGCATGTACGAGTAAATCAGGCACGTCTGTGTGTGTGTGTGTGACAAAATCTCAACGGTCTAGATCAAAGATTTTATTTGCTCAGGTACTTATTTTAATATTGAGGCAAGTGGCTCCGAGCACGGGTTTCAATGTTGTTCGAGTGCTTGAGTTTCTTATTTTCAATATGCAAATTTCATTTTCTTCTTGTAAATCCTCCCCTTGAAACTGAATCGATATCGCATGAACAGTCCACAAACACTTGATGGGGAATATTTAACAAATTCTTTTCGAATAACATGTTGTTTGCCAACAACATGTATTTTAAGGCTCAAATGCGTTTTGAAATACTAAGAGCGGGTTGCTTTTCAACGACATATTTACTCATGACATCGCACGAGAATATAGAAACCATTCAAAAGAAAAGTGAATGTCAGCTGCGAGTATTTGAATTTAAAAAAAAATTATTTTAACGCGTCGAGGAAATCATATCCCAAATTTTCCAAATAACTCTTTGCGCCGTAAAGCAATTTGTTTCTCAAAACAGGGTTTGATCGGCTGCAAGATCAGCTGATATTTTAGAAGGGGGTTATCACTCACAATTACTGCCTCTTATTTATTAATAAGTCTCGGTTATTTCTTTGTTTTTTTATTGAATAAAATTAACCGCAATCGAATAATTATTGTATTCCAAGAACTTCATTTCAGGTTTCTTCACTTCAATTTTCAAAAAAAAATTCTCAAAATTGTACAGAGTAAATTTTTTTTTTTTATTCGATGCATTTTAATTTTTAGAAAAGAACAAAATTATCGAAACCTAGAAAATATTGCGAAATCTGAAATCATTATTTCGCTTCTTTTCAAAAACAAAAAAGAGAGAGAAAAACAGCTGAAATATCAGTAAAAGAAATTGTCTCATATCCTCCGCCACAAAATGTGTCTTCCAATTTTTATAATTTGAAAATGATCAGACATCCTTAAAATTCAAGACCTTTCTCAAGTTTAAGATCTCATGATCTTCTTTGGAAGCTCACTGAGATACAAATTTTTATGCTCTAATTTTTCTTATGAAATTAATGAGAGAAAGAGAGAGAGAGAGAGAGAGAGAGACTTTGAAAATGCAAATGAAAATTATGAGGAAGTTTAGAAAATTTTTTTAATATATTTTTTTTTATTATAATCATGACTTCGCCAAATAGAGTACCACGAATATTTCCTGATCGAAGCTCAATTTTGGTAACGTATCATCAGGATTGTGCGAAGGTGCAGTTGCTGGTAACACAGACTCATAAGCGTGAAGGACTTGTTGCATATCGTTGGTCTCCTGAGGAAAGTTCCCACCAGCACTATTTTCGAAACAGTCAAAAGCGGCAAAAATAGTTGCTTCACAAGGTTTTTTACCTTTTCCTGTCGAGTTACAACAACACGAGTTAATTCGTTTCTACATGAGACCAACACATACACGCCCCCGTACAATTCGATTTAAGTCGAATTAAGAGGCACATCCACAAATTAATGCCACCATTAACCGAATGTCTATTCGCTTCCATATAATCACGTACGCGTATAAAAACCCTTTACCCGCGTCATTTCCCTGCCATTTCTTCCGCTTTTTTATTCTTTTGTAACTGAAGAAAAAATTACTGTTGAATTTTATTCCGTTTCCATGTGGTTTCCTCGAAAGTCAGCACAAAAAGGCTGTTTGATTCGCAACTCAATCTGTGGTTGGAGGAGGCAGCAACGAAGAAAGAAAGAAATGAACTCGAGAAGCAGAATGAAAAAGTTTTGAATGATTTCTTTTTTAGTCTTTTGGCACACCAGTGTCTTCTGTTACTTCGACCGGCAACCAGGGCGCGAACTCTACTGACCCAATGCATTGCGCCGGAACCGCGAAAGGAGGGGATAGTGGCGTGAGAACAGGTGAAGAAAGATGACAAGATACAAGTTTGTTGTAGTTATTTTATTAGTTACTTCGCCAGTGGATTTTCGCTGCAGTGCCGACGAAGGAGGCTGTTTTATTTGCCGGCCTTCAACATTATCTGCCTGCTTTTATCCCGGTTAATATGAAAAGCAACCCACCAATTTTTCGAACATAAATTTATTAAGAGTTCCTTTTAATTATTTTTTCTTGTTTCTTTTGGCGACAACAAATTTGCTGATTTCATGTACGATGAAGAAAAAAGTTACGCCGATTTACTTGAAGTGGTGCGAAATTGTAAATAATTTCCCAGGAAGACTCGCGCGTATGACACCATTTCCTTCATAAAATAAGCAGATTTATGATCACATTAATTGTATGGAGTTTGATGAAGAGCGTGGAATACAGTGAAACAATTCATAGAAGCATAAATACGTGTGAGTGTGAGTGTGTGTGCGGGACCTTCTGTTTCTGCGTTTGTATGTCTGAATATTTTATTCGAAATTTGCATAAAACATTAACATTTAAAAGAATCTAGCAAAAAAAATAAAATTTTAAACAGGAATCTTTAACACAAAACAAATGAACTTCGGCCGCATTTTGCACAACACACGCTTAGAAACAGAAAACACATACACAAACACACAGACATGTTCGCATGGCAGACAGCAGGACTAAATTTATGAAACAAAAGAAAAATAAATGCTCAATGACTGCAGAAATCGATTTAAATTTACATGAGTTGTATTTGTATCCACTACACTTACACACGCACACACACATGTATCCATCTACAGACAATTCCACACAAAACGACTAAATGAAATCTGAGGAGTTTTGGAATTTTCAAAGGACACTTACAGGACGTTTTATGACACCATTTAGACAGGTAACGT
This sequence comes from Linnaemya vulpina, assembly GCA_963675445.1. Classification (NCBI taxonomy): domain Eukaryota; kingdom Metazoa; phylum Arthropoda; class Insecta; order Diptera; family Tachinidae; genus Linnaemya; species Linnaemya vulpina. The sequence continues at coordinate 663,278 of OY776280.1, read as the reverse complement.
GTGCAAGAACTGAAAAAATGAGAAAAGAAGAGAGGAAATCGTTTTATATTTCATTCGTAGTTTATACTTCAAATTTTGTGCAACTCTGTGTATGACATGAAAATGAAAAAACCACCAAAACAAAAAAAATATTTTAAAAATATGTCTTTTAAGTTCGGAAAACTAAATTTAAAAAAAAAACAAGATTAAAATATTATATCAATCAGTTTTATATTTTCAGCAGAACAGCTGTTTTCGAAAGCCGCTACACCATGATAATTTTTATTTGTAACCTCTTGTCGTTAAGTGACTTCGGTGAATGTACCGATTTTATAAAAAAGTGTACGGGAACTGTATCCAACCGAAGGTTAAGTTAAGTTAACTTAAGTTCCAGTGTTGCCGTTTGATTATTCCGCTGCAAATCACTTACAATTCAAAGAATTCAAAAACGTTGTATTCCGTTACATTTCGCAATTTTTACTCTTTACCAACTTAAGAAAATTCAAAAAGAAAGGAGAAATTGAAAGTAATACTTGTGTCGAAGAGAACTGGACGCAGCCTTAAGATGGAGGTACCCTGCTTCAAGTCATATAGATCACAACGAAGGCGTACCAGCCCCACACATTTTTCATTAATGATCATTAATTGCAAATCAGAAATCAAATGTTAGAAAACACCGAATTACAACTTTTAAATTAGTTTACATATCGCCACCTGAAACAGAAAAGTCCGTACTGACAAACAAATTTCTAAAAATTTTCATTATTTGGTAATTAAATTTTTCACACACAATTTTTGCCATCCGAAAGTCCGAGTTTATTTCAACCAGAAATTATTTAACGCATTAAAAACAAGTGACTCTATAAAAAAATAGTTGCCTTATCGCGACTGCACTGTGTACGGGTTTCATTTGTTTCTGTGTCTTTGCACACAGGCACCAGTTCGCATGTCAGTACCTACAAATTTATGGGCAAAATTTGTCACTCTTGTTTCAATTTCTTCTTCTTCTTCTTCCTCTTCTTCTTCTTCTTTTTCTTTTTCATTCATTATTTGTTTTTAAAGTCTGTAAAAAAGTTTGTCACGAAATCTTGTAAAAACACAAACTTGTTTCAAGCTGCAGAGAGAAACTTTTCAATAAAATTTGTTGCTTAATTTTTCCCATTTTCTTTTTCATTAATTTTTAACTTTTTCCAGCAGAGAATACAGAAGAAAATCATTTTCTTATTTACATAATTCTAATGAGGCAAATTATTGTTTCTAACATTTGAAATTACACGTTCAGTTTTTCTTTTCAATTCAATTTCAGAACTAATTAAGCGTGAACAAATTTAATTCGTGGTTCTCAATTTCTAATGAGAAACATAGAAAATTTCATCCAACAAAATGATGAAAAGCACGAACTGCAGCCGGACTAAATATTAAACTTCAAGTACAAACATTCAGTCGATGCATCGCGATGGTCAGATCGATGCATCGCTACTGATGTCAGATGATCGGCAGTACCCCACTACAATCTCAAGACCACAATTGACTGCTACATCTGAATCTTCTTCTGATTTTGCTTCAATCAAGTGAGACATCTAATTCAATTGCATCTTTGCAAATAACGAAGCAGGTTCAGCCAACACTAAACTTCGCCATGAATTATTTTTTGAGTGCAGCCAGCCCATTTGTTTGCAGCCCTCGTATCTATTCAATGAAATCACATATTATTTTCGTCGCTCCACATGGACGTTTAGCTCCGCGTGAATTTTTGTTTATTCTCTTAATTGAAATTCAAACTCGTTGTAAAACTCATTATTTTCGCATGAACGTTTTTATAATGATTTTTGCTACAAAAATCAATTCGACGACATATTATTTTCAAATTAATTATTCATCAAAATCACTGCAAATAAATTTCAATTGGACATTTTCCCCTGCTGCCGCTATTCTATTCCATTTTATATTTTCTGTCTTCTTTTAATGATGCAGATTAAGTTGAAAAAGAGTATTTTCGAAAACCAAATCAATGAAAATGTTTAAACGCAACAACAAGAACAACAACAACCGCCATGATTGGCAATAAAACACTACGTTTCATTCAATTAATCAAATTCCAGGAACAAAAACGAAGCGAATCAAATTGTTGTTGGAAAAGTATCCCACAATTAGTTTGAGCAAATAATTGAATTAAATTTATGGCCATTGAAAGACGTGGTGACTTTTAATTTCCTGTTAGAGGAATTTGAAAATTTTGAAATTTGTGTGCGTTAATGTTATTTTCGGAAATTTATTATTTTTGATTTAACCGAATTGTTAATAAGTGAATTTGTTATGGCCACATTTGAAAAGGCGCCAACTTTTTCTTTTTTCTACAAAAATAAAGCCAGCGTAAGTGCAACAATTTTGTTTTCGCACAATTTTTGGTTTTTCTTCCTGAAAAAGCTAACGGACTGTTGGCAAAATTTAGAAAATAGATAATTAATTTAAATGGATTTTCAAGCTCAAGCAAAATTTGTGATAAAACATATAAATTGTGAGAAACGAAAAGGTCGAATAAAAAGGATTGAGGAGTCATATTTTTGTTTAAACAGGATCGAGGTAAAATCAAATGAAATGGGCCTGTTAACGATTCCTTCTCTTCTAATAATTCTTCAACAGTTTGTTACCCCAAAGTTAATGTCATGATCAGGTACGGCTCCAGGGAGAGGGAAAAAGGATATTTAATCCAAAATTATAAAAATATATATATATTTTTTTAATTCCCTAATAAACGATTTAGAAGTTTTTTTTTTGTAATAACCCCAAAAGCTTCAGCTGGATCCGCTCTTGGTCATGATTGGGAGTCATTCCCTGAGTACCAGCCCTGACTTAAAAATATTCTTTCTTTCGCAAGAGATTTCTTGTTGTAAAAAATATTTCTAAGAAAAAAATTAAATTTACGTCGAGTTGTTTCATTGACGCAGAATATGAAAGAGGCTTAAAGTGTCGGTCATCAGGTTACGATTAATGGATGTGAACAGGAAATGGCCAAGAACAGAACCCCAATTGAAGGAGTTACGTGAAAGTCATCATTCGTTAACTACTTCTTTACAGAAAATTAATATTTTAATTTTTGCCTCTATAAATAAAATTGTGTAAAAATTTGATGCTTTAAAAATCTAAAATCAAGTCCTTTTAAATTTCATTGTTTTGATGGCAGGTTTTCTATGAAATTAGAGTGAAAGACTTCGACCCATATCTCCAGATTATTTGCCGACTTTCAAAACATAAAATATTTCACAAATTTTTTAAATGTATTTGAATGACAACTTTAATGTGCTCAAGCGGGAACATAAATTTCCTAATCATAAAAATCTATTCATATTCGCATATTCGAATATTCATATTCGCGAATATTGTTTTCGTCGCATCACTAACACGGGTATGGCACGCCTGCGAGTGTATGTGTGTGTTTAATTAATTCATGTCTGAATAATTTCAACACAATTCCATGTTTACTTATAATTAGCCCCGCATGATGGTAAAAAATAAAATAATATTTTAATATTTAACAAAGAAACAATTGGAATTTGTAAAAATCAATTAAATAAGCAAGCAAAGCCGCGTTGAGCTCCACGCATTTATTACCACAGACGAAATTGAATGTTTGTTAATTTTAATTACCAGGGGAGATGATTACGAAAATTATTTTATTAATAAAAATAATAACGAGTTCGCATTTCGTTCGAAACATCTTTAAATATAAAATTTATTTCACAAAGAAAAATTTATTTTTTATTTTTATAAAGAGGCAAACAAAATTTGGTTTAATGACGCTACAATTTCAGAGCGCCCATCAGCAAATCAGAGTTATCAACTCTTCATGGGAAAATTTCGGCGGACTGGTCAAGACTGCAGGCGATGTCAGGTTCGGTTTTCAGCGTTACAATTTTTTTTTTTGTATTTTAAGATTCACAAGATTATTTTTTTGCAACAAACAGGCGTGTTTATTTTTCACACATCCAACATGCGTCCAGCTGTCCGGGAACTGTGGGTCGGATTGTCTTTGTTACGTGCCAGGAATCAATTTAAATTCTTAACAATTCATAACACGTTATTTGTATTATTCACAAGTTTTCCGGGTGTTAACTAAATTGACCCGTTTATAACGTTGAGTGCAAACAGCTTTTGAGCGCAACTAGAAAATTCGTGGCTTAATTCTTAATGCCAACAACAAAGCAGAAAGAACAACACAAACTTTTAAATTGAATTTGAAAAAAAAAAGAACGTGAACAGCAGCAGCACAGAGAGATACAAAACTGAGCATAAATATTTAAACAGGGAAACTTTTAAATTAAATATGAAAAATTATTTCAGTTGCACATTTTGCAAAATCACTGCTGCTGGCGATTTCTGTTCTTTCTTTTTTTTTCTTTCGTTTTTGTCATTTAAATACACATTTTGGGCCATGACTTTTTTTAATTTTTCGGCTTTTTAGAGTATTTTTGAATTATTATTATTATTTTAAATATAAAAGAAATACTAATGGATGAGTGCACTTGCATGTTGTATGTGTGTGTGTGTGTGTGTGTGTGTGTGTACTCATGCAGCATGCAGGAGGTTCGACAGAAACAAAACAAACGTTTTAAATCTCTAATAGAGGCCGGATATTTGGGTGTGCGTTTGATTCGAGAATATTCATTTTCAACTTCCTGATCTAAATAAAAATTTTTTAAAATTTATTTGAATTTTTAATAATGATTTTAACAATAATTTATATCGAATGACAGTCTAAATTCTCTACAAATAAAACATTTTGTTGAACAGATAAAAGGAGTCGCACGCACAACCACACTCACACACACACACATATGAAAAAGTTCAAGTTTTTAGAGCTCATGGATATTATTTGGTTGAGCTTGACACACTCGCATGTGTGTTCGTATTTTTTTTTAATGATATAATTTGAATAGAAATGAAATAAGAAGGGAAAAATTATCATGGAGAGCAGCTCTCGGTGGTAGATGGCACTTCTATATGACGGCCAAATACTATTGAAGTGTGTTTGCATTTCCAATTTTATTTATGGAAAATCTTCAACTTCTACTGTTTCATTCAATACCAGCCAGTAAAAACAAAGAATTAAGAAACACTTTAACTGTTCTGAAGCAGCAACGTGTCCTTCGTCCTTTTTCCATTTTTATTGGCACACATGAAATTTGAAAACATGCTGATGGAAAATGGCAACAAAACATTCATGAGATTCTAAACTTGGAAGTTGCTTCACTACGAGTGTTGCAACAATCACATTTTCATAGATATTTAGGACAAGATTTGCTGCACGCTTTTCCCCTTATGCTTCCTCTTTAGCCGTATCTGCATAACCAACACACAAGCCAAAATGTGTGTGTGTGTGTATGATATTCTTAATAATATTTCATTTCAATTACTTTTGAATAGACATAAAAACTGTGAAACAAATACTTCAGCAGGGGATGGATTTCAGCCTTTAAATGTTTATTTTATTGTTAAATATTTTGCATGCAGTCATATTGAAGTTCCTTCCAAACGTAACAGACTTACTTCAGATCAAAATCCCTCTCCTTCAGGTGGACATCAGGAGGAGATAACAAAATTAGAACAGAAACTTCAAGCGTATGAGTTCTGTGGCAGTTACCGTGACAGAAGGAAGGCAGAGGCAGTATAAGAGACAGATCTCAGTGACCCGACCAGATATCGTCCTGGATACGTTGCCACCGACGATTTTAGTCAGCTGGCAGTTGTAAAAGGAGTCACGTGAGTTCTGCTTGTGCGGCAGAATCTCTAGTGAATCATAAATGAAGCCAACAACAGCTGCCCAACTGTTTAAAAAACGATGGACTTATTCAAGGTTTACCAACTTTCGCAAATAACAAAATATTTGAGAGTGATTCGATTAATAATTTTAAATACTTTTGAAAGCACGACCGTAAGCACGTGATTGAGTGTTTATATCCGCATCAGTTTTTATGTGTTTCAATGCGAGAATGCTTGAGCAGCTTTCAGGCTTTTTTTCGCATTTTATAGACCGCAGAAACGAGCAGAACAATTCCATACAATGACGAATGTAAACATCACCTGCCTTTTATCCAGAGAAGATACAAAAAAAGCTTTTGAAAACACAAATGAAATTCCAGAATATGTTGGTTGACCAGAAAGAAAAAACAAAAATAAACTTAAAAGGACGAGCAAAAACAACGAACCGTAACAATAACAATAACAATAAATAAAAAGGATTTACAGATATTGAGGACAAAAGAAAATAAATCGATGAATGAGAACAACAACAACTGGGTTAATAACAAAAACTGTTGAAAAAACTAGCAAACATACAGGGTATTTATCAAGCGCTCGGTTTTTGGTAAACGTAAGAGTTTTTTCCTTCGCTCTGCACGAGTTCTAATTTAATTTTTTACTTAAAGAAAACAGGAAATTATGCTTCGATCCGGGAGGATTTTGTAATATTTTTAGTTCTCGCACGTCAGACATCAAATTTTCAACAACTTCAATCCCAACAAAAACCTGGTCTGAAGCCAGAATCAACATATTTTTCTGTAGTGTTGAGTGGTTTGCCAAGTGTGACTGTTCTTTTAAGAAATCGCTTAAAATTTTTTTAAAATTTTAATATAAATTAAACAATTTTCGAGTTTCACGGCACATGCCGAACATTGAATTAATTCTGTGTACTCGTATTTTACAACTGACTTCAGTAATAAAAATTAAAAACTAAAAAATAATCACATGTTGTTGACATCATATCACGGAAAAAGTAGCAGCGGAGTAGGAGAAGTTTGAAAGTCCCAAGTCGGCATGGAGTCCCTTCAGAGACCAAAATGTTCAATCAAACAAAGTTCGTCGTAGAGTTCATCAAAAGAAACGGAAAGTGTAACAAAAAAAAACTTGACCACTGATAATGGAAGTGCAGAGTTCCGCTGTGATATTTTAGATAATTAAATTTATGTTTCTTGGGATCAGCCTTTTTGATTATAAAACTTTACGAATCTCACAATAACAGTCTCCAGTGAAATGGAAAAGTGTTTTAGAGACGACAAATAGTTATTTCACGATAACGATTTCTAATATAATAAAAACAGAGCACTCAAACACAGAGAATACTTTGCCCTTTTTCCCCTCTCCACCACGATCCCTTTAGGAGAATCTTAAGTTTCTTGCAGTTCCAGGCACTTTCGACTACCAACACTTCCTTCGCACGGGACATCTCACATCCAGTATGAACAACATCGAAAACAAACAAAATAAATACCAACTTTTATGAATGCGAATACTCCTTCTTTGTCAGCCAATTACGAAAAATAGTTTACAAAAAATACTTTTAAATTGTATCCCACATTAAATTTCCGTTTGAATTATATTAGAAAAAAATAACTGTCACTAACAAAAGCACTGGCAGCATTTTGCAAATGCTGAATGTCTGTTTGTTCAGTGTTGATCTCTGCAAACAGTGTCAACCGCATGGAAGAGTGTTCGATACTGGTTTCGGGCATGTGTAGTGGAACCCACAAAAACCAAACAAAACTGATTATTTAAAATTATTTAAATTCAATAGTTTTTGTTTCGGAGTTTTTGTGGTGGCATGCCAGCAGGTAACCGACAAACAAACACACAAACGCTGATAAGAATTGGGAACCTCGTTTAAATGTTTCCATTTAAACGTGTACTTTTAGTAATTTAACGACCTCTCGGAGGTTGATGAAAACAAATGCGAACAAAAAATATTGTTTTAAAAATGATAATATTTTGTTGGAGCAGAAACAAGTTGAATGTGTTCATGTGGAAGAGTTTTGTTTCACACTCACATACAAACACACGTGCGTACAGGATAAACGACACCGAACTGAATCCTCAGCAAAATGTTATAGAGTTGAAATTTTACAAATTCAATAACTCGTAGAGTTATTTTGCTCCGGAAATATTTTACATTCTTTGAGTAGGAGCGACCCAGTCTCCCTCTTGCCATCGTTTCCTTGGCAGAGTTACAAGCGGACGTAACGCAACGACACTAATCAAGCAACTACTTACATCAGTCTGGTCTACAAAGACTGGAAGTGCTGGTCATAACTTCCGATAATTTGACTATAGAATTCATTTTAAAACACTCTTTAAGTCTGCTTTATTTTCCATGAATACAGGAGTTGGTGCAATGGCGCGTACACACGGTAACAACAAAAGTCTGCTTTAAGGTTTAAAGCCAGATTCAACTCTTAAAGTCTACTTTACTTAGGACTGTGGTAGCGGGTCAATATATTTCAAAGTCTTGAATAACTGAATTATTTTCCTGTCCCTCACTGGCACACGTCTCTTTTTCACTCCCAAAACATTTATTTGATACGACTGCTAATTGAATTTGAAAATATATTCAAGCGTTTTGCTGCATTTGTTCCACATGCATCCATGTGTGCAACTGCATGCATCTGTGTGATTGTGTGTGATAATGCGCAAGTATTTGTTTTTTTAGAATGTGTTTATTTGAATTATTTATTATTGAAATTTGTCAGCACTTGGCTGAAACACACTCTGCACGTACGTACGAACATATTCAAAAACAATAACACTTTGTTGTGCAGCCAATAAACATAATTTTAATTAACCTTCTGCTACAAATTTGTCAAAGCAGACGTTCAGCTCTTTCGACAGAGAAATAAAAATAAATTTCCAGTGCACGAATACAACAACAGTCGGCAATTTCGAGTCAACTTTTACTGCAGTGCGAATGCAGTTTTTCCTATTAAAAAAAAAAAAAATGCAACTCTTGGACGACATTTGACTTCCGAATATGTTCGGAAAGAATTTGCTGCTTGCCGCGGGTCGCTCACTACTACAGGGTGTATTAAAAAATTTTCCCGCAATAAAATAACTGAGGAAAGAGTTCATAAGATCACGTTGGCAGGTTTACGATGGAAAAAAGGAAAAAGAAGTCCAATAATAATGATCGCTAGAAAGGTCCGCTTCTGATTTGTGAGACCTGCAATTGATTTCGTAAAAAAAGTGCTCTTGCAATTGATAAATGAATTTATTTTACTATTATAAAATTGACACGGTACCTATTTTACCGCACGCCCAACATGGGTTAAGCAATTAAAGCGAAAGGGAGAAAAATCAACTGCAGTATTAATGCGAATTTGTTTGTTTGTGTCTATTTGGAAATCAGTAATTACAACGTGATTATGGCAAAATGTTGCGGGCATCCAAATTAAAAACAAAAACGAAAAAAGTTAAAACTCGTTTAAAATTATGATAATTTACAAACATTTTGAATTAATCAAAAATTATGATATAAACTAAATGCAGTAGACAAGACATTAAACTAATTAAAAGTAACGAACTAACATTTTCAAATGTTCATATACAATTTGGCTAAAAATGAAACAGGTCTATAATCGAATTGCCTACTGCCAGCGCAGGAGCAGCAGGACATGCATACAAAATTGCACGGTGCGGTTTACAAACTTCCAGTTGCATGTCGAAGTCCCTAATAAATTATATTAAAATAAATTTGGTAAAGTTAATTAAACTTGATCATTTCCGAAAGGCTTAAAATATTAATGCACATGCCAAATTAAATACCAGGGATTTAAATTATTAACAAGTTAGTTGGTTTAATTTTTAATTAAATCATGTATTTTGCGAAAATCATATATTTTAATGAAACACTTTCAAAGGAATGGCAGAGCCATTGATGAACGCTGGTGGTTGCTATCACTTTGCCTCATTCTTTCTGTCGTGAGACAACGTGAATTTTTGGGTTTGAATCTAATTAAAAAGGCATTTAATTCTAATTTCTTTTAGATATTGTCTCAGTCGATTTGTTACATGCACACACGGTTTGTTTGTTGTGGGATTAAGTGCTTCTGCATTTAATTCTGCTCCTACCCCAAATCATCAGCAGTCTTTAAGATAATTAAAAAGGCTCGCGAATATTTATAAAAATAAAGTTTCCTTTTAATTTTCATTTAAAAAATGGGTTTTTCTTCATATTCGCAAAAAGTATTTAAAATTTTAATGAGGAAATATATTCAAGTTTAAATTGATGTGCAGCAGTGGCAGATTCGATATCCAACGCGCAGTAATTTAGGAGCAGAAAGCAGATCTTCAAAAAACGTTTCTTCATAAATAAATCGACTTGGGAATTGAAGTTTTAAGAACAGCCTTTGCGATTGTGCAGACTAGAGTTAATCGCAGTGCTTGGATTTGGACACTCTGTTGCCTGCTAAAAGTTTTACGTGATAAACTGAAACCACCAACAAAATGTTTTTTTTTTTTTTTTGAATTTTGAAATTTTGTATATCCACAAGACTTTTTTCCAACATTAACTTTTTCTTTTATCACTTTGTTGCTGTTGGTTGTACGCAATCAGTTTCTTTATCGCTGCATTATTATTTTGCATAAAATTTCAAAAAGTTCCACAAATACCTCAAGTAAACAAATCAACAAAAACAGCAACAACAAGACAACAAAAAAGACTAAAAACAAATACGAACTTATCAATTCGAAATGTTCAAAGAGAACCGCAAAATAAATGTTTGTCACTTGTAGGGATGTCGGTGTCTTTCGGTTTCTGTGATAGTGAAAACACAAAACAAATCCACATCCACATTTCAAATGCACACACACACACACACACACACACACACACACACACACACACACACGTAAACAGACTATTGGACAAGTGTAATGTGACCAGCCATGCCTGTTTCAACAGTCACGCTGAGGATGTTTATCCCCCAATTTTTCATAAAAGAAAGCTCCCCTTTTTTCTAATTTATTCAATTATAAAAACTGTTTACGCAACATGCCAAGTCAGCATAATTCGTTTACATTCGATTTTTCACAGATACAAAAAAGTACATTTTCACTTTCAAATAGAAATCGGAAGAAGGCGGAACACAAAATATATTTTATTTATGATGGAACTGCATTCGTAGTCCACGACGTTGAAGCCTTTTTCGGAACCTGCTTTCACTGCATTTACACGCGCAATTAACTGCTTATGAGCAGAGTGAAGGTATTAACACCGAAAATAACAAAAAGTTAGTCAAGTTGCATGGATGTTTACACACTCAATTGCAAGTCCATTTCCTAAAGGACGCCGAAGAAAAAGCAGCACAGAAATTAACTTGTTATTGGAAGTGTTTCCATGCAATTGACGCTCTATTTTAAATTTTATGTAATTTGCCGGAAAAAATTAATAAAAATTGTTTTAAATAAATTTTAAATAAATTAAAACTACAACTTTCATATCCACATAGATGGCAACACTGTTCGTATATTTGACATGCACTTGCCGCAAGTGTCAAAAAATTAATGTCTTTTAAATCGTGAGAAACTCTCCACAAGTTAGAAAAATGTGTTTGTGTTAGTTAAAAAGTGTGAGTGTAATGAGTGTTTCGAACTTGCACGTGCATGTCTGCAGGCCAGTACTTAAAGATTTGAATTGCAGACGAAAGGAAATAAACAAACATTTTGTAAATGAGGGGTCATGTTACACTTGAATCATAAAAGAGTGTTCGCCAAGTTGAATGCAGCGCTGGGAGTTAAGCTGTCATGTCAGCCAGCATTCTATTTATGCAAACGCGAACTGATGCAAAACTTTTTTTCATGTGAATTGACAGATTAGCAAACATTTTTTGCGTTAGCGAATCGCCCAGTTTTAGTAGCAACAAGAAGTTAAACCCACTCGCGAGAAGGCGTGACGAAACTCAAATATTGAAATGCAGAGAAAATATATAAAAGGAATGTTTGAAATAAACGACCTTGAAAAATTTTAACTAAATTGTAAATAACTTTAGGCAAAGAAGTGAACAATTTAATGCGCAGGTATTTTTTAAAGAATTGGATAACAAATAATTTCAACCGATCACGGCACTGAAATCTACGTAAAACATTGAAATTCAACACTATTTGCCAATTTCTTTTTTTTTAGAGCTCGTATCAGTCTTCCAATTAGAGAGATAAAAAAAATTTTAAATATTCCAAATAGTTCATGTGGCAAAAAGTAAAAATTCAGTGGTAGTCCTTCAAGATTCCAAGAGGAAACTAAAATTATTGTCCGCTTCTATATGTTTGAGCTTCCTAAATTTTCTAATTATATCCACCGATTTCCTCCTATTCGAGCGAACTGTATTTCTGCCTTTTTCCTTTATTTCGCTGGAAATGTGATAGCATGTAACACAGTGTTGAAGTTATTTGAAAATGAATACTTTCAAACAATTCGCCACTTGCATGCCAAGAATAAAAAACAAAAATATTTAAATTGAACAGATCTGGATTGAAAAACCTTTCAAACCACATATTTTTCATTAAGATTATTGGACGACAAGATATTTATAAGAGTACCACAAATAAATGCGTTCCAGTAGAATAAAGTTTCTTTGACAACTTTTATTGAAGAATAAATTATTTTCTCAAATCCGCTTGTAGCCACGTTCTATTTAATAATTCAGTTTTTAATTATTTTAATTAATCATATAAAATTGCCAACGAAATTAGAGGTAACCAACTCTGTTGTGTGTCCATTCCGTGTGTGCGTTCATTCAATCAGAAGAGTATTTATGAGTCTTGTCACACAATTATACGGGTGTATTTGCGCAAAATGTGAAATTATTTGTACATCAAAATTACCAAAATTACTATTTAATCCAGCTTAATAACGGTCGTACAAAACCGCAAAGAAAATCAAAATTGTTTTGTGTGCGTTTTTTTATTTTTGTTATCGTACACAAACTCACACATACACAATTTGTGTTAGATATTGAGGGCGTGTTTACACGATGGCACAGAGTCATCACCTCCGATGTTACAAACACAACCCGGTCAAATGCACTTCCACTTGCATCAGCTTTGAAAAGTAAATCTCAAAACTGTTTAAGCAAATCGCAAAGTATTGGAGTTATTTTATTGAAAATCTTTCGACTTTTAAAGTGAAATTAATATTAAAATTTCAAACGACACTTTCCAAAAACATGTTGTTCTTAACATTTTTAAACTGTGAAACTAGACATTATTTCCGTATCACAAGATAGCGATCCCATGGAATCCCAGTTTTCATTGAATATACGAAATCGCATACCGAAAGCAAGAACTTATACGCTGATCTCTTCTTTTAAGTGCTTCAAGTAAAATTGGATAAATAAATAAATAATATGAAAAATAATTAGGATCGATTATCAAAATACTTTTTTATTCATAAATGAACAAATAAAATATCCCATAACTTTAGAATTGTATTTAAATATTTTGCTTTTACGTTTTTAAAATATAATAAAATAAAATTGTTTTCAAACATGTTTATTTACGAATATATTGACAATTAAATGTTTAATACTGCAGAGTTTATTCTTTTCCCGTTGTAACCTGAGAAACAATTTAAATATCAAGAGTCAACGGATAATTTATCTCTTGAAGAACGTTTATTAACAGCATCCATTCCGTTTATTGGCAATCCAAGAGCCAATTTTGTCAAGTTCTTTTCTCATGTTCAACAATACAAGTTTTCGATAAAATATTCTGGATACTGTTTTCTATGCAAAGACTTTGAGATCTTTCAATGGAAACACATCAGAACAAAACAAAACGAAAAAAAAATTAAAAATTTTAATTCAAGTCAGATAACAGGGGAACTATTCATGCTGCTCATGGCAACCACGCGTTCATATTCCCAACAAATTGTGTGAATGCATTCATGGACGCAGATAAGCGATTTATCTCTACAACAAAACATTAACTGATAGTCAGGGATCGGCTTCTCAAGCAGCCAATTATTCATTTCAGGCTGCCAAAATATAAAAATTCTATATATGAAAAGTATTTCTAAATAATCTCTAAAAATTTTGTAGAACCAAATGAATTCTCGTATCACAACAACAGCGTTATTAAGACGGACAGACGACAAAACAATTCAATTTAATGACATGCATGTCAACTGCTTGACAAATAGATTATTTTCGCCCTGAGTTTTGTTTATATACGCATGCGTACAAGCGTTTTCCCGAGTCAGCGTCACAATTCATCTCAACATTTAGAAATCATCTCTTCGAGTTCAGTAAAATTTTATGGGCCTCAACCCAACCGATCGATTGCATAAACAGTTCTGATTTCATTAGGAACGTCTCCATGTCTTAATTCGGTTCAATATACAATTCGAGATTTCATTCTTTTGCAACCCTGCTGCTGATAACAGAATTAAATAAAATAGAGGGCAAAAGTTTTTCAAATAAAAAAGCAGATAAAACGCCATTCGACTTGTTAAAGAATTTAGTTTCGCGAGCGTTTGCTTCGTTTACACACACACATTCTTTAATATTCCGTAAATCTTTATTAATGAAATTATAAAATATTTCAGACTAACAAACTAGAAACAAACAACAACAAAAAAGCAAAACAAAAACTAAAAAGTTGTTCTTTAAATAGACAATTAATTTTCATTTGAACAGAATTTCATACAGAATTTTCTTGGGAATTAAGCGAAACATGGTACGTGTTACGGAAGATCTGTTTGGAACTGCGGTTAATCCACTGACCCAGCAAACGGAGCAAATAAAGCGTTTCACTTTGGCAAATGGCATGGACATGAAAGTTCAGGTAACTACTTTTAAATTAAGATGAAAAATAATTTTAAAAATTCAACTAGAAATTCAATAAAAAGAACTAAAACGTGTGACTTGAATTATTCCATCTTCAAAACGATTCTTTTGAATTAAATCGTGGCAAATATTTGAAATTATTCCGGATAAAAGATCTTTCCTAATCAACGTGATTTCATTCCGTAAAATATGTGAGTTTTAAGAACAAAACTGTTTTTTATTGAATAAAAAAATACAAAAAATAGTTAAATAATTCTGCAGTTCCTAAACTCGGGATTTTAAAATTAATTTTTGAAACAAATCTGATTTGTTTCTTATGCCGTTAAATTAACTAACTTGAGAGGTTTCCATTATAGGAGGACGCATTAAGTGTCTGCACATACAAAATGTTCCAAAACTGTTCGAGTAAGTGCGTCAGTCTTTATTTTACAAAAGCCTTCGGAAATCCCATATTCAAAAAAACACCTGCTAGTGAACTTCCTACGAATAATAAAAGTTTGTGAGAATACATTTAATATGGCGCGACTAATAAAACAATTTAATATTTAAGTTCGCTTGAATTAGTTTTAATTCAAAATTACCGGGCTCAAATATATGAAAGGAAGCCAAGTAAAAGGGAGTAAAACGCCCCACTGTAAACGGAAATTTTGTGTTGAACTTTTGGAGTGTTGGAACAAAAAATATTTATCTGAAATATTTTTGTGCAACATTTCACAGTTCCTGCCTTCAAAATCATGTTAATTTCAAAATTTTTAATGCTCTTCAATAAGTTCAAACATCAAAAATTTTCAAAGCAACAACGTTGAGTAACTAAGTCTTCAATTGATTTCTCGGTCAGAGATTAATTGTTGCGACACACTCTGATTTTCATTGACAACAATAGATTTGAAAGTCTCTGCAATTTAAAATTCCAACGAAGTGTCGTTGTTAAGAAGCCACAGAAAAAATCCAAAAAGTTTAAAGTGTTTATGGACGCACTCGCACATTTCAAATGACTGCCAGTCAACCGAATTAAATACTTTTCTTTCCATGAAAAAAAGTTTTCTTCAACAGCCCGAGAGGAAGTCTTTTCATTAAATCTTCAACTGAATTGTCCAACACACATCCGTACACACGTACACACGCCGCTATCTGTTGTATCTACAACAAATGAAAATTGAAAGACCAACGCAGATTGCTAAAATTGGAGACAAACATTTTTCATGAAGTTCGTGGAAAAACAATTTCCTTATTCCATGAATATCGTCCATGACTGTAAGCGGGGGATATTTTTGCAGAAATAGAAATTTTTTTTAATTATTTAATGTGCACCCGCATTTTCGTTAGAAAACAGACGACAGGAGCGCTAGAAAGATTGAAAGCAAACTTTTTTATTTCACCACGAAGTGAACTGGTTACTCCAGACCAATAAATTCGTAAATATTGAAAATGATAATAATTCGAGAGAATACAGAGTTTACAAAGATCCGGTGCGAAAATTCCTCTGCTTTGAGAAATAACTCCCAAAAACCACTCCTTTTTCGGTAATTAAGCAACGGACCTGTCAATAGATCCAGCAGCTGATTCACTTATTGACAAAAACGACGATCTAAAAAGTTCGTTATCGCGTAAATTATTACATTTATTGAAGTAAAATTTCGCAATAAATATTTGGAGTCCTTGTCATCAGTGAATGCACGCGATCAAAAAATCCTTCCGGTGTGGGCAGCTGGCATAAATTGTTATATCGTCGCATAAAAATCTAAATGATATAACAAACGTTAACTCACCGAAGAACTAAAATATTAAAATGTGGTGCTCCACTCTGGGCTGACGTCTTCGAAGTCTGTACTGGCACTTAATGGGAATGTCCTGCAATACTTCGATTGAGTAGTGGTCCACGGCACAAGAGATCTATTTGGTGTAGAGAAGAGATCGCATTTTGTGTTCTCGGTGCTCTTTTTCTCATCATTTTCTTTCATCATCACACTTTCCAAATTTTATCATGTTGTTTTATCAATTCTATTATTTTTGTACAAACACAAATATTTTTAATTTTTATTGTTTCATGAGACAAGACATTGAAACAGCAAACTAACCCCAAAATCATTTGGAAACAATAAAACATGATTTTTAAATCATTGTATAAATTGGATGTACCAACCACACGTCTTTCCGTGGATTCAAACTTTTGTTATATTAAATATATGAGACGACATGGAAATCATTGAAACAATTCCAGATGCTCGTTTGGGTGCCTTCTTGTTAGTATGCCCAGTCATTTTCAAACGCGTTCTTTAATTTCAAAATAATTTTACTCAACTTATTTTATTTAAAAACAGAATTATTAGGAAAATTTATATTTTCCCAACAAATATTTTAACAATCTGCCGTAAAACTGTATAAAATACACTCGTACTTTCGTTTCAATCTTCAATAAAAAAATTGTGCTTCTTTTTGCTTCACATTTGGCTTGAAGAATTCAAAAAAAACAGCACTTTGATCATCTAGAAAATAATAACGTACAGAAATCTCTCAAGAAAATAAATTCATTCCATAGACTTCTTTGCTGCACGTTAGCGGAATTAAATTCTAAATCATAAATCCTTCACTCCCGAGAGACAAGCAAATCCAAGGAGTAGCAAAACTCGAGAAAACTCCGCAGCCAATTTTCTAACCACGAAAGCAAAATATTCGTTTTAGTTTTTATTTATCCGTACACATCCTGCTGCAGATTCCTTTTTCTATTTTATGGGATGGTTTTTTTTCATTTTTTCTATCTCTGGAAACGCCAGTCTACCTGGTGGAACACGACTTTTTTTCGCCTTGTATTTTAAACTAAAACCTACACTTGGCTTTCTAACTACTTTCTTAATTTGTTTCTCACTTTTTTCTTTTGTTTACTTTTCCTTTTGCATGATTTCCCATAAAATGTGGCAACAACAACACGCCATCGTCGCTTGCACATTCACACACAAAAATACAAAAAAATATTTCTTCAAAATGATGGTTGGTGATAACGATTATTACGGCGATAATAATGCGGCGGGTGCTGACGATGATGGTCAATTCAAATACAATTCCATTAACCTTAAGAAACGCTTCTTCGCCGGCATATTTTGAACACCAATTTGGCTACCGAAAAATAAAAAAAATTATGGGAATATAAACCAGGTTATTACTTTGGGTGCCACCATTACCAGCATCCAAGTACCGGATGCAAACGGCCATGTGGATGATGTTGCGCTCGGTTACGATGATATTTCAGGTTAGTCTCATTATCACTGATTGTACACTTTTTTTACCAACGCCAACAACATTCAAATCGGCAACTAGTTGCGTGGCAACATTCTTTATGTGCTGGAGGAGCAAGTGAAAATGGAATGAACAACGAAAATAAAATAAATGATGAATTTTTTACACAGAAAATTTTAAAGGGGAACTTCTTCTAAAATGTACATCAACATGCTTGATGTTGTTTGTCACCTACCACACAGTGGTTCATGTTTCATTTTCTAAATAATAAGTTTTTCGCTCCACCAACTAAAAGAAAATTAAATTTATCTTTCAACTCTAATCGCACTGATTCTGTGGATCTAAATATTTAAAAAAAGAAAAAATTCAGATGGTTTCCATGTGCATTTCACCGGTGCCAACGCTTATCATCAGGGAACCTTTACCCAAAAGCTCTTAACAACACCCGAGATATTCTCAATCGAATGAGAAGTATAAAAACACACCAAAGTCGTTGAATAAATTTTTGATTCTTTTTGTAAAAGCTAAAAGTTGGCTTTAAGCCTCCTCCAGCAGGTATTTTTGATTGAAATTAAATTCATTTCACTTGAGTTGCTGTTAACATTTCAATTGTAAAAATATAAAGAGTTTGACGGCATGATAATGGTTCATTAAAAATTTAAAAGCATGTTTCTGAGATGCTTTTTTGTTCACGTTTGCACGATTGTTTACATGTTGTATTGGCCATGAAAAATCACATATCGCGGCATTAAAATTGCACTCATGATATCAGTAATTAAATAGCATTTCTTGAATGTGTCACAGCACGTGGATGCGTGAAACTTTCATTCTTTTCTTTCGCATAAAACGATAAAATAAAAGAAACTGAAACAATTTTCCTATAAAAACCACTTGCCTGTTGAAAAAATGCAACATCGCGATTGATTATTTCTTTGCTGTGTGGCCTTCTGAAAAGTTTATTATTCCTTTTAAACTCGAAAGCACTGTAAAAGGAAAAGTGTTTGAAAGAAGTTCCTTTTCTGCTTAAGGTCTTCCTCTGAAGCCTTGTCACACTATGCAACACAATATTTATTGAAGTGGAATAGCATCCCGGTAGAAAACCGCTCAGTAAATATCGTCTGCCTGCGAGTCTCCTTGAACCAACAGGATCTTAACTCTGCCACCCGATAGCGTTCATGTATCTGATTCATGGATCTTGGGAAAAGCTTTTACCTGCTAAAAGTTTGTATTTGACTGAATTATTAAAAGGGCTGGCGACAGTGTGCGTCACTGCAGAATATTGAGTGGAGTTTGAAAGATGTCGGTTGGTGTGTTGTAATTTTTATGCTCCCATTTACAAAAGCCGTCAGCACAAAAACCCAGCACGAGTAAAAGCGGGAACAAAAAGAAGAACAAAGAAAAGAACAAAAACTTTTTGCAACAATTTGTTATAAAAACTTTTACTGCCATTTACTTTTAGTCGCTTAGTCACGAAATATGCTGTAAAGAATTATTATCGTTCTTCTGCTGTTACTTTTTATTTTCACTAGAGTTGTTTCTCTTTTTTGGGGACTGGGTTTTTCAACTATTTTTGATGAACAGTCATATTTTTTCTTGTCCAACAACTAGTCTTTTATTTTACGAGCAAAACTTTTTTGATTTTTCCAACTGCTGCTTGTGCTGGTGCTGGTGCTGCCAATGTGCTGCCGCTGTGCTGCGCTGTGACTGGCTGGTGTTGTTGCATGATGTTTTGCTAATACACGGACATGACGGGGACAGAGTTTGCTTTCGCTTAAAATGATTTCGGTTTGAAGATGATACGAAAATATTATCGATCTACATACGAAACACACTGGCAGGCAGTGTGTGATAGCGATGTGGCTGAGTGGGTGTGGGCTTGCGGCATGAACTTTGCATGGGAAGTCGGTGTACATGAATAGTATTTGTGTTGGCAATTGTTGTGGCTCAGATAAAGACTCGTCCAGAATGTGAAATACACGCTGCACAATTTGCAAAATCATGTATGAAAAATTAGGTTTCCATTTCCAGCAGCAGAGAAATTCAGATGCTCAACCCACTTGAAGTGAAACTTTATCGTGAATAAAACTTTAAATTGAAACACAACATCAGTTTTCCAGAGCCAAGTCTTTAAGACAGCTTTTTAGGTTACACGCAATCATTCACTCGGCAACAATACGCCGCTTCCGCAATTTCAGCTTCATGACAGAAATAAAGAGAAAAGAAAATGTCTTAATAAATTACCGAAATGCGGTTTTAAATCAACTTTAAAACTCATAATAAATTCATTCGGCACATCCACAAGCAAAAAGGATACACTTCATGCTGCAGCAAACCCCCAAATCGTGTTTGATACGTCGAGTTTAATGATCCTTTCATTATTTGAAGTACTTGAGAAATATTGTTTGGTTGCTGTCGTATTGTTGATGTTGTTGTTGTTTTAATGGAGTTCGTCCGACTCCTTCTCAGCTAATTTGCATCTCGTGAGTTAATCTTATCAAATTTACATTCAAGTTTGCCCAACCACTTTCCCAGCCGACCCAACTGACTTGCCAAAGACTGCCGATATGTAAAACCAACAAAATAAATCAAAGCGAAGAGCGAAGAGCGAAGCGGAAACAACTTGTTCGAAGGGAGTTGAATCAAACGCAACTCAACTCATCTTTTGTGCAAATCTTTTCGACAAATACTTCAACCAACAATTTTTTTCCTTTTTAATGACAACAAAATTCAAATTGGAAAACAAACACCCAGCGACCATTTTTTGATTACTCGGCAGATATTCGATCGGCAGCATAAAATTGAATGTTTTCTCAAAAATTAACAAATTAATATCGCACCAGTCTGAGTGCTGTGATTAACAGAATCAAGATCACAGCAACCTCTAACCAATACATCCACGTATCGATTCATTTACATTTTTTAACAATTCTCAAAAAATTTTAAAGATTTTCAACTTTAACAAAATTTTTTTGCATGCATTTTATATCGAACTGTTTATTATATGAAATTCATTATGATAGACTGGTTGTTTAAAAAGTTTTAATAATGCAGATACTCAACTATACTAAAAACAGTTGTTTTCGAAAGCCGCTACACTTCCATCACCAGCACTCAAGTTATGTTCGTTTGTTAGTTGTCTCAACTTTCATTTTTATAAATTTTATTATAAAAATAATACGAGAACTGTAGCAACCGATGGTAAGAGTTTTTAAATTCGTAATTTAAAGCTGCAATTTAGAATTCTACAACAATTTTTTTCTGAAATCATTCAAAAATAGAACAGACTGGAAAGTTTTCTGTGCGAATTCCTAAAAATTTTGCAAAACTTTTTAGAATGAATTTCCTCAGACTGAAGCGGCTGCTTTAAATGCTTCACTTAGTCTAGTCTGAACTCTGACCGAGTTCCACAACAGTGAAATGTTCACTGGGTTATTATTATGTTAACTTTAATTCCCTACATAAATATTCACCATCCACCGTTCCCTTTATGCGAATATTATTTTGCTGCATGTAAGTGAGTGAGTAAATTTGCTCAATCCCCTTTCCCTTGCTCTCCTCCTCACAGTGCCACAATATCCAAAATGAACGAGACAAGACTAATTTGCTCTGTTTATATCCCTGCACTTCCTACATTTTTTTCACAAATTATTTTCCGTGTTAAAGTGTTTGTGTGCGTATATTTGCTGAATGATCATAAGAGGAGAAGAGAGAAGGAGGAGGAGGCGGAGGTCACTCCAAATGCAAAAGTACACTTGAGGGCTAAACATTAAGTGTCACTTTGTGACTGCAATGGCAGCAATGAAGACACGCTTGCCAGCAGTCTGAAAACGTCTGATGATGACGACGAACATGATGTCAAAGAGTCAATTTTTGGCTTCTACCACTTGTGGATGTTAGTTGGGAATAGAAAGGCAAAGAGACAGGACAACATAATAGAGATGGACAGAAAGCAAAAAAGATTTCCGCCACACACTCATACAGACACAAGAGTAGAAGTGCTGGTTGGTTGCATGTTTGTGGTTCTCAAAGACAAAATAAAATATACAAACACGAAATGATTTGTTGTTCGAGCTTTTTTCTCTCTCCTCTCTGCTACACACACACACACAGACGCCCATGCACATAAATGCAAGAAGAAAACATTTTTAGTAGCAGCAAAATTATTTTTTTGACAAAGAAATTTACAAACGCACACACTTAACTAAGCCGGACGTTGCCAAACGGCTAGTGGCAACCTTTAGATTACAACAAAAACAAAGAGATCGAAAAGCGTTTTTTGTTACGATTCATTACCAGCACCACTTGCACCAGCAGCAACAACATCATCACTTCTACCACCACCATCAACCACCGTCGCCGCCAAGTTTTTACAATGACCACTTCCGTTGCAATTCAGAATTCAGCTAAAAGTTGCGGCTTCGCCAACATTCAGTGTACATTATGGACCACTTGTTTTGCAGCATTCAGGAATTTCGTAGCATCAGCAGCAAGAACGTATAAATGCGCGCGAGGAAAAAAAATTAAAAAAACAGCAACAACTATTACAGATCCGATATACGGACATGTTGCATTTAACAGCAGCCGTGTGCAACATTTGAAATCCAAACGTGGCACCAGCCCTGCAATCTTAACGATTTAATATAAACACTTTTCCAGGGCAGCAGCTACTCGCTTACAATCTTATCAAAAGCCCAACCGAAATGCAGATCAAAGATTATTAATTGCAGCAGCAACAATAGAAAATGACCAACTTCGGCTGGACAGAGAACACTGTGACAGGGCAGTTATTCGCACCGTGTGACAACTTGATATCACGTGACAACTGCGTGTAATTATTTGAAACTTTTAGTGCAGAACATGCACATCAAAACTACGGCCTCTCATGTAAAATAGTTCCCACTTATTTGACAAAACAACACAACAAATTGTTTTGATTCACTCTCAAAATCACTCTCCAAGCACACAAATTCTCGCGTGCCCAAACTCGCACAGACCGGACAAACAGAAAAATCTAGATAATGAAATATAAAACAACTTTTAGTCCATAATTTATATTCCTGCGAATGTGATTGTGTTCTGCTTTATTTCTCTTTTCTTTGTGTGTATGCGTGTAGGCTACCAAACTTCAACGAATCCATATTTCGGTGCCACTGTTGGTCGAGTCTGCAATCGCATCGCCAACGGCCGGTTTCCATTGAAGGGTCAAGAGATTCAGGTCTCTCGCAACTTGAACAACAAACATCAACTGCACGGTGGCTTCCTGGGCTTCGACAAGGTTCATTGGCAGGTGGAGACGGTAGACCAAGATGGAATAACACTCAAACACTATTCACCGGATGGCCATGAAGGATATCCGGGCCAAGTGGCCGCAGTGGTGAAGTTCACATTGACCGAAGACAATTGTCTGCATGTGCAAATGCAGGCAGAGACAACTAAAACTACGCCAGTCAATATGACAAATCATACGTACTTCAATTTAGCCGGACATGTAAGTATTCACATTATCTCCTCATCATCATCACCAGCATCATGATGATGTTCATCCATGTCTTCTATTTGTTGTAATTTTTCAAGCTTCGTTTTTTTGTAGTTGGACTAAAAATTGCACCATCTGTTTAGTTTACTTGAGCTCTTAGTTGGGTCTTGTCCATTGTGTTTAGAATGATTGAGTTGGGGATTATGTTTGGCTCAGATTCGTAGTTCGGTTGGTTGGTTGCCTGGCTGGCTGGCTGCCTGGTTGCAACAAAATGAATTGTTGCAAGGGAAATGGAAAATTCAAATGATATTGAAATTAAAATTGTCGGAAGGAAGTGTTGGGATCTGTAAATTTGCAGGTGTGCGTTGTGAGCAAATCGAAAACATGAACGAGATAAAAAATTTCAAACAAAAGAAAGCGGGACGTGTTGCAAAAGGACACATGAAGATTTAGAGATGATGTACAGAATATATAAAAGTCAGCTTACAAGTGATTGAACTGTTTAAATATTTACTTTTTGGGTTTATTTGCAACAGCATTTAGCAGAATTGTTAAGACATTCTCATTGAAATGGTTGGGTGATTAACAGAATTTGGCTTGCCAACACGAATCTGCTGCGACAACATGGAAAACGTGCATGAGCCGTGTTTAAAGTTGATTTTTAAATATGTTTTGCCATGGCAGTTCGCAGCGATAATTTCGATCAATAAATTTGGGTTTTACGAAAATTCATCTTCATTTAATCATTTGAAAGCACTGAAACATTCTGAAAAGTTGTTCAAAACAGCATGTTGCTGATGTTGTTACGATAATATTGAACCCAATTTAAAGAAAATTCTTAACTGGCAATTCAGAAAATATTCTTTATAAAATTAAGAATTTTTTATTTTTTATAATTCTTTTCTTTTGCTGCTCCGCACAGTTGTTGTTCATACTTTTTTATTAAGATTGTTGTATTTAAGTTAAATTTTACAGTCAACACAACCGGTCGTCTACAGTTCAATTCATATTTTGTGGAATTTCCAGTTTTAACTGTTGCAATATTTCTTTCCGGAAGTTTTTAAATAAATAAATAAAAGTGAGAGGTTTTGCTGGGTGCAATTCACCGCGGGTAATCAGGGGACATTTAAACAACATTTCTAAGAAAAACTACAGACATCAATATAAAAATCTTTTTATTATTGCAAACTTTGAATCTATTGACCTTCACTTCCGATATGTCAGGGTGAATATACTTTCAAGCAAGTGAAGAATGCAGTACCCCGCGTTTTCCCAACTGTGTGTTGTTGAAGATAATCGGGGCTCTCTCTCTCTCTCACAAAATAATAAAATTCTCTACCTCCTCAACACTATCCCCTGATTTCGTAGCTCCAACACATAATACCGAAGGATTTCATTATACCAACTGTCCTGAGGTTTTTGCAGAAGGACAGCGACAAAATGTCTTCAGCAAAAGAGCCCGCAGGATAGCTTATGGCATACAAGGACTTCCCTCTTGCAGTATTGTCCGCTACAATGCCGACTATGGACCCATGTGCTGTGTGAAAACTCCGCAGGCTTATGAACAGCCTCGTCAGAGTGCTGCTCTTTCAATGACAAATATTTCAATAACTTTTTCTTCTAAAAAAAATATTAGAAAACTTCATCGAACAATTTCTTTCTTTTCAATTTATTTCAGATATCATTTCGATTCATTTTTTAAACTTTCGATTTGTCTTTAACAGAACGCCGGCCAAGAAGCCCTCTTCGAACACTCCATAATGATTAAGGCCGACAAAATAACTGAAACTGATGCAGAGTCCATACCCAACGGTAACTTGAAATGCGTCGAAAACACTTTGTACGATTTGAGAACCATGAAGAATTTGGGGGAGCAAATAAAGAAACTACTGCCGGCCACCGACGGCTACGATGACAACTTTTGTATTCACGCAAATACTCCAGGCACAAGTGTCAGCGTTATAGCCAAGTTAGTATGAAAATGATTAAACGATGACACGCAAAACAATAAGACAATTTTCAATAGGGTGTATCATCCAAAGACCGGAAGGTGGTTAGAAATTGCCAGCAATCAGCCGGGCGTGCAGTTCTACACCGCGAATTCTATGCCTGATGCCAGCAGAGGAGAGGTGAGTTTTACTGCTTCTCGCCAACTTTTTGTTTGTGCTGAACTTTTATTTGAACACGACGCCAACGTGTGCTTCATGGCATGAGAATACCTGAACCCAAACCCCGCTGTGGTTCTCACAGTCTGTTAGAATTTTAAATGAAAATCTTTTTTTTTATTTGTTAACCACTCATTACAATAGATTTACAATACAACCCTTGTAAACTCGAAGGAAACTTTTAAAAACTCATACGCCTGCTGTTGGAACATGTTCGCTCCCATGAAAATAAAATTGTTAAAACAGAAGCCTCAATCAAATAAAATTAATTAAAAATCGCCCTCTTCTCTCTTTCCGACGTGGTTTTGCAATGTTTCTCTCAAGTTCCTTGGCCACAAAGGACTGCATTTGGTTCAATACGAGTGTTTATTTGTGTGATAAACAACAGAAAATAATAAAGTTGGCTGAAATAAAGAAAACAAAAAACAGCAGCAACAACAACTTAACAACAGCAGCAGCTTCAGTGGAAAAGCGCAAAGTTATGGAAAAGCAAAGTTGGGCTTAAACAAGTGCAATTTATTGACCAGCCATGCCTGCAGAGCGATAACTTTTTCTCCTTTTGGCCGGCCACCTGGAACCCTTCCGTTTCCATTTTCATTCCACGATTTTGATTTTTATGATGCCCGTTTTATTTTAGTTTTTGTTTATTGATTTGCTGCCTCTTTTTTCTATTTTGTTTAGACAGCCCCTTTCGTTTTTCCGCCCGACTGCTTGACTGACTGACGGCCTGGCTTGTTGGATTGTTAATATTTTTTCTCATTTTTGTTTTCCAATCGTTTAATTAAAAACTTTCGTGGCTGTTTTCGTTTCTGTTTCTGTTGTTTTTGCTTGTCTTCTTCTACACGATTTTTTACTTTAAAAGAACATAAACGTTTTCCATGCACACGGTTTAATAAGTTTTTAAACGTTTTTATTGGTATTGACTGCCGGTTGAGCACTCACTTCACCTGCCTCAAGGTTTGTTGGTTCATACGTCGCATGAAAAGGGCGTTTCAATGCGCTCGTACACCCGCTCGATTAATTAGCAATTTAATATTTTTATTAAACTTGTTGTTTAATAACACGATGTCGAACACGATGTACGTCCACGCACCGTGTGATTCCATATAAAGAAATTATGATCTCAACAGTTACATGAGCACTGAAGTGTACAACACGGCCATCATTCTCAATGCGGCTTTAATGCTTCAGTGCATCTCGTCTTTTCAAGAATGGTTACATAATTAAGGAACCAAATTTACAAACACAATTTAATTAGAAATATTTATATGCTCTTCTGTTTTTAAAGAAGGGAAGACTCTGTCCGTCCGTCGGTCTGTTTCACTGCAATCAGTAGAGTTGTTGTGTGCGGTCTGCCTTGACTTAATTTCAATTTGTAACAACGAATAAATAAAAGATTTACTATTAAAATTTCATGGAGCCCTGAATCTTTTGTGTGATTTCTAATGCCTATTTTGCACTGTATTGAGCAGGTTAGAAGGGTAAATGAATGACACATGAGTGCTAAACCAGAATCGAACTAAAGATTCCTTTTAAGGAATCAAACCCCAAAAATGGTAATAAAAAACAGAAAACTAGAAGGATCCACACAAATGATGTATGAAAATAAGTAAATTATTCATAAGTTATTTATGCTGACTATGCACACAACACACACACACACCCACACACACACACACACACAATTGCAAATAAAAAGAAACAATATAAGAATCAAAATACTGCCGAACAGAACAAAATTTTATATCGCAAAACAAGAAAACAAAAACAACAACGAAACCAGCAGCATTCAAGCTGCAACAACAACAAAAATAAATGCCAACAAAATATGAAGAGGGAAAAATATCAGAATAAACAAAAGTGCACATCTGCACTCGAAATATCTGCACATCTTTATCTTGTACAGTTATTGCGAGCAAACCAAACAAACCCACACGCACACACATACACACACAGCCACATTCACATACTGCTATTCCGCTCACGTGCTCCACACAACGTATGAGCATTTTACAATTTGATTTTTTATTAAAAGCAACTGCAATCAAATCACTCATACGAGAAGGGCGACGGCAGCAGCCGGTGTCAGTGTTGCCAGGAAGCAATATTTTTCTGATTGTTACTCAAGGACAACGATCGAGTTCATGCCATGAGATGCAGGCTTAAGAAAAGTGTTCAAGTCACTGCCGTTTCATTTTCATAAGTTTCAGTCAGTGAGTTTGCAGGGCCAACGTATATTTTTGCGACTTCTGCTGGATTAGCTACAGCTTTTTAACACAATTCCTGGTAATAATTAATAACTTTAAGGGCATAGTTCCTAATTTAGGCGTTTGTTTAAGAAAAGCTTCCGAAAACTACATTTAAGAATTATAACTTCAAAGCAAATATCCTGACTCTTGCTCGTACATATTTCGAATTATTAGTTTTACTTGAATGTGAAACCAGCTCCTGTTGAGTGCTTGATAAAAACGTCTATAGAACCTCAAGAATATTTAGACAATAAGAAAAGCGAGAATGTATATATCGGGTTATTTCTTTTCAGCCTGACTTTCACCTCAGAAGTGGGTCTTTAACTGATAGTCTGATATAAAGATTGAGGATTGCCTTAAGCACATGTGAAACGTGTAGAAAAGCGCTAAGACCAGACATTTCAAAACTTAGAAATATTTTTAGGAAAATTTTCAAAAAATTTTAATATACAAATTCTAAAAAAGGACGAGGAATATCCTTCTGTGTTGGCAACACTGCCAGTATGATTATGTCTATAACTTTTTTCACGCGTGTGCTTGTGCGTGTGTGAATCCATTTCTGTTCATTCTTTTACGAGCATGAGTTGAAACAACTACACAAACAAAACTATCAAATTTCATTCTTAATTTTCATCCGCACACACACACACACACACACACAATAACGCACAACTTTGAACTGCACAAACGGGAACAGTCGTCTGCATCAAAATCGATTGTTTTTTGCATTAAAACACAATTAAATGAAAAAGGAATATTTCGAAATAGACAACTTCTTCATTTTAATGGAAAATGCTTCCAGAAAAAGAAAATGCTGGGAAAACAGATTCTTTTTATTATATTTTCATAAAACTTTATTTGGCAACAGGAAACGACGGAGTTGACATGTTTGCTTTTCCACTATTGACATGTTTTTAAATCGCTGGCAAGAGCAAGAAAATTATTGTTTTTCATTTTTAAATTTTTAAGATTTCAAAGTTGTGAAACATGAAATGACATGGAGCGAGCATCCACTGCTTTTCCCACTACTTGGACAAATCATTTATGGCATTCGAAGGGAGAATGTTTATGCGGGGCACTTCTGTTCTATCGCTCATTAACGCTGGCTATTAAATAGGAGATGAAGTGCACTTTTACTAGTTGTCGCATTAAAAAAAATATTTTCTCCCTTCGCACTAATTGAAACTATTATTTTTTAAGAAATTTGAAGAATTTCTTCCAACCAGCTTTCAATGCGGGAAGACATCAGACTCATATTTTAGACTGAAACCCTGACAACATTTTTTAATCGAAATCTTCCGCGGTTACTTGAACTGAAATTTAAGGCCATTGAAACTCTATTCATTTCCACAACATTCTGAATACCCGCATGGGCGATTTCACAACTCGCACATGCCAACACTGGCAGGGGAAATAAAAAGCCAATAAGCGAAATTGTCTATCTCTTTATTGGGTCTTGGCCCTGTTGACTTCTTTGTTTTGTTCTGTCCTTTGAATTGTTTTATTCTTTTCTATTCTCTTTTCTCCAGCAGTCAGTCGACTACGGGGAAGTCATGGTGCATGCAACACACGTAAACGTATAAAAATCATGTTTTATTTCTTAAATGACAGTTGTAGCGCTCGTAGCATCAGCGACTGGAGTGCAACATGTAGAAACAAAAGTGACAAAAGACAAAATAAAACAACTTGTTGTTTCAAATGTTTTGCAGTTGTCATTGTCGCTTCTTTTGTTGTTAATGCTCCTGTACATATTGTTGTTGCTGCTATTGTTGTTGTTCTTGCACCAGTTAGTCTTGCCGTTGCAATTGTTGGCGATGTTCGAAAATATTTCAATACAATCCTTTTGTTTTCCTTTCTGTTAAGTTTTTTTCCAAATGCAGCTCCAACATGTACCATCCACACATGCCACCACACTCGTACTCGTACGTATGTGTTTGTTTAAGCATGTTTTACTAAGTAATACGTTTGTATTTGTTAAAGAGAACTCATATACTTTGTGCGTGCGAGTATATTTAAAACAAAAACCAAAAAAGAAAAACTTTCTGCCTTCAAGGAATTGAAAATGATAAAAAATAAAGGAAAATACAAACAAGATACACGATGCCTTTACAAACAATAAAAACAAGAGAATAATATTAAGAGCTAAAACAAACAACAACTATAATAAAGATTATACACTCGCACAATAGAATGTGAGTGTGTGTGTGTGCGTGTGTGTGTTCTGCCATGGCAGTGAAATGCTATTAAAAGTTTAAGACTTCTTTTTGTAAAGAATAGCGCTGCTAACCAAAACCCGCTCAAACAAAAATTAACAAAAAAGCGATTCATAGAGAAAAACAACGAAAAAATAAATTTTTCACAAATTGTAATTGCTGAAAATTGAACCACGCTACACATACAACCACACACACACACACACTGCAACCGCAGCTGACTAACCAGAGCGAACTTTCACAACAATAAAAATTTAAACATAAAAATTATTGGAATAATAAAAAGAGATACACGTAATTAGCGAGAAAGGGAAGAGGAGAATGGAGAGAGGAGAGAGGAGAGAGGATAGTAGATAAAGAGTTGGATTTTATTGGATTATGAAATAAATTGCCACAGGGGATTTCCACTGGAGAAGAAATCGCCAGTCAATATCTGAAAGTTAATTTGAAAAAAGTATTTTGAACGACTCTTTAAACTCCAACTCATTGACTGGAGATTCTAAATCTTTCTTTTCTAAACAATTAACAAGGAATCGCTACAACCAGAATGAAGGAGTTTTTTAAGTCATTAAATGTTATTCAAGTGTTACAACAACAAATATTTATCGTCTAATTCTTAAAGAGATAAAAAGATAAATAAAAATATTCGCGAATTTGTTTGAAATTGTATTTTCAAATACCATTTTAATCGACACAACAGAGCGATTCACAAGTTGAGCAAATATTTCCCTAAAGAAGCTCATTTAAAAATATGAGGCTTTAGTTGAAAAAAGTATTGTGAAAAGACTATTATTTCCATTAATTATTCCAACATAATTTTTGGCATCTGTTACTCAGCAGATCATCATGAAACGTTTAGGAGTTGTTTATCAAACAGCCCATACAAATACACTAGTATGATTTTGTGTGTATGTGTGTGTGTTGCAGCTTATCCCAGAAAGATTATCAATAATATTTCTATTTGTTTCCAATTTTACTTTCAGTCGCCACTACGAGGCAAAAATTCTTCTCTGTATGTAAAACAAAGCGCCTTTTGTTTGGAGACACAAAAGTATCCTGATGCTGTCAATCATGTAAGTTTTCAATATCATTCCCTTTTGTCCGCAAGGACAAACCCACAGTCAGCCATAAAAAAAATGATGGCATCAGCAACATCAGCAGCACAACTTTTACAGCAGGCAGTTTGACCAAATGAGCACCTGGCGAAAAGGCAGCGCGAGGAGTGACTAACGAAACAAAACTATCGGACCAGATATCAGATGAAGCAGAAGAAGAAGAAGAAGCAATAAGTTCCATAAATACTAGGAAAATAAGCACTTTCACTTGAGCCTATTTATCCAATGAGAAGACGTTGATACGCGTTTACATGTCTTCTTCTCCTTCTGTAATCGTTCACTTCCACAGACTGCAAAAGCTCTTAAGCCCAACCGTGTTAACAATGCCTGGGTTACAACAACAACAGTACGAGCACAAGAGTACAATAAAAGGTGCCGAAGTCTATTTTAGCTGTCAAATACTGACTTATTGTTTGACAGGGTGTAAATCCTGTAATTGTTTGATGTTGATATCCTTTTAAGCAGCAGCAAAACACAAGCCGATGCTGGAATATGCAAAGAAGAACAACTCCACGACCACCTCATTTTAATATTATTTTCAACTTTCTGAACACTTGTAGTAAAACAAAACAAAAAGGCTGTTTTGTTTGTTATGCACATATCGTCAGCTAAAATGGAAAAGAACATAAACGACTAACAAAAAATTGAAGTGGTCCTCCTGTTCGATTGTGATGCGGCCAAACAAAACAATTCTATCGATTAAGAAAATCGAATTATAAAAACATATTCGATTTTCCAACTTTTTTCCGATTTGCTCTCTTCCAGTATTTAATTTACTATAAAAGGGATTAATTTCAAATGCTTCAAGTCAATTTGCTTCCTTCCATTCATCAGTTCATCCCCCATTCAAACCACAAGTCATGTCCTACTTGTTTGCTGCAATTAATTGAACAATTTTAATTTTATTACATTCATAAAATTCTTGCCAAGGGATTAAACGATTCATGTGCCTGCGATTCGCCCATTTGTCCTCTATCTGTACCCCTTTTCCGCTTCCCCTCCAATGCTGGCACGTCTGAGGTCTTTCGAATATAAATCTGATGAACAGCCAATTGGATTGGCTATTTCACGCCTATAAAATATAAGCGTTTAGATAGCAACTGATTTTAAAAACTGCACGCACGGTCTTCTTCATTTCAGTTGACGACATCTACACTCACACATGCTGATATTTATAGGAAATACTGGAAATTTAATTCAATTAATTTTAATTCTATTTCGTTTTAGCCCAATTTCCCATCGATCATTTTAAATCCGGGTGAATGTTATAACCACGAAGTCATTTACAAATTTGGCACATGCCGAAATGGTGGCTGCAGCAAACAGTGAGACAAACGGATGGAAAAAGAACCACAAGATACAAGAAAGAAGAGATTTACAACAACAAGCCGAAACACACCAGATTTTGTATGCGTACTACGACGGGTGATGTGTCAAACTGGATTAAATCCAGATGATGAATTTTATTGTTTCCTAATGAACTCTTATCACGCCTCTTTGTCAACTTCATCCATCCACACACGCAGTCAAAATAAACATGCAGATAATTACCCAAATAAATCCTGTTTTTCTCGCTTGTCTTTGGATTTACATACACTTTGGAAGAACTTTAGCTGGGATTTCATGTCGCTCAAGATAAAATAAAAATAAACAAACACTTTTCGGTTGTAAATTTGTAATCGGGATCCCTGGTATCCTTAAGACATTCGAGCTTTTTGCACAACCAGTGAAATCGGAAGCACATCTCAACAGCGGACAATATAATTTCGAGCTTCAATGAACGGTTTTCTATCTCCAACGTATTTTTTTTTAATCATTCAGGGAACATTAATGTCGCTGGCATAAGACTGGGACCTGCTGTTCCCAGCGAAATTGATACTTTGATTGATTACTTTCATAAGGATCAGTGTTTTTTTTACAAAAATAGTATTATTTCATGCGGTTCCAGCGTTACAATGAAGTTGCAAGAAAACGAATTTAGAACCTGCAGTTAATTAATAACGATGGCCAATCCAGCTACACTTGAGTGAAAGTTAGTGGTCGAATTAACGTGATTAGTTAATTATAAGGATATGTTTGTCCTAAATCAGCAAATCGTTGAGGTGGCATAACACACACTTGTGACAGAATTTAATAAGAGATACTTTTCAACTCGATATAAAGCGAAAGTTTATGTTAAACTGGAGAAAATGCATTTTCGTTAACGAGATTAAATTGTAACAAAAATTGACACGCTTCAATTTTGATAAGACCCATTAATTCTTTCACTGACCCAAATTGTTCGTGAGCTAATCAGTTCATATCCTGTTATCTGATTAATTTAATTAAATCTTTTTTTTGGTTGCTGCCATCATTTTTTGCTGTCGGCTTCAATATTCTTTAATGAAGTTTGTGTTTTGAACTTTTTCAAAAGTTTAGTCCATCATAACTGAAAAAAGCAAAACCCCAACAACCTGCAACAAAGCGCAGGAATAAAGTTTTTGTTCCACAAAACACAAACAGGCAGACGTACAACATAAATCACATGTTCTATTCGATACGAACTCGTGCAGCAAAAGCATCCATCACAGCGCTGAAGTCACAAGGCCTTTTGAAGACCTACAAAATATGTGTCATATAAACGGAATCGTTTTTCAAATTTATTTCTTATTTATTTTATACAAAAAATTAATTATTGAATACAATCAAAATCTTAGCAAAATTGTATCACTACCTTTTTTCAAAATAAAATTGGTACAACAGAAAATCTTATCACATTCAACTGAGCCACTTAACAAGAGGTAATAAATAGAAATAAATAGAAATACTGATCGTGAAAGTGTAGCGGCTTTCAAAAACAGCTGGTCTGCTCTGCTGTATGAGTTGAATATATATTTCCCTTGTGCTTCGGAATATTTGTCATGTCTTTGTGAATTAAAAGCAATACAAAGAATTAAATTGCGATTGTCTCTGCTAAATCTGGCCTTCAAAGGCCCTGTTCCTTCCACAACCGAGATGAGTACCGGCTCTCACAAGCACAAGCACACCCACTCATACGCACAGTCACACGTGCACGCAGCCAGTTTTTCATACATTCTCGAACAAGTGTTCGGTATTTATTTCACTCATTGTTTGACTGGTTGTTGCACGCTGTTGTTTCGTGTTGTGTGCGGTTCCTGTTGTGTAAATGTTTTGATTACTCTTTTGGGAAATATCTGCTTTTGATGTTTGAAAATGAAACTTTTTTGACTGCTGTTTGTTGTTCGACTGTCTTTCTAAATGGGTAAATGGTGTGTCTGTTTAGAATCAGTGTGTGCGTGTGTGTGTGTGTGTGCTTGTTTGTACATCATTTATGTCAGTGTCAATTTAATTGAATAATTGCAAAGTCATTGACAACAAATCCACTTCTCATCCTAATCAATACAGGCTCACAACAAAACATACAACAACATCAATAATTTAAAATACTATTATGAATTTGGAATTATGATTTTATTTAATCACACGCATACATACTCGTGCATGTGTGTGTGTGACTGAGTATTGTAAGTTTCACGGAGAATGAAAAAACTATCATTTCAGTCATTCATTCCTGCAACAATTTTTGTGTACACAAAAACTCGACGGAATAAAGTTTTGCAAAGATCTGACTGGAACGGAATAAGTCCTGTTTAAAATATTCTACTCTGATTCTCTTTAAACTCCGCAGAATATTCTTTAATTACGAGTGTGTATTTTATATTATTTAAGTATAAAAATAATTCAATTATGAAGCTAAAGAAGCTACGTTCATATGTATCAAATATTTGACGGAATAAGCGTAACCAATAATGTTTGACTTAATTGTTTTGATTTTAAGAAGTTGCTTTTAAAACGACTACTTTCAGTTATCCGACATACGCACGATGTATTCAAGATAAGTTTGTAATAAAAAGTGGTAACGCTTATTTCATTAAATATTTGATAGATAAGAACTTTTACTCAGCCACAAGTCCAAATCCGCATTAAAAACATTGATTAAACATGCACAGTAACGAATTAAGAACGCTAATGACATGGCGTGGAGGCCGCGATATCAGCTCTAATCTCTTCTAAATATTCCGCTCTTCATGAAAATTTAATTTCTATACATTTTTCTTACATAAAACAACAAAATTATTATAAATTTATATTAAAGCTCGAATAATACAGTTAATTAAAATAATTTTAATCTAAATTGTTTCCAGCTTCCTTTCGCACAATTTCATTTTTCAATTTTTCCCTCTTTTTCAATCTACAAGGGAAAAGTTTCAGTTAATGGCATGCTTTTCGACTTTCCCCTTAGCAAAAAATTAATATTTAAAATTTGCTAGTCGAATATCTTGTAGCGAATAAGCGGGATATGAAGTTTCCGCAGACTTCCTGAAGGAAAACAGACAAGTCCTTAATATCACATGAGAAACAATTCATATCTAAGCAGTTTCAGACACATACACACACAAGCATGGATGTCTGTTTGTAAGTATGTGTGATATATATTCATATAGGAAAATCTGTCCAATAAAAAATAACTTCTTTTCAACGCATTTTTATTCCTATTCAGTCATAAGAAAATATGTGTGTATGAACACACACACATACACGTACGCTTATTAGACAAAATATTTTTATTATTTATTTTTCATTTTTCTTTAATACAATTTGCTCATATCAAATTAAAACTGCCTGCCCTTCTCGAGGGTTTTGGGAGTTGTGTTTTTCTAACCTTTTGAACTCCTTTTTGGTCCAGCTTGAGGCAGAACAGAAGAAACGAAATACGAGTCCCAGAGAACAAGATTATTAATTGGCATCCTTGGAAAAGTAGCCCGCAGAGAAATGGAAAGCCGTCCTTCTTTCTAGTTGTTAATGTTAATAAGAAATTTAAAACATTTAAATTTTGATTGAGTTGTTCACAATAATTTCATGTCACTTTTCATTTCCATGTGTGCAACAGAAAAAGTTTCAGAACTTGGCCAACATCAGGATTGTATTTGTGGAAATAAAAATAGAATCATCGAATATCCTTGAATTCTTCCGAAAAAACATTTTTGTGTTCACGATCGATCCTCGCCCTGATGAAAATATCTTAGATTAGATTCAAATTACAAAAATTCAGATGACCTAAAGTCCCATTGCGATACCCAGAGGAACACACTCTACACAATCCTTTGAAGGACTGGTTCCTAAGAGCCACCAAGAATTTCTCAGGAAATGATTTTTTACGCAAAAAAACATTGTGAATTGCAAAGCACTCGTGACAAATTTTGGAAATTAGTTGGAACAGATTAAGACAGATCTGTTTCCTAAATAAATGTAATACGAGGGTAGTGACAATAGAATAATCACATTCAACTAAACCATCTGAGAATCGGTGATAAGCGAAAGTACTCATGCGTGCCGATAATGGAAGTTTAGCAGCGTTCAAAAATCGATCAAATCGATACGATTTATTGTTTCATGAATGACGATGCCACATTCATAATTTATTTCTTCAATACGAAGGAAAAAGTGAACGTTTTTCCACGTAAATATTTTTTCAAATATTTTATGTCATTGAAAATTTCAGAAAATAATGAACTCTAGTGTCCTGGAAGTAATTTTATATTGAAAACCACAGATTTTATGGAACACAATATTTGGAAAGTGGAAGAAGAAGAGCCCTTTCACTCGCAGTTTTATAAATTTCTAAAACGACCTGTTCTTCGTTGTAGATTAAAATTTAATTGATGTTCGGAATAAAAACAAAACTATTTTTATGTTAAGAAAATCGTTTTGGGATTAAAGCAAATAAATTGCAACATCCAGATAAATTATCAACTCTATGTGCTTGCGTATGAGTGTGTGTAATATTATGTGTGTGTGTGTGTGTGTGTGTGTGTGTGTGTGTTGCAGCGCCCTCTGCCATTTACATACTCAACTAAACAAACACTTGCGGGAGTTTCTATTTTGTTTTAAAACCACAAAAAAGCTTCTGGCATAAAATAAGCTCAAAGCTAAATCTCAAAAGCTCTCCACTACATTCAGCAATTCGTTACAATTTGTAACGTTTAAATCGAAATTGTTTTCCGGGACTCATCAACAATTTTATAAAACCTCCGTTGAGCACCGTAAATTTTCCAGAATTTAATTCATTTCATTTATTCACCACAATCAGCCACAATGAAGCCGATAAACGATTAATTGAAAAAAAAACAACAGCAACAATACAAGTACCAGACGTTATTATATATCCCGGACTAAGCAAAAGCTAAACATTTTAATTTTTATTTATTTGTTTATTTTTTGTATGAAACATTATCTGTTTATTAATGTTGTTGTTTTTTATAATTCAAGCAGAGTTTGAACATCTGCCGCAAATAATTCCATAAGCACAAACGTCGTTTCTTCGCACAGTGGGGTATTTAGATACAAAAAGTGAATTGATTTTAAACGGGTATAGTGCTAATCAAGTTTCAGTCATTTCTTCCTCAAAAAAGATATGAAAAATCAAAGCCTACGACAAGCTGATAGTTTTGATCTTATAAAAAAGGAATTTTTGGCGGGAAATATATCAAAACCCAGAGAAAAACAAATTATAAAACTTTTCGCTTATTCAAAAGATGATGCTACAAGTCATATCATAAAAAAACCACTAACATTATCGGGTTTAAAGGAACTAGACGATTTCAAAATAAAAATATTTTTGTTGAAAAAGACAACCTGAAGGTGTGTTTTAGCAGGTCGCAACACTCTTTTTGCAAAATGTCAATTCAACTTAAGCCGTGATGTGCTTTTAAATATTTGCAAATATCAGATTAACATATTTGCGCTGCTGAAGCATAAGAAAATTACACAAAATAATAGTTTGGGATTATAAAAAATTCTTTGGGGATTGTGGGATCTCTGAAACGAGTGTCACCTGCTTCAAGTTGAATATATAAAAATTTATTTACACTTTCAGACTCTCAATATTTCCAATACAAATGAATTTTTTTCAATAGTTAATTGTTGAATGATGCAAATAAACGTATTAACCGAAACCACGCGAAACTTTCAAGCAAAAAATATATTAATTTTGCATTTTAATAATTTATTTTGAAACTGCAAAATCTAGATACAACAAGAAATCGTCTGTTACTTTTTCCATCTACCAGCCAATCTAACAAACAACTGCTCTACCACTTTGTGTTAATTTTTTATTTATTTGTATTCATGATTAGTACTTCGAAATCGAATGGCCGACAACAACAAAACAAAACAAATTCGAAAATATGTGAAATATTTGCCAATTAGACCTTCTAATTGTTCGAACTTATTGACTCGATAACTTTATGAATCACGTCTCAAATATTACGAATGAGATTCTTTTCAACAAGTATTTTTGCAAAATTTCCAATTTAATCTAAAAAATGTGATTTAGATTTCCTGCTTTTGCCAACACTATTTTTCAAATATAGGAAAATGGCCAAAATATTATTAAGCAATAATATTATTGATATTATTGTTTTCTTTTACTTCCCCTTAAGTTTAATCTTATTAATAGATTCTTTTGAACAAAAAAAATATGCAAAACAAAACACTTATTTTACACATTCCAACAATCCTTTTCCTTAGCTTTCTTCTTCTTCTTCTTCTTTAGTTTGGTTTCCATTTTCTTCACGCTGAAAATGTTAAATCAATAATTTTGTTTTACGATTATGAATTCAAATTTCCATATTCGCCTCATAATAACAATAACAACAAAAACGAAATTAAGACAAACGCTTTCGAGGTCGTTTTGACATATTTTCTTCAAGCAACGCGTCATAAATTGACATTAAATACGCATACAGGCAAACGCAAAAGTGTATGTTTATGAAACGCACGCAAGCACATTTAAATAAGCCAGTTTGTTTGGTGTCGACCAGAACGGTTACAACAACAATACACGTGATTAAGTTTGTTGTTTCGTGTCAAAGACCTCTCAAAACATTTCCTTCGTGGTACTTTTAACATTTTTAGTGTTAATCGCTAAAAACGCAACAATTTATAACCACAATCAATAGACGTTTATTAGAAATTAGAAATGTGTAAGTTTTTATAAAAAATTTATATAAAAATGACTACTCAGATAATAAAGTTGTAAGAATGATCATTTTATGAGAGCGTTAAAACAATCGATTGACTTGGCCCAATTAGAAAGGAGCGGTTAATTAACTAATAAAATTTCAATTATAATAACAGTGTGCACCAAAACAAATCCAAGTTTCGAACAACTTACTCAGATATAGAGAAACGAATCATGAGTCACAATTTTGAGACCCTCAACTTTTTACTGCATCGGCATCGTCAAAACTTATGTAACGACTCCCCGGATAGGCTGAAGGTAAAGTTGTGTGGCAAGTTAAACCACGCATTTATTATTCAAAATATATGATGGATACCAAGAAATCATTTAGCGCATCTGAAATTTTAAAAGTGGCGCTCATATATTCGTAAAATTCAACGTTAAATATTTTAAGGAATTTTTGCATTAAATTTAATTTTATTAATGACATATTCCAAAAAACTCGTTTTCGAATTTATCAACCAAAGGAGAACGGAACTGTTTTCGAAAGCCACCACATTGCCATCATCAGTACTCTTGTGTATTTTGCCTAATTGAATGTGACAACGTACACAACTCATGTGACACGTGAACTGATTTACTTCATGTCGTATTTCCAACTTTTTTGTTCATTTTTCACTTGAGTCAAACTTTCACGGTTTGAATTTTATATTTAAATGGTTTCGGCTTTTAAATCAATTCAAGTAGGCAACCATGATTGCGCACCATTAATTCCCAAATTTATTGAGTACTTTTGCAAAAAAAAACAAAAACCTTATAATATTTACCGTTAGTGAAATTTATTTTATTACAGAAAACGTAGTGTTACGCCCTATTGTGCGTGATTAAATTTTTGCCACGCCAAATTCAGTTCCTGGTGCAGTTTTCCTGCGTGTAAATCGTAGACAAAAACCGAATGAATGAAGAAAAAATATCGAAATTAGTTTTTGTGTGAATGAGAGAAACTGCAAAAGGGTTGTTGCGTTGAGTTCAACAAAAACAAGTGTGTGGGTGACACGGGGTGAGAGAGTCAGTGCCTACTCGTATGATGTTTCGTGTAACTTTCCGTGTGCATGTCTGTGCAACTGTTGTGGCATTACAGGGAGAAAACTAACGAACGAATGATTTGTTTATATTTTGCTCGGCATTTGATTGTAGCGAACATGAAGAAGATTTTTATTCAAGCAAAAATTCTCAGCTCGCATATCGTTGTCTGTCTTTGAACGGTGTACATTGACTAAAACCGGCACGGCAAATAATATTGAGAAAATTGTAGCAGATTTAAAAATTAATTAATAAAAATACACGGAAAGATTACAAAAATAAACGACAGTGTTTTTAAGGGAAACCACCTGTTAACGCGAGCAAAAAAAGTTTGATGTAAAACGTAACAAATTTCAATTACAATCGGTTTTCCGTGTTATAAATTCTGTGCACGTCTCATAACGTTTTAAATATTTATTTCAATAAATATAATTTTATGTATTTGAAAAGTTCAACGTGCTTAAAAAAATAAATATCTTCGCAAGAAAAAAAAATAGTTACTCCTGTTAAAAGCAGGGAAACGGAAAGGCGAACATAAAATAAAATAAGACGAAACTGATTGGGAGTGATTAAAAAATAAATACACAATTCACGGAAGATTGTTACTTATTAAAAGTGAAAGCAGAAGCTGATTCCGTTCGCTTCTAGTACAACAATAGTTTTCCATCACATGATACGCAGCACAAGACCGATTGTGAAGTGCACAAATTAAAAATTTCATATCAATTTTGTCTTTCATTTGCAGTGTTCCAGAATATTTTATCAGATATTCAAATATATCTGTGCTGTTTAAAATTGTGTATGTGAATGTGTGTGCGTTGTTTTTGTTGTTTTTTGTTTTTGTATCGGTTTAATAAAACTGTTGTAGATTGAAATCATTTGAGAAAAACTATTCACAACCTGTTGGCGTGCTACACGTTCAATTTTGAAACAAAATAATAATAATAACAACAACAACAACAAATAACAATAAAACCATTGATAGAAGTTTAAAATATGTGATTTATTATTAAATGGAAATTTAAAGAAAAATACTCATAAACAACTCACAATATAACGACAAGCAACTCCATATTTCATTAACTTTGTTTTGCCAGAACCGGTGAGTTATAGAGCAGTCAATTATCATAATTATTTAATAAATAAAAACTGATGTTTCACACATTGAAATACAACCAAAAAAATTTAATTTAGATCACCGATTTAACGAGAACGAAAACGAATACGATTCTCTCTATCAAACGATCAGTAGTTTGTCAATCTCCAACAGAAGTCTGGATTCGTACTCATGAATTGATTTTGTAGAGAAGCTCCGCTTGTTTGGCAAATTCTAATTTTTTATTTGAAAGCAATCAAGTTAATAATTGTTTTATTTGTTGCTGGTAAGAGCTTTTTTAATAATATGTAAATCGTTTAAAATTAAACGCTGTTATTGCTTTCAAATAATCAAATATTTCTATTTTGTTGTTAATATTCATATTGA
Organism: Linnaemya vulpina; assembly: GCA_963675445.1. NCBI lineage: Eukaryota > Metazoa > Arthropoda > Insecta > Diptera > Tachinidae > Linnaemya > Linnaemya vulpina. Next base: position 621,652 of record OY776280.1, on the reverse strand, counting down.
GTGTTGGTTTGGAACATGATTTGGAATAAATTCGTGACATAACAATTCTGAACTGAATTTTCAACAGCAAATGAATTGCTGCGGTGTTAAACTTGTAAATCATCCCAGTGGATAAATTGAAATTGAAGTGAAGATAATCTTCTTTTCTGTAGGTTTCACACTGTGAGCATATCACGTTCTTTAATGGAAACTGTAAGCAACTTGTGTTGTCGTTTAAGGAAAAAAAATTCTTCAGAAATTGGTAACAGTTTGAAGGAAATTTCTCGATCTGATGGAATAAAACAACATGATATTTTCTCTTAAACTTTTAAAAACATATAGAACGCAATGCTCTATGATAATGACAGTATCGAGATTTCCGAAAATGTATCCTTTTTTTATAAAAATAATAGCTAAATTAAAAATTCTGGCAAAACAATTAGAAAAAACACCTGCGATATGAGTTTTGAAAAGTGCGCAACTTGCAACGAAAATCTTGACGTGCACTTAATGAACTTCAAATATTAACACCAAAAGTTTAGAAAAAAAAAACTTCGAAATAAACTATTTCAAAAATAACATCAACAACTTTCAACATTTTTTCGAACTAGAAAATGATCAGCTTTTTGCACGTCCTAAAATTGCATATTTTTCATTAAAATCTTAAAAACTGTTTAAAAATTTCTCCAGATAATAAAATTATATTTTCATATTTCATTTCTACTTCATGCTACGGTTCGAATAGAATAAACTTGAACACTTCAGCATACACTATCGGTTTCAAAACGCTGTATGTCCGGCATTTCCGTTTGTTACAACACTTGTTTAATAGTATTTAATTGATATCGCGAATTTCAAACAATTAATTTCTAATACACACACAGACACAAACACATACACACATACATACAACAGATATCAGCTAATATCCTGCGCAGCCGCAAAATAAATTTTAAGTAAAAAATTAATAGAACAAATCGTCACCTTTCCTCGCACTCATCTCCTCAGGAGTTCCTTTAGTTAAAAAAAATACAGCCTTTAAATCATATTCTTAAAACTGTTCGGCCTATTTCACACAAGAAAATATTGGATTGCTTTTCTTAAAATATATTTTTTACTATTTTTTCTACATGCGGCACTTTCAGTGCTTCAAATTCACTATAAGTTGCCTTCCAGCAATATCTCTCAGATATTTCAAATATAGTTTCAATCGGTTGGGTTGTTATAGAGCAGCAGAAATTATCAAATATTCGTAACGTGTTATATTCAGACCGCCAACATGAATATAAATGTCTGTGCTACATAGTGGAACAAAACAGCAGTTTTCGGAAACCACTACACTTCCGTCATCAGTACTCATAAGCACTCGGCAAAAATTACGGTCCAACTCCCACATTCCAACCTGTTTCCGCATCATATTCGCATTCTCTCTTTTCCATCAACAGCATCCAGAGATACATTTTGTAGGACGTGGCTCTTTGGACGTGTTAACAGTTTTAATTTGCACAAATTTTGTTAGGAAAAGGCTACGAGAAGTATGAATACAAAAAAATTTAATACTGATTGATTATTTTTCTCCTAATTCTTAATTTTATGAAATATGTGAGTGACTATTTGTTGCGAGTAGCTCAAACAATATTTTACCGAGTTCCGACTGCTTGACGACTTCTGAAACACTATCCCACCGCTGCTCAACATTAATCAAAATAAAAATGTTTTAATAAACTCGCTAACTTATTTGAGTTGATGTTCATTAACTTGTTCTTCAAAAGTAGTCTGGAGACGTGAAATCAGCGCCAAAAGCCTCGGGATGTATTTTTATAATTTATAGTCGTTATTGATGCTAAAATTATTAGCACACGTGCTTTAAATTTATTCCTCTTTTCAGAATTTATTATTCGTTATTTATAAGTTACAAGTTTTTATTTAAATTGCAAGTAAATGAAAACAAATGACGCAATTCGAATTTAGTAGCACCGTATTAATGCCTGCGTACGAGACAACGACCAGTTATTGTTTACGGCGATCCCGATTTTTGTCTTCAAATTCTGGAGTGAAGACAATTCGTGTACACCAGCGGCAAAGACTGGCTCGCAGATTCCATCTATTCAATTATGTTTGTCACACTTTTTCGTTCAATGAATGCTGGCTGACAAAAAAGTGTTCCAGTTGTACTCGAGGCACTTTCTGCCTGATCACAAACTGACAACCGACATGGATCGTCAGTTAGACAACACTGAACAGTTGTGTTCAATGAATGTCCTCTTCAGCCTACTGCATGAAGTGGAGGGCTTTTTGTCCACAAATGCGGTCCATACTAAGCTTAGGTTGTACTTATTTGTCTTTCAATGTGTCGCTTCAGTTGCTACCGTGTCTCACAAAATCTTTTATTATGTTCGCATTGTCAAGGAAATTGTGCAGAGTTTATCGAGAGATTTTATCTGCGAGGACTAAAATAGATGAGCGAACAACTCGTAAGTTTGAAAAGTTGATTTATTAGTTCCACCTGCCCATCTTAAAACGAGCACATCAGGTCAGGTCATTCATACGATCGGAACCATTTGAATACTGCAAAAGCTGAACTTTTGACAAACGCGGATTAAGCCTGAAAGTGGCTATTCCGTTATAGTTATTGTTGAATAAAACTAAAAATAAAAATGAAACTATTTTCTTTTCCATCTGACCAATTGGATTGCATGAACTACTATTTGCATGACGCCGCAAATATCGCGCGAGCACTTCGTAAATTTCAAAGTTTTTCAAATGTTTTCCTCTCGTTGCCATTAATCTGAATGATTTATCTAAGTGGCACACAAGTATGAAATAGTCTACATCTCGCTAAAACAGGCAGCGAAACCTTAAAATGTGAATACGAAATATGCAACAAACATGGTCTGCCATCAAACAATAGAAAGAGGTGTGTTCGCTGCTTTCAAATGAATGCTTGCATGTACATGTACATGTATTCGTATCTGTGCGCCTTTGTGTGTGTGTGTATGTGTGAGCCTATCTGTGTAATTGCTACGCCAGTTTACGAGTTAACTTAAAGCTTTAACAGGAAACTTTTAATTTAATTAATTTAGTCACAAAGGCACAATCATGTCCGTCTGACCGCCCTGCTGTCTATCACACTAACCACAAGTTAATGTCGGTCTGACTGGCAGGTCTGCACTTTTCTCTTTTATTATAAAAATTATGAAAATGAAAGAAAACTTGAACTAAAAAATGTTCTGCCACAGCGAGAGCTTTAAATGCACACGCGAATAAAAAGGTGAATAGATAAATAAATTCTCTAAAGTGGCGTGTTTGCATTCGTCTAATATCTGGCATTGACTTTGATACACAAGCGATTGTCAAAATAATGCAAGTGAGTAACTGAAATGCAAGTGCAGTACCAGCCGCTTAAGTGCTTAATGAAAAAAGAAACAAGAATTTAAATGATGATCAAATGATTCACATGTTTAGCAGTCATTTCTCAATGAAATGTCACGAGCTTCCCTTCTTAGGAAAACACTCGGATAATAAATGACACAGAAACGCCAAAAAATGTTAAACAGAAATTGTATTTCGTAGAAGCAACAGGTTCATATTGTCGATATGAAAAGTTGCGTCAAGGCATTCAGCATTTGGAATTAAGAGCCGTGTGTGGTTGAAGCTTTTGTAAGTGGGAAAAGGAGTTGCTTATTGGAAACGTAATTAGTTACTGTTTGTCAGTGTTATTTGTTGTTAACAATTGAATGTCAAACTGCTGGTGATACAGCATTTCATCACGTGCCACGTGTGTTTAATTTTGACTAACTAAAAGAAAATGGAGCACTTGGAGAGGGAGCAGCAAAGACAAATTCAAAAATAAGTTCTCTCACAAATTTTCAAATTTTCCATTATTTTAGCACAACCGATTCTGGTTTGGAATGAAAAGTTATTTTGTTGATTCGCCTTCAGTTACGAGAGTACATCCATGTGATATTTTCTAACTGAAGTGAAGTTCCATGGAGTTAATGGGAAATATTGAATACTTTAAAATCTTGAAGCACTTTTCGTTTCACATTATAGAGACAAATAAACACGCTTTCATAAGTCAAGAAAATTTTTTGAAAAAACCCAAATATTTATGTTCATCAGAATTTCTTCTTTAAATATTATCTTCTATTCGATAATAGATAAAATATTTCTGTAGAGAGAAGTTAAACAAGACAACAGCATTCTTACAAGTTATTGACAATTGTGAGTCCATTTTCTTTTCCAGTTGAGGTAGTTGCAGATTAAAATTCGATGTGCGGAGTTGGGAGACTTTTAAAAAATAAATCAATTTTGTCGAATGGCGATTGTATTTTTGTTCAAGTTGTTGGTATTTAGATTAGCCTTGAAAATGTATGTTCCACTTGTCTGCCGCCCTATTTAGTAGGAGGAAATTTGAAAAATAGCTCATGGCGAAGCGTCTACTTTGCGCAACCAAAGCTAATTAATTAAACAGTTTTATTTATTTCGATTAGCACATGCTTCTATGCGTCAGTTTACTATAATCTGACAAATTTATTGTAGCTGAGGCGTGAAAGCAAAAAACTGCGTGATATGATTTGTGTTCATTTAATTTAGTAGACAGTTTTTAATATTTTCTTTATTTATACTCTCTATTTTTTGCTTGTATATCATTAATTAACACACTTGTCTTGCCGAAGAAAATGTATAGTTTTCAATTTCTTAAAAATATTGTTCGTTTGGCCATGAAGTTGAAATACGCGGTGTCATACACAAATAACAGCACTTAAAAGCTAATAAATTTTGTTGAAAATTATAGTGCGAATTTCAAATTTTAGTTTTCTGATTAAAGATCTCTTATATGTTTTTGATTATGTTGGTAATAAAACTCATGAGGATGTGATTATATAAAATTAAATTTGGATGTGAAAGAGAGGTGTGACGTTAAGAAGTGTACATATCAAATCGATTTTGGGTTCGTATGAACAAGAATCTGTTATTTCTGGAGATCTTTCCGGCCACTAGAAGCACTATATTGTATCGTGTGTATGTGTGTGTTATCGTCAGAAAACAATTGAATATTTTGTAATAAAGAATTCATATAAAGTAAGCGATTACTATTTTAAAAAAATAGTCCGAATGGGTGCAACAGATTTCTTTTATTATTCATTAACAATAACTCCTAATCTTCGTATTTCTTGTTTAGAAACGTGTGTTTATCAAAGTGACCACACTTAAGCAAAGAATTCTGTTTGAAGAACAGTTCCAAACCGTTTGCTATCGCATTATTTTATTTATAAATTACTTACTTATTTAAAGATTTATGACAAAATAATAGAGAATTCTATTAAAAAATGAGGTGTCATCAGTGGTCGGTCATTGCAGCTTTTCTGAATCCGTGAGAAAGTTTTTACAACTACTAAAAATACATAAAAACAACTGCTCTGCGATATTCTTAAAATTCAGTACTTTCTTGCAAGCGGAACAAAAACAATGCGACATACATGCCGTATGCAGCCGTATTATGTACAAACAACGTGTGTGACACACACAAACCCTAAGAGAAACATCATTGTTGCATACTTCCCTCCGCTTCATAAATAACAAGTATAACAGCTGTTAATGAAAATTTGAACTGTTACTCGTCTTGATTGTTAAGAAATCACCGTTTTGTGTTCGTGTTTTCTTTCCAACACCTTCTTCAAGTTTCCTAAAGACATCTCGCCCTACAAAAACAATTCCCTTTGAATTTGTTGCTAAGATTCTCTTCACTCTCACCAGCTCTCACTAACACCAACAAACAGATCTAAAAGCAATATTCGCTAGTTTGCCAAAAATGGATACACACAATATTTTTTCATTCTTCTTACTTACATTTCAGTTTTACTTGCATTTCGAAGTTTTTGCAACTCAATTTTGGAAGCTTCACAACTTATTTTGCAGAAATTCAATCACTCTTCTTTAATCACAAGTTAATTACCTTTAATTTGACACTAATTTTATTAAATTTGTTACATTTTTTCCATGACTATTTACTAAAGAAAGATTGAAACACACTCGCACTACATCCGAACACTATTGACAGAGATCCAGAACTAAAGTCAAGTGCTTAAAATATATTCAGATGAATCATCTTTTTGCAGACTGACAAGTGGAAATGAGAGAAGTAAATGAAACAGATGAAGCTAATGTTTTCGCTGCATTTGTTTGTTGTTGCACCGTTTTTTAAGGATTATTGAAGTATTGAAAATACAATGTGGGGTTGTTTTAATGAGATGCGAGATTGTGTTTTCTTATTTTGTGTTTACGATAAAACAAATTGTTGTTGAGCTTGAAGAAAGTTTGTAAAAACTTTGTGTTTGCTTGTGTATTCTTTGGTAATTGTTAAGTGAACGGAGTTGATATTGAAGAATGTCAATCGGAGAGTCTCTTTGACTTTAGAATTTCGATATGGATTTTTAGTCGTAGTTATAATATTTTTATTGGCTTTTCTTTTCTATGTATGTGTCCCTTCATTTACATGTAGATGGGGGTAGTGCATTCAATCTTCTCTAACTTTTAGTGGTGGAGCCGAATTTTTTGCACTAATTATTTTGATGGTTAATCATGATGCAAATCAATAATAATAAAAATTTTACAAAAAAATTTTATTAATTGATTATTAATACAGAATATTTATATGCCACATTGCATCTTATTATATGACATTAATTTGATTGCGACGCCAACACTCTACGTTTAAATTCGAATCAAACTTTTTATGACGAAGCGGATTATTCTTACTTTATTTATTTCTTAAAAAGAAGAGATAATGATTTTTATTAAATCACTGCAACAGGGTTGACTTTTTTATGTTGTATCATTTAAAGTTCTACATGAGAAGAAAATTTCAAAGAGTTAATTTTAAAACTTAAACAAGTTAATTGTTAAAACACGTTTGTCTAGAGACATTTTTTGCTTTAATCGTCTATTCAAATGCAACTTTTTTTAAAGTGAATGTGTTAAGTTTTACAATTTCTCAGCACTAGTTTTTGCATTTTTAAATTTGCACAAACTACGTACTTTTTACATTTAAAGTCGCTCAATACATATACAAAATGTTGTCGTCACGTAATAATAATTGTAATCCAAATACCTGCCTATCGGCAGGTGATGGAAAATTTTAGATAAAAACGAAAAAAAGTTTTTTTAACTTTAACAACAAACTTTTACTGTTTTTGCTGTTACTGATTTCAATAATTCAACAGTCGTGAAGTAAAAAAACTAAAAAGCTTCGCACAATAAAAATTTATGCATTCAAGATATTTAAAAAAATATAACCTAAAATAACCATCACAATTAAAATTAATTACAATAACTGAATTGCGTTTTCCGAAATTGTTGGATATATATTTTTTAAAAATCTGCGAGTTTTTCACTTAAAAAGGGGAGCGCTCAAAAATAAAATTGACTTACCTTGCGGAACGATTGAAGACGCCAATTTCAAGTTAATTTGTCGATCTGTAAAAGGGATAGAAAAAAAAAAATTTGTTTCAAACAGGTTAACTTGGAAAAATTAAAACAAATTAATGTGCAAACATTTAATTTAATTAATACTTTATTTTATTTTACATAAGAGAACAAAACACTAGCATTTTGGGTCTGAATCAATAAATTGTTTGATTCATCAATATTTTGATGCAGCCAATAACCGATTGATCCATTTGATAATGAAAAACGCAGGTTGGGCAAATATTTACATATAATCATTATTTATATGAAACGATTATGAAATTTACTATGTGAGATATTCTCATTCTTTTGCTGCAAATGGAATTTATGGTCATGCAATTTCTACATGCATTTCTTTGTGGCTCTACCAAATCGGTAATAGACTTTATTTGCAGTTTTGAAAACTTTCAAACCTCTCATCTGATTCAAAAACTTTTATAAAGTGTTTGAAAATATTAATAACGATTTTTAAAAATCGCTTTATAATCAAACCCAAGTCCTTGCAAATGATGAGAGGTTTGACTCATTTCAAAACTGTGAAATGCATATAGAATTTTCTTAACCACCAAAAGATAATTTTTATATATTTTATATATATAAAACTATTGTAAAACTGAAATACTTCACAGAAATCAATGCAGACACACATACACGCAAAAAACAAAGAAATAAGTTTTACTTCAGTGCAGTTTTTCGAAACTCTGATTAACCACAATTTTAACGAACTAAAAGTTGAATAATCGACTACTTCCACTTCACACACTTGCCCTCGTCTTATTAAACAGCCTGAAATTTCCTTATACTCGTTTTGTTCGTACCAAATTCTAGATGAACGAAAAACGATTTATAATTATTTAACTCAATCTAACTTGATATTTGATTGATGATCAAAAATAATTTTCATTTGAAATCAAGACCGAGTTGAAAAATGAAATTGATTGAACTGGATTTCTACGCATTAAAAACATCGTTCTTCACCGTGTAAAAATAGAAACCAAGAAACAAAAAAATAACACAGAGTTTTTAGCGATGACTAAATTTCAACACACCGGCAATCACTGAATTGTATTTTAATTTGACTAATTGAGCGCTAATTGTACTACAATCAATTCCTTGGAATCTGTTGAAGCAAATAAAAAATAAAATGTTGTCATCACAACGTTAATGTGCGCGTCATTTAGCACTTTGAAGCAATAACAGCCAGAGAATAAAAGTAAAATACCGAAAGGGCCACGTGGCCTACGCTACCTTTTTTAATAAATTGATTATTACAGCGCTGCTCTATTTTGTCCGCAGCGGCCTCCATAGTTCTTTTGGATATTGATAGTATTTTCAGACTTCAAGTGACGCTTAAGTCTTTTATCTGAAAATATTTCAAATCAGTGCGTTGGTTCGTTATAAGAATTAATGAGATATTCGCGTTTTACACAGATTCTGAACACAAGATTGTTCGTAAATTCAGAAATTTAAACTCAGCCCCGACTAACAGTTTTCAATTTATTCATTTGATCCCACTGCCAATATCAGATATCACAATATTGACAGTTTGTATTTGAGCTTATTATGTTATAACATAATTTATTTATATAATTCAATCAAACCCTGAATATACAGCATTTCATTACGTCACACAAACTTTTTCAAAATATATTGGAATCTTTTCTGAGTGGTTCAAATTCAGAAGCTGCCACTGTACCATCATCAGTACTCATGACATTATTCTTCTCCTCCCCCACCGTGTTAAGGAAAAACCATAAGTCTTGTCAAATTATTGTAAATAATTTGTTTATTTCATTAACACAACAAAACACCTTTTTACCCAACTTAAAGGAAAATCCCATCTCTTTCGATATTAAAAAAAATCAAATAAATTTCACTGGAATCAATTTCATTTTGAACTTGTAAAAACATCAAATTCATATAAATAGAAACGCGTATAAAATAATTTATAACAACTAACGATTTCCGATATTTTTACAAAGTTCCTAATTAATTTGTATTTTTATTTAAATATTTATTTAACTGTTCTTATAATAGAAAATCATATGGATAGAGTTCAACAAGTCTGTGAAATCCCAAATATTAACATCAACATCAATATCCGCTTCTGTCTGTCTGCTCTGCACACAATTTTCTCTGGAAATACATTTTTTTCGATGTGATGTTTTCTTGAGGCTGCTAAAATTTATTTTGTATGTTGTTCAATACATTTTATTGGAAACAAAATGTTTATTCTGTTGCACAACAAATACGAGTACAACAGAACAGAAAGTCCGTCCATTTCCTTTCAGACTTCTAATTGCGGTTTCGGTGTCAACATTTAAGCGCTGAACTGTTGCAACCGCAAGGACGAATGCGTATTTCGCATTCCTGTATCTCTTCATAATCCAATTTTGCTCGCGTTGACCTTGTAAAGACTTGTAGCGTGTTCTTTGCTTACGAAACATAAAACAGATAAAACGGAGCATGTAAATATTTTAATTATTAATACTTAATTATCAATAGTTATTTGGAAACGGCACAACTGCAGAGTTTTCAGTGGTAACGAAAAACAAGTCTCCTTTTGGGGGATGTGTTACTGTCCCCTTTCCTAATCTCATATTACGAATTGTTCGCAGTTTTTGAAATATAGTTGGAATATAATGTTAAAATGTTTCAAGCGTAACCACATCTACTCGCATACAGATACACTCGTGTACGTGTGTAACCGCGGGTGTGTGTGTAATTCAATAAGCAGCTGTTACGGAAAGTTATGCCGAATCTTAATTCTCTAGAGAATTGTTCACATTTTAATTTGGTGTCAAATATGATTCTTGTCAAAGAGATATTTCTTGGCTTTTATGCGTTTCTGACGAATCATGGTGTTCGGAAGTGCAGAACAATTTTTGTGGAATAAAATGTTGCTTCAATTGCAGCAGTACGCGGAAGGAGAGTCAGTTTGCAATAAGATGCGTCCAACGAAAATTTGTGAAGCCACGTATTGACTTTTAAACGCCCCATTTTAATTCATAATTATTGCATTCGTGAATGTTAAAATACTGTACAATATTCCACTTATTTAATTTTTTTTTTTGTGTGAAAGTTTTCGTATTCCCAATCATTTAAATATTCTGTTTTCTTTTGCATTCTTCCGTAAAGACTCGAATAAAGATTCCGATTGAGATCTCTATCAAAATGTGTACCGTTTACACTAGTCTTATTTTTTTTTTTTTTTTTTTTTTTTTGCTTTTTTTCACAAAAACATTTTTCCTTTTGACATGTCAAATTTCATGTGAAAGATGTTTCCTTCAAATTCAGCTCATTTACGATCATCTTGTGAACAAGAAATCAAAGAGATTTTGGCGAATTCTGATCATCAACTTGATCTTGACTCGACTTTGAAGCAAATTTTTTAAATTAATAAAAGTTCTTTGCTGAATTTGAGACTTCTTTCAGGAATTTAGATTTGCAATTTCTTTTTATTTAAGTTTTGTTTTATATTATTTTTATTATTAATTTTTATTTATTATTATTATTCTTTTTATTTTTTTAATTTTTTTTTTTTTTTTGATATGCAGAATTGTACTGGTTTCCTGTTTGTTATTGTCTGGATGAGACAAGCGAACAGGACTGTTTAAGATAATTTCATAATATAATAAAACACAACTATTACTCAACTCCTTAAATCGTAGTAAACAAATTCATGGTGTTTCGTAGTTAAAACAGCCCTTGATTTTTAAAAGCCTCGGCAGCAGCTGCTGCTCTTCAAAAGAAAACTTATTTCAATATTTTGAGGCCGAAATTACAACTTTACAGTTCCTGGCGTTCATGTTACAAAACCGCTTTTGATATGTCACTTAACGCAACAGTCGGTGTCTTCCGAAATTACTACGACCTCGAAACATTTTCCATTGTGTTATTCCTGTTACAGCAGGGTTCTCGCAAGTGTGTCAAATTTCCTTCCTCCACTGTGCGTTTACCCTCTCATGAAGTAGTATTTTCTTCAATTTAATAAAAACTTATTTCTCCATATGCTTTTATGCCGTATCCTTTTTAGCTTCAACAATTTTATATTCTAACATTCATTGGAAATAATAAACCGTTCACTAATCCCACAGACAAGTCACATGGAAAGCTGTTGCACACACACGCTTGTACAATCAATTTCAATTCGTTTGCGCGTGTGGAATTGTATCGGTATGAACTACTCCTACCCAAAGGCTCCCGAAGGAGATTTCTCTTGGAATGGAAGAATATTAAATAACTAAAATGTACAACAGAAACGAAAATAATTTTAACTGCTGCATGTGAATGTAAAGTGAGAATGTGTGCCTCGTATTCAAACCACAGATGACATCATGAATAATTTTACGCTCACGTGCACTCCCCTGCGACGCAGCAGGGCTTTATACGCACTCATGAAAAAATGTTAAGACATATTGAGAAGAAAATCACGTCGTTTGGTGAAAGTGAAAGATATAACAGATTCAAAATTTTACTTTCACAATTTAGACTAAATTTTTTTGAATAATGCAGCGCTGGGAAAACTCGCTAATGACGTTGCGAATCTCCCGTTGAAAATATCATGATATCTGAATGTTTTTAAACCTCTCAGCAATTAAATTATTGATATTAAATCGTTGATAGTGTTAATAGAACATTCACACCCAAGAGTGTTTAGCAACACTGAATCACGGCAACGGAGTGAGAGGTGGTCCATCTCCAACTCATTCACAAACAAGTTCATACAGTTGAGGAACATGTGCGACATTTTACATCACACTACTTTCCTTTAAAAAAGTGTGAATTCGCGCCAACTCGTATCGTAATCTGGAGTTAGCTTCCATCGCCACATGGTGTTAACTGCGGACGGATGTGGAATCATTTTAATTAGCCAATAAAATATTAAGTCCCACAGTTTAGTTTACTCAAGCTAATGATTCATAGGAAAACCATTAAAGAAAATTCATCGCACTTAACACATCGTATCATTGTATGCCTGCCCCTTTTACCACGGCATGAGCATATTTGATTGCTGTTTTCGAACTACCACCTCCTCCTTTAGCAATTAACGCTATTTTCTTAATTTCAATTTACTCGCAGGTTGTTAAAATGTCTTTTAATTAAACTGTTGCAGCAATGAAACGTTAATAAACTCCAGGGCCGTTTCTTTTTCAAATGTGAACTGGGACAATCATGCTGAAAGAGAAATGCCGACGAACATCATCCTCGTTTCCTTGAGTTTTTCAGTGCACTCATACTTTAACGGCTGCACTTTCAGTCTCATTCGATTCTCAGTAGATGCTGATTAAAATAAATTTAAGAAGCCATTTAATACAACAAATTAAATTCTACGAGCGAAAAATAAAACTCAGAAAGGAAAAACTTTGGTTTGCTGCTGAAATCATTGAACCACATCGTCCCTTGAGCGGTTCTTTTTGAAATAAAAAGACAAAGAAACATATTTCCGTTGTAGGCTAGTGTAATTCCAAGTTCTTTATACGAGCATATTCGTAATAGCTTTCAGTGTCAGTTTGGTTAATTTTATTTATGAGTCTTAAATAAACAATAACAATTTAATCAGCCCTCAAAGGAGATCTGCTAAAGTAAATATTTCGTTTCACTTTATTGACATTAAAAACATTCCAAATAACATCTGATGTGGCATTGCAACATCGACTAAACGGTTATTGACACAAGTGGCATGGACGTTCATTCCGTTTACACTAAAACCCCTTCTTGAATAAAAAAAACCTCAATTTACATACGGAAAATGAATAAATATTTTCTTATTCGATGACTTTCGCAGGATTCGTTCGTGTTGATTCTCCCTGACTAACGGCATTTGTCTTGACGTTTATTGGATTTAACAAATAACGCCACCGAAATACGCATAAAAATGTTTTATTTTACAGAAAATGTTTTTTTTTTTTGACAATTTCACTGTCGACACATTTTAAATGTTTGAAAACATAAAAAATATTTTCTCGTGGAGGACGTTGAGTTGCCGTTTCTTACAGAATTCCTTGAAAATTAAATGCCATCGATGATGGTTTTGTAATTTTATTAGGATGTCTATTAAATAGCGCGAGTTATTGAAATTTCAAGGCCATATTTTAAGCAAATATTTATGAACTTGTCGGAAGTGAGATATTTCTCGAGCCCATTTTTGTTACGTGTTATAAATTATTCAAATATTTATTTCATTCATAATTGCGAATAATTTTATTACATTTAGGAAGTTTGTGTTTGAGTGACATCGTGGGCCAGGCAGTTGATTTCTAACCTGAAAACAACAGCCAGAGATTCAGGTTTATTCCCTAATAAATTTCAATCTAAATATTCATTCAACTCAACTATTTTGTAGTTTGTTATTAAATTATCGAACGTGTGTTACAAACAATGACTCTCATAAACAAATCCGCACATATAAACACACACGCATCTGCACATGCCATAAGCATTAAAACAAGCAGCTTATCAATAAGTATTAGAGTCTATATAAACAATAGAATCACTTTTAATCTATATAATTAAAAAACGTGCTATTATCCACCAACGAGTCCAATACGCACACATACACGCACATGTGGTTAAAGATATACAATTTTAGTTTCGTATAAACGATACGAAACTGGCTGGTGATAGTGCAGAAAAATATTAATCAACATTTAAGGGGCAGCCATGAACCTCCAGTCAAAGTTGTAATACTGGCAGCATAATTAATAAAAATGTTTTTGAAGGCCAAACAAAAAACTCAATGCCTGGCCCACGATGACACTCGATATCGTTCTGACACACGAATACGTTTAAAACAAAATTTTGAAATTAGATTTTGCTTTAAATGTAGTAGTGGGCCAGACATCTAACTTAAATTTATAACTGCAAAACTGATGGGTACGAGCAAAGTGCGCTTTGAGGTTTTGAGTCCAGTATTTTAGACGCTACTGGCTTATTCATAAGCATTATTTGTAATTTATAAAGGGTTTATAAAACATATTTTGATATGGAAGTCTGTTATTTTAACCTTTTATAAACCGAAAATATTTAAACAAGGCCTTTACCGCTGATGTGCTTCTTTGACTGTGCGTTTGCGATATTGTAATCGATATATCTATGAAATATATTAAGTAGAAGAAAGAAATCTACATGTTTGCAGGGACGAGAGGTATGTCTTCCCTTAAATATATTATTTACTGCAGTGATTTGTGTTTTTAAAATTTACTCAACTCTGCTGCGAGTGCCTCCAATTGGCACGCTATTGTTTTTAGTAAGAATATCATTTTGTTTACTCGGATATATTTCATTGGCTATTACACCACATCATCAGTAGACGTCAGCAGCATCCGTTAATATTAACTTTATTTTTTCTTATATAATTCTCAAATGGTTTATGAAAGTATGTGCATGAGATAAGAGGTTGTAAAATTTTTCAAAATTTGACGTTAAATTCGGTCATACCCCCAATAAACAAAAAAATTGATCAACTAGATTTATTTGTGGTACACTTTTAAGCATCTTCTGATGCGCCAACATTGATGAAATGTATTTAATTTAAAAGATAATTTTGAGTAGACGTGTACAATATAAATTGTGCTTCTAGTAATAATACACCATCTGTTTTAGAGAGGTTCCACTGTTGTAAATAGTTTTAATATGTATTGACAATTTTGCGATATCTTAAAATCATTATGATTGTGCTACACAACCGCACGTAATTATTACAAGAGATAAAATATTGTTGCTGCAACCATTCCAAAGCAATCCATTTTCCCTGCATGTACTTTCAATTTGTGCTCTTCATTAAAACGATATTCAATTATGTTATCAATCAATATTAGATTAGATTTGCTGTCAAATACGAGTGAAATACACACTCGTTCGCACTTAAATACGCGCTTATAAAAGCAGTGATTTGATTAGTTATTGACAAGAATGAACCAACATGTGAACTAAATTGACTGTTTTGAAAATGTAAAATTTCCTGTTTCAAAATTCAAATTCGTACAAATTTTCTTTCCAGCCGTTAATTGATTATTCAATTTGTTCTTTGAGACAAAATGCGAACAATGATGTGTTAAATGTTTATTGAATCTATTCTTTGATGAAGTGACATTTTCATTTTTGAAGTTTTTATTTTGTCTTGAATAAAATGTATATTAACAAACGCGACATATCTGATATATTTCTTGCCGTATAACAAACGTTCCTCAACTTAATACCAAAAGCCAGAAAAACACATTTAAAAAAACAAAATACTCGCGAGTAAAAACGCCAGCAGAACTCGAAACATTCGGACAAAATGAACAAAATAAAGGCGTGTGATAAATTACAGCGTAAATCGTTTTGACAGCACTACAGTCGTCATTCACTGTTTATTTAATTTTACTTTCTGCGCTTGAAATAGAGACATCATTTATAATTTTTCATTCAGCTAAATTTCATAAATATCTTGTCGCATGTGTGTGTTTTTGTGTTTGTGTGCATGTGCGTGTGTACAGCAAATGTATTAATTATTATGTGGCAGGAAAACTAATTATATACAAGTTTTTTTTTTTCATGTTGACCACGCCAATTGAAATTTCGGATAACATTGTATCTTTCGGTCTTGGAAGCCAACGAGCAGGACAAGAAGTGTTTAGTTCTTTGAGCCCGTAAATTAAAATGTCTAATAAAGTTATATCGTACGAACTTTGTAGCCAATTGAGAAGTACATGAATCAAAAGTTTCTGTATGGAAATTATTTGTTCAAGAGCTTGAGAGCGTTGAGAGCCAAAAAGATTTAAAATCTCTTAGATGTCAACTGACAGATTGGAAAATCAAATATCAAGTTCTGACGTTAAACAATTGAGTTCAGTTAAATGCATTAGCCAGTATCCACACTCAAGCCAAAGTAAACTTTAGGAGTTTAAAGGCAGTATTTTGTATTCCCTGAAAGGACACTTCTCCATGAGTTTGGGCCATTCAAAATCGCTGTAATCAGAAGCACACATTTGAAATTGTGTTTTGTTCTGTTACTAAATTATTTGTCTTCGTGTTCATACACGCTGGGACTTTTATGTTTGTTTTGTTGGGCCTTCAAAAATTTTATAAAATTTTGTTTACTTTTAAAAAAAACGTGGTACACACTCGCAATTGTAAACATATTCATAAAATCAAATTCATTTCTATTTACACAATTTTTCTTTTTTTCAATATGTTGTGATGCTGCAAGATTTGGATTTATTACGATATTTTTCATTTTGAAGGAAAACATTCCTGCTGATTTTGACAAATGACTGCCCAACAGTTTCCCATAAGAAACGTGATTAACTGAATTCAATTATTCAAAATCAAGGAGATTATTTTTAACTTTTATCATGCATTTAAATGTTCCTTTGAAATTTTCAAAATACTCTGTTGTTGGTCTTCTTTCAAAAGGAATTTCGATTTTTTTCCGTCACTGAAGAAATAACTACGAGACATTTACAAACACAAATTGGGCTCAAATAAACTAAGAATAAACTATTAAATTTGGTTTGCTAAAACCAGATCGCACCACTCATGCGATAGCTTCCAATGAAAGATTCGATTATGAAAAATGTCAATTCAATTTAAAAAATATAAGGGAATTTGAAAACATTTTATTTTAATTGCAAGCTCTTTTATCGAACTGTTTATTGCATATTAAATTAAATTTGGATGGGCTAATTTTTAGAAAAGGGTTTTTAATTCACAAAGCGGTGTTTACTTTTTCCTGGCTTTCTAAATTAAAAAAATGTTCCGAACCAGCAGCCCATCAAAATCAAAAATTTTCATGTATATCAACGTTTCTTTTATGGTATCTTGGGTTTAGATAGAAGACGAACTTGACAGATAAACTTGAATTTGTCAGGTTAAACGTGCCTTGAAATTATCGCTCACTGTTGTTATAATTATGGAACAATTTCTAGTACGTTTAACCAACGCCAAGTTGCAATAACAGCGCTCTTTTTTATTGCCCACATTTTAATTCATGATAAGACTTCGACGAGGTGTTTGCATTATGTTGAGGTCAATCATTAATCATAGCAAAGATGATTCAGTTAAAATATCTGTTATGCACTGTTTGAACTAGAAACCCCTGGTTTTATATATAATATAATACCACATACTTGTGGTACAGTTCTAATTATCTTATCGTCCACCGATACAATTAGCCATAAATGGTTTCAGGTATATTTTTAACTAGACTTGCACAATATAAATTTTATTTATTTATTGATATGCAGAATATAAATATTTTTCTGAATTCTTGAAAAACGACAAGAAAATATTTCCATATCATTCATTCACACATTTTTATGGACGTTTAAAGGTCTCCGAAAAAGAGATCAAGTGGTTTTTAGTTGCTCTCTTGAAAATTGTCGTCTCTCCCCAACTTGAATCGTTTATTGTCATAATAAATATTTATTTTAATTATCAACGACAAGAGGCCAAACTTTGTCCATGAGGCGATCCCAGGAATGGTAAATTGTTTAATTATTTAAACATGAACTCAACTCGGTTGCCGCATATTTAATTTTTCAAATAAACTGAATTGTAACACGATGATGCACGAGCCAGCGAATAGTAAAGAATTGGTTACCAATAAAAAAATTGTCAACATAATAATTCATCCAAAACCAGTTCCATACCAAAATTATATCATGCGTTTGTCCATCAAGTGGATACGAGTGGATAAGTTTTGCTAAGAACTGTGAAATGTTCCAACTACAATTCAACACTTCAAATTAAACAACTGCCACAGCACGAGTGAAATGAAAAATCTCTAGTCATTTGCATAAATCTCTGAATCTGAAATTGAACGCATATGGCTTTATGGCTTTTGTGTGTGTAATTTTTCAAATTCATATCTAATCCCTTGTGGCCACCGTCCCACATGACGCATATCATCTTGCAAAAGAAAATATTAAAAATACAAATAAAAAATTTATTACATTTTTAATTATGAATTAAATTTTGTTTATTTACGATTTGACAAGTTACTAAAATGCAAAAGTTATGGAAAAGAACAATGAACATAAATATAAAGATAAAAATAAAAGAACTTTTATATAAACATTCGGTATTTGCTTTTTACGTTCAGCAGTACTTTTGGGTTCATCACAAAAACACTTTGAAACTTAAATGCTCCGCTGGAAAGACCGACGAAGCAACTCATATTTTAATTTGAAAAAAAGTGTTTTGAATTTATTTTTAAGGATGCTGTTGTCTTTCAGTATAAGATTTTCAGAACAGCTCTGAACTCATCACAGTCTTCAGTAGACTTTTTGTTTTTGTTTCCGCTGGTGTTGCAATCAAGCAGTTGAAAATAAAATCCTTCATAAGGATTTTATAAAGCAAAATATTTATAAAATTTATGGAATAAAATATTTTTTTGTTCGCAACATTTTGCCGCTTTCAAACAATTAATCCGGAAATCGGTTGGGTTTTGTACAATAATTATTTCGTTTGTTAACAGCAGATTATTCCGTGGCTTTTTAAAGTGTTGCTTTAGCAGAGCATCTGACAGTTCCTTGACGCAGGATCAATAAGACATTAAAATTTACTTTTATTCAATAAAAAGGGCATTTTGTTTTAATTTTTGCAAAATTATCACGACTCAAATATGGGGCCCATTTCTATTCTATTTATACATTCTCTTATCCGATAAAAAATATTTAGGCAAAACGACTGAGAAGTCATAAATAAATTTATATTTAAATACACGCACACACACACACTCACACACATTTTATGTCTTTGCAATAAAGTTTTATTGTTTACGTTGGAAGCCTAATAGAAATATAAAAATTCATCAAACATCAGTCATTATTCGCAAAAAGAATTCTCTGTATATGAAACAGTGATGGATTACGTGCATATAAAAATTGTTTTGCAATCGAAAATAAAAATGAAAATCCATTCATTCTCTTATTGTTATAAACAATTACATGGCGTTGAGCCTCTTTTGCCACTTTGTAAGCAAACGAGTCAGCATTAGACGGGATCATCAATCAAGAGCACAATTTTCAAGTCATAATTAGAAAAACACTTTGATTTTTTGCTTCATATTTTATAAAGTGACTGCAACAACTACAAAGAACTTTACCCACACATTTACGTAAATATTAAAAAAAAAACCGAGACTTTGCCAGTTACAACGTCACACAGTGTTTACTCGCTTGAGCAGATAACTTTTTTGAATAATTAAGTTTCTTAAGAAAAGCCTTCGCTCTTCATTGTTGGCAGTGTATTTTCATAAAGTGTGAATGTCTTTCTTAAATGGAATTCATTCTGAATCCATTCCGATCTTAGTTTCACCAACTAATTCCCTGCGTGATATTAAAAATGATAAAATTGTTTCGTTGTTCGTATTTTGAGGAACTAAAATAAATACCGTTTCCGAGGGGAATTGAGGAAAGAAAAAAGGACAGGCAGCGCAATACAATAATTAATGGATTTTCCCAATACAGCAGAGTTTTTGTTTATTTTCCGCTGAACACTTTGAATTTTTTAAATTAGTTTAGTTCTGGTTGCAGAATTTTTAATAGCGATTTGTTTTTAAAATTTAAGTAAACATTTCAAGAGTTATAATTCACAATTATTAAGCATTTTAATTCCGTTTTAATTCTCATTCTACACCTTTTTCGATTCTGAAACGAAATTCTTTAATATTCACTCCTGTTTCCATTCTTGCCAATTTCAAGTCTCTCACAGATTATTAATGCTTTTGCTGTGCGACTGAAGAGCACTTCATTAAGACTCTCAATTTCTTCAAATCCTGTTGTCACCGCCGGTGTTACTCAGTCTGGCCGCAATCAATTATTTATAATTGCGAGAATATCTCAAAAGTGTATTTAATTATTTCACCATCGTATTTAATGAGACAATTTAATTTTAACACCAACACACACTCGTTATGTTTTTCTTTTATTATGTGATTAAACTCAAGGGTTTATTTGTGATCGTAAACTAGAAAGAAGTAGGCATTCATGGCCCGCATTAAATAGAATGCCAGAGAGACGTTAATGTAATTTTATATCCTTTTTAACTACACGCAAAGTCACACAAACATAAAACAACAACACAAATACACGATATTCGTGTTTCCAAGTATTTTAAGCGAATTCTACCTCTTCCACTGCAAACGCTGGGAGACAAAGACATTTTATGATTTCGATACATGAGTAATTGCACAAATTTTATGTAGACAGTTGTCAAGGAAACTAGACTGGGAAACCAAAATAATACTCCTTGATTGAATAAATTGAGACGAAATTGAGAAGGTGTGAAATCGAGTGTTTTCATAGATTGTTGTGAAAGGAATCCACTTCAGATGTATTTTAATGTCTGTGCAGTTGTTGATTGAAATGAGTGCTGCAAACGGAAGAGGTTAAAGCAAAATGCTGCCTTTTGTTTGGTGAAAGTACAGTCGTGTTTGGGCAAATATATGCCCAAAAAACTCTAATAAAAACATATTAATTGAGACAAGTGTTTATTGAGTTTTCAAAAATATTGGAGTCTACCCCCCTGACTATTAGTTTTGTACGGAAACTTGCGAAGTTCTTATCTAATCAAAATATTTTTCCTTAGCGTTTGGCCGTTACGTGAACATGCCAATGCTTGCTCTTGCATGCACACGCATACTCCTCCTACAAGACAATTCTGAATGGGGCAATTAAAAGTGTGTCGAGGAACAAAAATACGGTTGTGAACACCATCAAAGAGTTGTGAAACCACAAGATATTAAACCGAGAACACACTTCGACCTTTCGTGACATCGCAACCGAACACAATAATGACTTTTGCCATTTTCGCATATTTTTCAATATTTTGAATATTTTTAAAACTTTAGAAATATTCCACACAAGTTGCCTGTGGAGGAAGAAACAGAAAAACTCATAAAGAGAATCCTTTAATTTTTAGACGAACGCAGGTGGATTCTAAGGAAACATGCGGCGTAAGGAAAAAATTGTTCAATTTGTTTTTCATGTTGATTTCCACAGTTTCTCTTCACTGTTGTTGTGCAGAAGAAAAAATTATTTTCACGCACATTCGTACAGCAGGACGAACTTGATGTCACTTAAATGTTTGCGTATTCCTTAAAATTGATGCTTCACTGTGACATAACTTTCTTTGCTCGGAATGGCACAGTAACGAAGTTGGTAACTACCGGTTGACACTTATTCAGAATTTGTATTTTATTTCATTTTTATCGAGCATAAATTTAAAAAGCTGGACTCAAAATCAATTAATGAAATGAAATTCTACTTTTTAATATGATGAATTGCGCCTTTCAGAACAACAATTTGTTGCGACGATTGTGTATGTTTTATTAGACTTCTTTATGTTATAACGCACAATTTAAGAGACATATTTTTGCGCAGTGTATGGACGGAAGATAGCGATCTCACCGCTTTATATGGAGAAGGGTAATTTCCTGTGTGCATTATGGCTCCTTGGGACGAAACTTAAAAAAGCAGTTAACAAAATGGCAATAAAGTACTCGTAATAAACACTTTTCTTGGTCGTAACAAGAGATTTTTACAACTTTTATTTCAATCAAAGCGAAATCGTGACATTCCATTCGATACAATAATGAAGTGCGCACAAGTTTAAGAGTCTGTTCTTGAAGCGCGTATTTTATGCAGAAGTCTAAAATATAAAATTATCTAGATAATCGATACGACGCACTTCACAAGGAAAGCAACAAACAAGTTGTCCCACACAACTCGCAAAATAAGCAGACGGTAAGAAAGTCAATGGGAAAAGTTGAAGTTGCTTGTTCCAGTTACTTTCAGTTTTCAATATTAAATTTTTGTCCATTCGCTAATTCAGTTTAGAAGGGTTGCAAACTTTTCATGAGACGCTGCAGTGGAGAAAATTTATTTGAAGTTTTTAAAGGTTTCACTAGAATTGAAATCCTGATTTTAAATTAGTCCAGGAAAGTATCCGAATTCGAAATAAGTTGGGTTTAATTTTGGAAGGTGTAGAACTTTTTTCCATAAAACAACACTGCCGCAATATCAACAACATGTCGTCTCCAATAGCTCGCATATTCCGTTCCATTTAATATTTAAAAACTACTCGACATAAGACCTTCTCGAAAACGCTTTATGAACGCTATTCGGTCGGCCCAGTTTTGCATAATTTTGCTCAGCCTACCCGGTGCTATTTCGCATAGACTAGAGGTGCGATGTACCCTCACAAAAAGTAGTCGAAAGATGTCAAACTTCAAGGACGACATCTATTGTTTGAGATAATTCGGTTACTAAACGTTGACCCCAACGAGCTGATGGGCTGACACGTTATAATCATGTTACCCTATCTTTTTGGAACCAACTTTCCTCTAAATAATTTGCAATGGCAACATAAACAAATCATGTCTACCATCCGCACTCGCACCATAAACTTGAAAAACTGCTGTATTATTTTGCGCGAATTTCGGTAACAAATTTCTACGATTTGTAAACGTTGTTCTGCTTCAAGCGTTTGCATGGAAATTAGAAAGATGTTGCAACCATTCAGTATATTAATTTTGTTTATGGTGTGGGATTCGTAAAGAATTTCATGTCAGTTTTGTGTTTGTTATTATTATTTTATTGCTCTCGGGGTCAATTCAATTCTGTTCTTTTTCAATAGACATCTTATTTTCCATCGTTGTTGCACATATTTACACGTTCACATGATTAAAGGAAAAAGTTGTGCTCTTTCAAACCGAAATAATTCCAACAGCAAATCGTTTTTTACTTATTCAACGTGGCGACAAATAAAAACACACGAAATTTAATATGTCACGCAAGTGTTTGTACGGAATTAAACTCTGATTTTCTAAAACAAAAATTGAAATAATTAAATTCATGAGTAGATAAGTTTAAGAGTTCAATAAACTTTAATAATTTTTATCAATGAGTGATCAAAAGATAGTATCGATCGATCGCACTCGTTAGTATGCACGCAAAAACATATTTATTTTGTTAAACACTCTCTCATTTTTAAATAGACAACTAAATTAATCCAAGTTGTTCACTTATGTATTATGTATGTGTGTGTATGTGTGCGTGCATGATAATATGTGTGTAAGATCAACTCAAACTATTTTCAACAAATCGAAGCAAATTTTGATTATCGTATTATATGCATTCTGAAGGTCGCGTTTGTGTACAAACAAACGAAAAAGACACAAAAAACAACAACAACAACATTCAAATTAAAAACATGTCGTACATGAAGGAAGGCAAATATGTAATCGCACTCTAACAGCGGGCTCCAAAAATATTCGCACACAGACACGTTTTGATGGAACCCTCAACTTTTAAGATGACATCCAGTTTGTTTGTTTGTTTGAGTTTATTGGTTTTCTGCAGCAACAATCGATATAAAAAGTATAAAATAAGAATAACCACTCCCAAAAGTATTCGTCCAATTTAAGAGCATTGGAGGCCAAAAGACATCACATCATAACCGATATTTAGTAGAGCTTCCGTTTCACTTTACAATCTCATTTAAATGTTTTGACCCTGAATCGACAGGTTTTTGCACTCTTCTCTTATCGATCCATTTCAGTTAACAGTAGGAAGCAACCACATCTACAACTTCATGAGCAACCACATCTATAACTTCATGTTGTGTACTTTGGAACTTTGTACTGAGTGAATCACGGAATCACAATTCAGGTTTTCCTTCAAACTGGTTACTTCTATAACGTGCACTGCTCCAGGCTTCTTTCTGCCAACTCGATTTTTCTGAGGACATGTCACCTGCGTGCATGATAATATGTGCACGTTTGATTCAAAAGTATTGTAATAATTTTCGTCGGAATATATTGCGGATCAGACGGGCGAAGGATCACATTCGTATTAATTTTTAATTTACTATTTTAATTTCAAATTAAGAATTATTATTATTTTAAATTATTCTTGTTGACAGAGGACTCCAACAATCCATTTAAGAAACTCGTATTATTTAAATGGGCGCTTCTCTTCAAAATGTTCATTTGAGCGAACTGAACGAATACATTTTACAGCCACTGTACGTGTATTATTACGTGCAAATGTGTGCACGGGCAAATATGGTTGTACATTCAGTTGTGTGTTCGTTTGTTTAGTTGTCGTTCTACAGAAACGTGATCTGCTTACAGAGAAAATTGCACGAGTAGACGGACACTTTGTTAGCAGCAGCAGTTGCCAGTTAAATTCACGAAGAGGAAAAAACTCGCACATAAATAATAATAAATCATTTTTCATATCAATTGATTTAATTAAAATTTTACAAAAAATTCTGATTTTATCTTCATTCTTTATTTGCTGTTTTATTAGTTTTTGTTTATTTTGCTGTTTGTCTCGGCTGAAGAAAAATATATTAAAATTGTGTACGAAAATGTATTTTTGATCGAGGGACGAGGGGCTGTTTGGGGGATCAGAAGTGTTGACAGTTTATTTAGGCGTAATAAATGACATGATTGGCAATAAATATAAACATTCAGCAATTTAATTGGCGGCACACTCGGTGGTAAAGTGTTATAATTGTTTATTGAGTTAATAAAACTACTTTACACGAGTATTTTTATAGTTTTTTTTATTGATTTGCGAAAAGCAATAAAACAAATTCATTTATTAAACATTCGGAAATCGTGCTCGCACTCATGAAGGCAGTCGTTGATAATATTTTCAATATTTCCGACCAACCGTTTCACATGTATCGCGTTACTGTTTGCTTTGGAATTAATTGAAAGAATCTTTGAAATTTCGTTTAGCAAACATTTTTATAAATTCGAGTGTTACACACTTACAAATCTTGTGCTTCTTGCGAATAAATGAAAATAAACGTGTGATAACAATCGAGTTGTTCATGTGACAATTTTGCTGCGGCTATTCCAATCGTTCTGAGCAAATAGAAGACGCTTTTAATTATGGACGGACTTACTTAACAATTAATGCTTCTTCTCATGTCAGTTTAAAATGTTTACATTTTCCGTTCACGCTTTAGTTGTGCATCAATTTTATTATAAAACTGTCATCAGCTTTCCAATCAAATAAAAGTTATTATTAAATTAGAAGCTGCTGCTGTAAATTAGTTAAAATATTTCGTTGTTATTTCTTCAAAACTCTGCAGCACACGTTCCTGAAAGTTGAAAGAAACTCAATAAAAATTCTGCCAAAACTGTTTCAATAAGAAAGAAAATAAAGTTTAACCGCGGGGCAGCAATCGACCACACAAGCCTTGAAAACACTGAAACGTCGTGGAAATGGAAGAGGAGAATTATGAAAACACAAAAACTTTTATGTCATCGCAAACGTTGGTCATTTCGGTGTGAATAAATATGGAAAAGTGTTTGTTGTTTTTGTAATTTCGTCATTAGAACTTTTCGCAACCACCCATAAATTCAAACTAAACACTTCCAATGAAGGTGGTTAACTCTGTTGTGGCCAAAAGCAATTTCATTTAATGTTTTATGATTTTAATTATTCCTAAGTTTCTTTTTTGTTGTTGTTATTGTTGTAAATTGGCAGTGTCGTTGTTTTCTCAAAAAGGAGATATAAAAGAATTTTTTTGTAATCGACTGCGCTGGAGGTACTCAGAATTTTCCAAGATGGATTTGGCGCCAAATCGTTCACTAATTTCAGATGATCCAAATCCCTTGATTTAAAAAATGTTTATTTATTAACCAAAATGCGTATTATTATTTGAACTTTATATTCACTATTAACCGGGCTTAAATTCAAGTCTGATTTACTTTTAGTTCTAAGAATTTGTCTCAAATTAAAATTTTTATTATGAGCAGAATATAAAAAAAATTTTTTATAATCATAAAACTAACAGAACGGAATAATTCGCTAGGGGATTATGTAATTCGATTCGAAGGAAGGAGCTTTCGGAATTTTACGTTAAAACATAAATTTACGTAAAACTTCCATTTTGAATCGCAACTGCTCCCCATCAACTACATCTCATCAGCCTTCGTAGTTCGCTTCTTCCGGTGACGTCTTAAAGGACAGAGAATTGTTTTCTTGAAATTCATGAAATTCTTGTTGTTCCTATTGCAAGTGTTATTGTTGAATTGACGCCCTTTCCTGTCTCCTTCAATTTGGTCTTTCCATTAACGTGACTTGAACTTTTGCAATTCATTTTCTGATAATAAATACGATGTCAAATTGCAAAATTGAAAATATCCCACATCTTGTGTGGCGCAAAATTGAAATGTTATTAATGATACGGAGTCTTAACGTCTTACACCATTCGTCCATTAGATAGAGAATAGATACATTTTCGTGTGCACCATTTCGAACTACGTGATGTTTTCGTTGCATTAAGTAAACAAAACAAATAAGAAGAGCTCAAAGTTGACGGCCTCTTTAATAAATATTAAATAATTTCTAGTGGCTCAAGTTGCAGTGCTAAATTAAGAACAAGATTTTAAATAATCTCAAGGCCATCAATTATGTATTTTGTGCCGTCATGCAAAATGAAATCCAATATTGATCACATGCTCGAGATAAACATTTTGAATTACTTGGAGAATCAATCAGCAGTTCGCCCAATTTATAGATGACTTCGCGTTTAATCACGATGCGAATAGTCTTCTATAACTTTTGGCTAAACATTCTGTCTTTACAGGCTCCGTTTGGACCACATTTCTTCACAACTACAGCCGTAGCACACGGTGCGCTTAATAATTCATGTTTGAGAATTCGGATGGGCTATTTTCTGACTTCTTATTTTACTTTTACATGATTGTACTTCTGACGATCTTTCGAATAGAAGAACTGGTTGGATTATAAACTTTTGTGTTTTATAAACTTTTTTAAATTGAATATTTTATTAGATTTAAAGAAAATCATCCAGAGAACGAACCGCTGCACTGTTAACCATTCAGCATCCCACCACTAAATAAAGAACCATAAAGTAGTTTTACTAGCCCAAGCAAGAACAAGAAATAATAGTATGAAATTTTTATGTGAAGGAATATGTGCATCGTGCACATGAATTAAGTAAAAAGAATAAAGAAGGGGAATAAAATGTGCTACAGAACAGAACTTCCAAATCTAAAGTACAATTTTATGTCTTGCTTAATAACTAACCCGGGGCAATAAACAATGCGTGAAGAATGTCAGAAGAAAATCTTGAGGAGGAACACCAACGACAGATAAAACTTTTCCAAACATGCAACGTATCCTCATCAGCATGACCGTTGTGCAACCAAAGGGGCAACTGGCCGCTTTTGGGAGTGTCTGAGTGGACGAAAGCGAACTCAGTTGATTATTTTTGATTGCCTGAATTTGTAAAATATTTCATTTCGTGCTGAGTTTCGTGACTACGTGTACGCCAACGGCTCACGACTGCTTCCAGTCTAAAAGTAATTAATATCAGTTTAAGAGTACAATTAAGGTCGTTGTCACCTGTTTTGCAAAACCATGTAACGGAGTTCTCTTGAGTTATTCTGAATTTCATTATCATTATGAAAACAATCACATTAATTGTTAGTACGTGCGTTTAAGGAAATGGATTCAAGTTCCACTTGTTCTGCTTTTACCAGCCGTACAAAATCATTCAAAAATTTTCTAGAGTACAAAATATGATACTTTTTTTACCGCCTGTATGCTGATAAGTTTCAAAAGTTATTTCGCCATATCTGCACAAAAATACCTTGTAAATTACTGATCTTTTATATTTATTGATCGACGATAAGGTATTCAAAAGCGTACCACAAAATTATGTTAGGCATTTACTTATATAATTTTGTACCATTTAATTTTACAAATTTTGTTGTGCCCTGAAGCTGTTGTTTGTCAACAGATATTGTCATGCGGATAAGCAGTTCTCCATTATTACAATTACAGCACCAGCTAAACATGCATTTTAGGAGTAGGAATAAATATTTGCTCCTTTTACTTTGTGTATGTAGAGTTCTTTAAAGAAGCGCCTGAGAATAATAATCGGTTTATGGTCTGTTACTGAATTATTTTGGATAAGATTAATTTGTATTTCATATCGAAGTTTTCGAAATTCAGCAAACCCCTCATTAATTAAAATGCTGTTTATTTGCCATAAATAAATGTTGTTGGTGCCGTATAATAAATAAATTATTATTGAAATAATAATTTATCGCTCATACGCTACAGGAAACCTGAAGTTTTCAACACTAAATTAAACAGACACGCCAACACGAGACTTCTTGAAGAAGCTGCCGTAGGATATTTGCAATTTTGCGCAAATATTTTTATTCTTTCAAAACGTCTAGTATAGGGCTACACTAAAATATGTTTTTTATTCTCTTTCCTTATCAGATAAACTAACAATAAACCAACAACAAAGTAATTGCAGAAACGTGAGATGGAAATGAAGCACATTTCGAAATAAAATCCACATCGAATGCAATCCCAAATACCAGCCCATGCAAATAATGGACAATCAGGGGTGTAAACAAGAGTCAAAAATGTCACCATTTTGCAATAACAACAATAACAAATCAAAGATTAGCAAAGTTGTTGTGACACAAAAGAAGCAGCAAAAGCGTTACAAAAGAAAATCGAAAATAGTGCACAAGACCACAGAGTAAAAGGAGAGGAAGAGCAGCCGTGAAGAACGAGAATATAATTAAATTTAACGAGCCAATTAAGAGTGCAATTGATTGACGGACCAACACTTTAAGTGCAAAGCTTTTGCAAAGTAAATACAGGCACATACACATACTTGTATCGCACAAGAAAAGCTAAACAGTTTAAGAGAAATTCATTGCGGCGCTCTTGAAAATATCAGCAAATCAAACGATCAACTTGATATTGAAAATGTCAGAATTTCGTTTCTTTTCTTTTACGGATTATGAGTACTACAACAATCGTTCGTTGAGCTTCTTCCAGCTGCCCATAGCGCCGTTCCAACCCACAAAGAAGACCACCGTAGACGAAATATCCCACGAACTGAATGTTCCCTACACCGTATTTGAAGTACTTGTTGCCATTTGTGCCATCATTGGCAACCTCATGGTCATAACAGTTTTTCAGCGCGAACGCAAGTTACGACGTCGCACCAACTACTACATAGTCTCTTTGGCCATTGCAGACTTCCTGGTAGGATCTCTGGGCGTACCATTTGCCATATTGGCATCAATTGGTTTGCCAACGAATTTGCACGCCTGCCTCTTCACAGTTTCCCTGCTGGTTGTTCTCTGTACCATATCGATATTCTGTCTTGTTGCCGTATCCGTTGATCGTTACTGGGCCATACTCTACCCAATGGCGTATTCGAGAAATGTCCGCACCAAAACAGCTATTGGTAAGTAGACGCTCTAGGACGTCATATTTTAAAAGAGTTTACTCTTTTGAGCAAAATTTCATACTTTAAACCTGCAATAAGATAATTTGTTAGCAGATAGAAGTTTGTAGATGATATGTTATACAATAGAGCTTCAAGTCTTGGCTACAAGCGCCGAAATATGTTTCCCCATTTCAAGAGACAATCCCACTAAATTACGCATTCAGTAACGAAACCCTCAAAATTCTGCAAGACCACAACAAATAAAAAGATACCCGCTATTCGAATACTCTTTTCTTTATACTTTATAGAATAATCTTGAAGAATGAAATTGGAAAAGCATCGTAAAAATATTGTGCAGGGATTCGAATATTCGTAGAAATTCATATTCGCTGTGTTGTGGTGTTCACCATGAAAATGGTTGTCCAAATTTAAAATGCCATAAAACACAAAATAGCTGAATTACTTTTATGAATATGACTGGTTATTAAACGTTTGATAGCGTCAATGTATTCAATAACTGCTGTTCACTTTAGGCACGCAATAAGAACTTTTTATGAATTGTATTGGAATAGTCACTCGCAAATGAAAGGAACTGTTCAGCAGAAGTAAGAAAAAGAAATTTAGTTCAACTAAAACTGACCATAAATTACTGCTACTAAATTCATAATATAACAAATAAATTAGAGTAAAAATTGTGGTGGAAAGCAGAAGAACAGAAGGCTAAAGAACTTAATTGAATAATTGAAACTTTGCTGTGGCTGGCAACCTCTTGACCTTTTCATTTGGCAGTCACAAACAAACAAACAAATTCATGTCTCGGAACTATAAAACATTAACTGTTGCAATTACAAATAGGATGTTGTTCTCACTCCCAGTCGTACGATGGCAATTCCTTAATCAAACGCACAAGCACATGGAGTATAATTAAATCGAAATAAGCTGATACTTAAGTGCCCGTCATCATCGACATCATCGCTGCCAGTCAATGTTATTGTAATCGCTGCCAGTTAATCAAAATAGAACAAGTGAATCATCTTCACATTTAATAGCGAGTTCTGACGTATTTCTCCGTCGTATATGCATGACGTGTGTATGGATTCCCTTTTACATTTGAAGCAGTACTGAGTCAGACAACATCAATCCTCTCGTTGGTATTGATTTCTTAGCTGCAGCCAGACCTCTGGTCGTACACCCTCTACTGAGACCTTTGCGTCTTACTCGCACTATTAACTTATAACACTATGCAGACACCTGCATAGATTTGGAGTTCTGAGGGATTTTCCGTAGTTGACCCCTTTGCCACTTCTCACGTGAAGGCCTAAGTCGTATACAGTCAAAGACAGGAACGTTTAAATAAGGGTTCTCATAGTCGGTATCCGCGCACCGATACTTTGTAAATTGAGTTGCAAAGTATTTCAAACACAAATACAATTTCAGCGCTTTGGCTCTTTTGACCTCCCGTCCTCATATTGTATCACATTCTACAAGCCGGATATCGTTCACGAATGTAAGAAGTGGTGGCAACTTGAACTATCCGATCCTTTTTAGCAGATTTTTTATTCTTGACGAGCACAACTTCTTTACGTAGAAGATTCTTCCAGCACACAGCGAAAGACGCCTGAATTATTTGCAGAAAAAAACGTTTGATAAGAATCTCTGTAGTTCTTCCATGATTCATGTAGAGAGTTGCAAAAGGTCATTCGATGAGGGTTTGACGAATTCTTTTGAATTATAGTACTCGAAGCATAATTTTTTTTAAACTTTGTGTTCTCGTCAGATAGTCAGATGGTGTATCCAGTGCCTTCCCATACTTTCAAATATGTTAATAACTATTTGCCAATTTTAAAATAGACCGTCTTTTATCAGTGTTAATCAATTCCGTTTAATGTCAACAGCGATTACAGCGCTACAAAATGTTGCCATGTTATGGTTTGGGTAACTAAGTAAAAGGATCATCGAAAAGATTTTAAAGGGATGAAATAGATCCTGATTTGCATTTATTTATATAAAAAAAGTTTTATATTATATTTTATACAAAATAAATTAATCTATACTTCTATTTTGTTTGTCAAGGAAATGTGGGATTAAAAAGTACCCACTGAATAGCAGGTATCGCTCTTCTACAGAAACATGTTTTGCGCTTGTAATTCTGAAACTTATTGAAATGAGAGAACCAAATCGGAATTCTTATTTATTAAATTTATAATTTATTTAATTTTTTTCTCTTCTAGTCATAATATCAATGTGTTGGGTTGCCGGTACTGTCGTGGGGTTTCTTCCCCTGTTTGGATGGCACGCAGTGGTCGATGATAATCAGGCTTGTCTATTTGTTGAAGTCATGGACTACAATTATTTGGTATTTTTATATTTCGCCACTATCATAACGCCGGCCTTGCTAATGTTGGCGTTTTACGCTCACATTTATAAAGTGATCATAAAGCAAGTCCGCCAAATTGTCACAATGAATCCCGTAGGCGAAAGCAGTCGCCGTTCGTCTATTGCGCAGATTGCAAATCCAATCAGATCATGCCACGGCGGCACAATGTTAAGAGTGTTAGGTGCCGCTCGAAAACGCGATGTCAAGGCCACACAAAATCTCTCAATCATTGTACTCTTCTTTATGATCTGTTGGATACCACTCTACACCATTAATTGTATAAAAGCTTTCTGTCCATCCTGTTCAATACACCCCAAATTGACTTTATTTTGCATTATACTCTCCCATCTTAACTCTGCCGTCAATCCAGTGTTATACGCTTATCATTTAAAGGACTTCAGATTGGCTTTGAAGAACTTGATTCTCAAAATATTGGGTATAGAAGTCGATCAGACTTTGGACGTCCAACATCGGTACTCGTTGGCTTCGCAGCATCGTCTGCAATCGATGGATATCAGTATGAGGAATCCTATGCACTCCAGGATTTATATCGGTGAGTACGATTTTAATTGCACACGCAGTTCTCAAACACTTTACACACTCTCTTCAAACTGCTTCTTTCCAGATTCTCCTATTTGGCTGCGACAACAGCAGCAGCAATCACTGAAAAATCCCCAAATGGTAGCCAAATGTGGCATAGTGACACCCTGTCTGAATAATATACATCAAACTGTGGCCGCCGTCGCTTCTGTTACAACCGATATTGAGAGGAAAATGTGGAATATTATGGAAGCTTCGAGTGGAGCAGAATTGGGAGAAGTCAATTTCATATTTCCAGGTGATGAAGATTCAGCAACCCCGACACCTCCGCCCAGGCACCGTCGAAAGTCAATAAGCAATAAAGAAGGGTGCGAGAGTCCATATTCCTACAACAATAGCACTTATACACCAATTCGTGGTGACAATAATTTCGAAGAAGTTTTCCTAACAACTCCTCTTCCAGAAGGAGGTATTGATCAGAAAAAACTAAATAAATCTTTAATAGAATGTGCCATGCGGGATAAATTACGTTCTGATATTGAGGACAGACCTTCCAGTACTCCAAACTCACTGAGTGATTGTGAAATACCAAAGAATGGGGATTCGAAATCCCCAACACCAAAACATGCATTCAACACGCAAAATAACTCCCCTGCAACACCAAATCAACTCGTACCAGTTAATCCTAGTGGGAGCCAAGATCCTGCGCAAAATTCCAACTGCAATGGCTGCTTGAATGCTTCAATTTTTATTATAGAAACTGAATCGAATGGTCTTTCATCCAGTCACAAACCAAAGTTTCGAAAGCCAGTACAAACTCCGAACTCCTTAAACTTAAATGCCAAATTATTAACGCGTTCTTGTTCATGTGCCAGTGACACCTCCATATCAACGTCACCACAAAGAGGTCTCAAATCTTCGATATATTCCACAAACACAAATAGCACCAGTACCATTTCCAATGTCTCCAATCAAAATGTATCTCTACATTCTGATCAATCTAAAGAAAATAATAACATCAATTACTACACGTTCCATCATCCAACGTCTCATTACCGTGGAACACAACAACATCCAAATGAAAAGTTCAGTCCGCTCAAAGCCATGAGCAATTTAATATTCCCTCCAATTGTCAAGCATTCCAGTCTCTTTCAATTGTTCCATCCCACAAGTCCAGAAACAACTCAGCCTCCCAGCCAGACGACAACTGATATTCATAAACAAGAACAGACAAGTTACGACTCAATTGATACCAGTGCATCGGCAGTTACCTTTGACCAGGAGTCAACTGATGCACCTGCGAACACCGCATCGGCTTTACACATTAGGACCGATAGATGAGCCATTGCGGCGCCATTTTCAACGTAATACTCATAGTTAACAGAAGTGTAAATCTGTAGATTAGGCAGCCTTTGATCGAATAGTACGCGCTGGAAGAAGTACAAATAATACGTGTGTATGTATGCATCTACATACGTACGTAATTTTATGTTGCAATACTCACTTGCGATAAGTTTGATGTGTGGTAAAGAAAAATGACATTAAACTGAAACTAAATGTTCGCTTATATGTCCGTAATTTATGTGACACACTGTACTTTTCATATCTACATGTGCATGTGTGTATATCTGTACGTGTACACATGGAAGTTGCAGCAAAACGACTGCGCTACTTTAAAAGTTTTTGGCACACCCTCTCTCCGAAGTTGCACAAGAAACATAAGCCGGACTATATCAGAAAATATCTGTTGTATGCTGAAAGAGCACTCTGGTAATTAAAGGAGCGAAAGGAAAAGCGTAACTTATCTCTCAGATAAGTAGTTCTTGGGAGGAGGGCAATGTGGAATATACAAAAACGTAGGGAAATAGATTCAACTAAAGATTCGTCAATTAAGGACACGTTCGATTGCTCCAGAAAGTCCATATCGCTTCATGTCTGGTTATTTCATTCAATTTGTCATTATTTAAAGATCAGCCGCCAATTACAGTATTCGATATCCACAAAAACTTCAATCAAATACAAATTAAAACTTCGAACGATATCGAATGCCGCAACTTTTTCCCGCAAACATTAACATTTTTAGGATTCCCCTGCATGCATGCCTAAATTGTAGTTTTGAATGAATCACGTAAATTTCTAACTCTAGGCTCCATGCGTACTTACTACAGGACACATGAGCCCGCAACCTCTGTCGTATATTTAGTTTATAAAGAAATCTGAATTGAACATAAATTCAATAGAATTGCCAATGGCAAGACCTACGTCGTAGAGCATTTAGTTTTTATATTAGTTATAAGGATGTATGTACGTATTAGATAATTAGTATAGAGTTAATATAAGAATATGTTAAGCTTTTAAGCCGTCTAGGCATGAGCAAAATCTTGACAAGCATGTATATGGTGTGAGTGACGTCAAGCAGACGTGCACAAGCTTAACAGCAAGCATTTTGTTCGTGTCTACCAAATAATTTGTTATTTTAATAATTTGTACATAATTATTCTTAAAAATAAAAACATTTTAGCAGATGCATGCAAGTTCGTATGCGCAAATTTCTCAGGCCTTTATTTTGGGATTTCCATTCGATAGCTTTCTTATGCAGACAAGTTATGAGAGCATGTATTCATGAATGGATCTAAGCCAGTCAATCCAAAATGGATGATATATATATATATATATATATATATATATATGTATATATATATATATATATATATATATATATATACATATATATATATATATATATATATATATATATACATATATATATATATATATATATATATATATATATACATATACATATATATATATATATATATATATATATAAATATATATATACATAATATATATGTATATATATACATATATATACTATATACACATGTATATACATACATAAAAACAAAGCTTGTCTTTTACTTGTCCCCCCTATTCTGTTACACAGGTTAGTGAGCCTACTTGGCCAGCTCGAAGAACTATTCTGCCACCTCCAAGCAGACTTCTCCTTTATTGTTAAAATAAATTAAAATGGCATTCATTGTATGGTTCAACCGTGACATTTAAATAGAAGTGAAACTGAAGTTTAAAACTAACAAAATATATATGTATATAGTGTGTAAATAAAATAAAAAAGTTAATAATTTAAAGGAAAAATAGTCGAAATCATTTTAAAATGTGACAAGCTAGATGAAGGTAAAAACATCACAATGGAATTTACAAGAAACGTATAAGCCAACGTAGATGTTAAAGACTTTGTCTTTCAAAAATTGTAATATTTGCATTGCTTTCCCTTTTACACATACATATAATAAATAAAGCATTTAAAAACAATTTAGAAAAGTTGTATTTAGCTTTCTAGCAGAGATCCGCAAGGCTATTTGCATAAAAAGGCATTCCGGAATTTTGATACTTTTCAATAGTTTATTATAGTGTTTATGGGAACAGAATGTAACCAGGCAATAGAGATAGAGAATTCTATCCACGGCCCAACGGATTGCAAAAAGCAATGACATCTAAGAACTGTTACAGGCAATATCTTCACAAAATATGTGCAGGAGACATAAAAATGATTGATTATTATATCATTATAAAATGAATACATCGAGTGCTTTTTTTACATGTTCCTTAAGATAAAAAATTTCATATTTATTTTCCAAGATGGTTTTGTAAATTGATATACATATAAAATTAAGAGTAACGTATGTATATGGTCATACTTACATACAAACTTTATGGAAACCACAAAACGTAAGCGTATTGAAGATTTGATTAACATTTGAATGACATACATATATGGAGCTACAAATCCAGCTTTTCAACAAATAGGAGTGATTAGCAAGCAAAGTTCGAATAAAATTCGCGTGCATATACTAAACATTATATTTTCATTTGCATTGAAAATAATTTGCAAATAAATTTGCAAAATATATATGTATTTATATGCATTTTGTATATGTATATTTAATCTAAAAACTTTTGAAACATTATTGCACTTCTACGCATCTAATTTTAAAGCAGTTAAAAACACCACATACAACTAATTTTAAAACACTTAAATTTGTGTATTTCATTAAACAATTATTATTTATTTGATTCAAAACACAATCACTAACTTCATTCACAAAAATTTAATATAACTGTAAGCAAATACTTCAAGTTGAAGAGATTGTCACTTTGAATAGTGCTGCCACCTGTTCGCAACGTAAATAGCATTCGTAATGATGCCAGACATATTCAGAATACAATATATATATATATATATATATATATATATATATATATATATATATATAAGCACATATATAGAGTTACTTACTCAGTCTATTTAAAAACTACAATATGCATGTTTAATAAAAGAAAATCTTTATAAATTTTATGGTTTTCGGTGTCAATGTATATTGGGAATATACTTCCCGAGCCGGCGTTACATCATGTGCTCAAATCTTCGTATGGCATCACTGCAAAATAGAGTGCAAATGTGTGTGTCAAGAACTGTCAAATACATTCACGTGTAGTTAGGAAAGTAACAAAATTGGACACTTTTTAAATATATTAAATTGTTATTTATAAAAAGTGCATTAATATAACGATACATTAAAGAAATATATGTACGATGTCTTCATCTTTTTTCCTTAAAAAGGAATTGAAAAATAAAAAGCGAAAGGTAAATGGA
This sequence comes from Linnaemya vulpina, assembly GCA_963675445.1. Taxonomy (NCBI): domain Eukaryota; kingdom Metazoa; phylum Arthropoda; class Insecta; order Diptera; family Tachinidae; genus Linnaemya; species Linnaemya vulpina. Next base: position 584,370 of record OY776280.1, on the reverse strand, counting down.
GCATTAGTAAAATTGGATCATCTTGTTTAACGTTTTTCTTCAACTTTTAGTTTCAAGTTGACCAATCAAAAGGACCAGTTTCCAAAGGTAAGAGCAAAGACAAAGGGAATGTTTCCGCTTCAAAGAAAAAAATAAAGAATGACGAAGAAATTGCTAGTGATGATGAATACCAACATGATTCTGAAAGAGATGGAGCTACAAATTTAGTTTTTTCCTCCGATGATGCTGAGGAGGAAACGCCACAGGATAAAAGACTACGTTTAGCTAAACAATACCTGGAAGAAATTGAAAAACAAGAAGCCGATCAAGCTGAAGATAAAGAACTTCACGATCAGGTTTCGCATAGATTGCAGACGGAATATTTGGATAGTGTTGGCAAACTTCGTAGAAATATTGCAAACTCAATCGAAGGTTGCGATTATGAAAACCTAGTGAAACTTAAACATAAAAAGCAACATCTGCCACTATGTTCCCTTGCGCTGTCTTCCGATGGCCTTTACTTGTTCTCGGGCGCGAAAACAAAATATGTGTTAAAATGGAATCTAAAAACTAATCATTTAGAAGGTTTTTTCGATGTGCTGGCACACAATGAAGATGAAAAGGAAGATATTAGACGAAGATCGCATGTAATAGCATTATGTTTATCAAATGATTTTCGTTATCTAGCCTTGGCTGAAGGTGGCAAAACTATACAAATTTGGTGTCCTAAAGAATTAAAACATTTGAAAACTTTCCACGGCCATAGAGACGTTGTTACATCATTGGTATTTCGTAAGGATACACATGAACTGTACTCCGCATCCAGAGATAGATCTGTAAAGATTTGGTCACTGGATGAAATGGCTTACATAGAAACTTTGTAAGTAGACTGTCTCAAAGTTCTGTTGAACTATTTTACAAAAAAAAATTTTTTCTAGGTTTGGTCACCAGGCTCCTATTACTGGTATTGATGCTTTATCCCGCGAACGTGCTATTACATCTGGTGGACCTGATTGTAGTTTGAGAATATGGAAAATAACAGAGGAATCACAACTGATTTATAACGGACATAGCGGCAGCATTGAAAATGTGAAATTCATTAACGACGAGAACTTTCTCTCTTCAGGTGTTGATGGGTATGTTGCACTTTTTATTTATTAGAGAAAACCATACTGAAATTTAAGTGCATATTACTATTTTTAATATATGCTATTTTAATAACAAAAAAATTTATTTTCATTCGACCAGCAACCTGTTAGCCTAATATCTATATGGTAAATAAATTTCGTTACAGCTCATTGTGTATATGGTCAGCCTTAAAGAAAAAACCGCTTTATACTGAAGCACTTGCGCATGGAAAACAGTCTAATGGAGAGCCCAATTGGATTACTTCTATTGCCTGTGTTGTTAACACAGATTTAGTAGCTTCGGGTATAATCCTCTTGAGCAATCACCTTTCTTAATTATTTTTGGTCAATATATTATTTCAGGTTCAAGTGATGGTTATATTCGCCTATGGCAATGTGCGGAAAATTACCGCAAACTAAAGCCAGTTTTAAAAATACCTGTTGCAGGATTTGTTAATAATTTATCGTTTAATACAAATGGAACTAAACTTTTTGCTGCGGTTGGGCAAGAACACAAATGGGGACGTTGGTGGCGTCTGGCTGATGCTAAAAATCAAATTATTATTATAGATTTAATGAGATCTTCCAATAAAACTTAGAGTTAAATTTGTGAACCTCAAACCCATCAAAAGAATGCAGAAAGATATTGTGGTTCTGAAAGAGAATATAAAAAGGTAAAAGAAAAGGCCCTGAAAAGGTGTTATAATTTGTACATATTCAACATATATCGACCTAGACATAACATACATAAAAATATATTCAAAACGAGCTGCATGACTGATTTCCAGTTTGCTCTCCATTCCTTTAAGACTTGTCAAAATATCACAAGAAATAGTAAGCATATATATTTATCAATGTTTTTTTATTTATTTCGAGCAATCTTATATGTGGCTAACAAAAATTTAGAAAAATATTTGCCATACTGTCATAAATTGTAATTTAAGGCCAGTATTTTGTATTAAGTTTCATAAAAGCAGTATTTTATGATTGGTTTTAAAACCTTAAAATCGGCTGTATGAGTAAATCCAGCATTTTCCTACAAGCAACTTTGAATTTTGTAAATTATAACTACACGTTACTGAGAACTACATACATATATGCTATCTTATTTAGAAGCATTTAAGTTTTATGAAGACAATACTCATACACAACAAAACTTGGCACTTAGTTAGTTGCATAAGTACAAACTGGAGGATACTCTGCCATTCGATTTGAAAAAAACTGGTTGAATTTATATGTTAGTAACAGTGCAAGTCGAAAGCGTTTTCTTTCGAACCGCTAAGCCCTTAACATATTTTCTCCCAATAGAGGAATGAGGCCATTGTTGATGTCCTACAATCTCCGTATCACTTTAGGACTGCAAAATTTCCTGGCGGCAGGAAATTGAAATCAATGTTTGCTATTAAACCACATGTTAATATTATTGGATATATGATTTAAAATGTATCATCTCCCACTACATCGGCAATTGTGGCCACTAATCGTCTGGAGTGTTCAACCGCACATGTGGCTGTTACTAGACCCAAATGGACACAGTATAATTCATAACATTTTATTTTATTTGCAGACGTCTTGGGGAAGCACGCTTCTGTAAGTAAATGATAGTAATCTCCAGCCAATAGTCCAGGGTCAAAGTTCGGCTTAAATGCATTAATAGAATGTTGGGAAGTGTTGAAGTGTTTTTGCAGATCTACAGACTTCGACGATCCAGTGGTTTGATCTTCGAACCAGAGGAAGTAAGCATAATTAAATGACTTATCCTTCCACATGACAGAAGAATGGCCTCTTTTCAAATGCCTGCGTGAAAAAGCGAGCATTTCGGACAGTTTTTCATTTGGTACAAGAGGAGATGAACTCTTCAAGTCTGGAGAGATCATCAGTCCTGAAGAACGGTTGATATAAATAAAGTGTATCAGTCCCGGAAAATCTTCCAAATAAGCTTCTATTGATATATTTCGTTCGGCTTTAACAGCTAGAAACTCGGAAAATTCCAGTAGTTTCCCTTCCACTACTGAAGCTACTTCGGGCAATTGCTGAAAATTTATGGTAGACGAATCGCAACACGCCATTGTAAACAATTGCTTGAGATCTTCTTGAAAGGATGATATATTTGATTCGATACGTACAATCAAATCTCTTTCGTACGTCTTGAGAAATTCGCTGTACATTTTCTTGAGGTTTTCCCATTTTGATGAAAATTTCTTTAAGCAAGAATCCAAATCGTCGTTCTTAAGTTTGGACTTTTTAAGAGCATCAATAGACTGCCTAATAAAAGATTCCAGCGATTCATATGTCGGCTTTAATGCCTCTGCATCTCCCTGCATTTGAATTGAAATTATTTTTTGCAGTACAAATTGTGTGTCATATAAACTGCAAGCCACCTGAAGTGGGGCATATTCAACAAGTTGTATAAGAACTACGCCCTTGTTTAATTTATTTAAATGAGCAATGCAGGGCACACATCCAGAATGAGGATCCTGGCTTAGACCTTGAAGAAATACGGCAACTGTTGTATTTAAAGCTTTTGATTCCTTCTCCAATGCCCTTATCAATAAAGCAAGAAATAGCAGATCTGAAGGACTCAAACCCATAGCATTTTTCGTAGAATTGATGGACACGAATTTAATGCCAACAAACAATAAGGCATGGCACCTTGAATGGCCATAATCTCGAAGACAATCAAGAGCTCTGTTGAGACTGCCTTTTACTGCTCTTCTCAATTCAGTATTAATCAAAAGCCGCGGCAAGGCTTCCACTTGCAAAACCATGTCCTGATCCCAAAGCTCATCCTCATAGCAACTCATGCACTTTGTAAAAAGTTCCCCTTGCACATCGCTTGCGAACAAATTGGGACCGTGTAAGTGCTTCGCCAGAGCCAGTAGAACGCCCATTTGCCTTTGCAAGTGTTCCATGCAGTTTTGTGAAATTTTTAAAAAATTAAAACCAAGAACTTCTCCGAAGACCAAATTCAATCCATGATCACATTGTATTGAGGCATAACAATTGTCAAATTGGCAGTGCATAATTTTTTGTGAGTTTATAAGAGGGCTAAATAGCTGAAGTAGTACATTTGCATCGAAGTTGCCCTGTTGCGGTACTGAGCCATCTTTTAGAAAATCCTCTGATACCAGGCCTTGGTGCGATGCCTTTTCGTATAAATGACCACGTAATTGTAAATTAAGCTTTTGATAAACAACATCGTTTACACTATTGAATACAATTAATCCATTCATTTTAATATAAATTGTTCAATTATCATCACTTGAATTTTTCTTGCAACAACCGATAACAAATAGAGAAATTATCCACAAACAGTCCAATTTTTGCGCAGGAACGGAAAAACCATGAATTATGAGAGAAATGAAAACATATAAAGAGATCCACTTCTTGTTATTTGTAAACAAATCATATGTGTTGCCGCTGTAGTTATATTAAGAGACATGCGATATAGATATACCACCATGGTGTTTTGCTTATAGCGAGCGAAGTACAAGACGTATTGAAATAATTATGGCCTAAGTGCGGTAAGTATATATATATGTATATATATATATATATATATATATATATATATATATTGATATAGCTATATTGACGTTTGGCTGCTACTTGCATTATTAACCTGGAGGTACAGCTGTACCTTGAACACCGTCGTTGTATTCTGTCTCGTTCTTTAATAAACATTATTATTGTGAATAGTAAATACGTTTTTCAAAGCCATTGCGTTTTCTGAACAATTTTATATCCAAATAAACCAAATGGAAGAGCTTGAAGATTCCTTCGATTTGGCTCTAGCCACAATGGACGTGCCAACAGCGCCTAAAGTCCCCAAAAATGAGGCAACTTCATTACCAAAACCTTCATCTAACTTGCCGGAAGATAAACCCAACAAACCCGAAACTACGACCAAAACTGTAGCGGCTAATCCACATTGCATTTTGGTGCATTCGAAACAAAGAGGCAATCCTATATTAAAATCCATTCAGAATGTTCCTATAGAATATCGCAGCGATATCATACCTGATTACGTGGTTGGAAGAACCACTTGCATTCTTTATTTATCGCTGAAATACCATAATCTTAATCCCGATTATATATGTCAACGGCTAAAAGAATTAGGAAAACAGTATGAGTTAAGAGTATTATTAGTGCAAGTGGATACACCAGAACCTCATAATGCACTGAAAAGTCTTACTCGAATAAGTTTGTTAACAGACATGACTTTGATGTTGGCTTGGAATGCTGAAGAGGCTGGCAAAATAATTGAAACATATAAATTATTTGAAAAGCGAGGGCCTGATTTAATAATGGAGAGGGTTGAATCAAATCCTCATCAAAAGGTATAATTAGTTGTAAATATTTGGCTTTCATGGGATTAATTTGCCTCTCTTTAAATCTTCTTCCAATAGTTGGTATCTGCCTTAACAAACATTAAACCGGTGAATAAAACCGATGCCGTAACACTCTTGCAAAACTTTGGCAATTTGGAAAATCTTATAAATGCAACTGAAGAACGGTTATATCAGGTTATTGGTCTTGGTCCTCGGAAAGCCAAAAAACTATACACAACTTTACAAGAACCGTTTTTAGGTCAATAATGGTGGTAGCTTTATACGTAAATATATGTGCGCGTATGGTCGGATTATTTTTTTTCAAAAGAAACATTTTCTTTTCCAATCTCATATTTTAAAGGATAATGTAAGAATTTACATGTAAAAAGCGCACATTTTTTTTAAAAGTATCAAATTAAATAAAATAGATATAAGAAATCACACTTGCATATATGGATGTATGTTTAAACTTTTATTACACATTGTAAACATGGATATATAAAAATCATTGCATAACAGGATATCTAATTTACTCATCCGCATATTTCCACAGTTTGATTGTACCATCATCGCTACATGAGAGCAACTGGTTAGGATGTACCGGGTTCCATGATACTTTGTTAACGTCTTGTAAATGTGCTTTGTGTTGTGAAGCTGCTAATACAAATACTGGTTCATTTTTTGTTGATGTTTCAAAATCTTCTTTAAAAACTCTAATAGAATCATCCCCACAAGCTGTGGCAATAACACCAGTCAGCTTACACCAAGAGACATCATAAATTGTTCGAGAATGTTCTCCTGTGATGCTGCATACGCATTTCCATACCGTTTCATTGTCAGGCGTTGCTATATTTTCAGGATTTCCTGGTGCATAAGCCCTCCAAATTTTCATGGTTCGATCGTCACTTACTGACACCAACCTTTCGCCTTCGGCATCAAAATCTATGGCCCATACGGTACTTGAATGTCCAGCCAAAGTAGCGGTACAATCCCAATCATTATCCAATGTGTTTTCTGCATACATTTTTATTGTGTTGTCGTACGAACATGAAGCTAACACTTCTTTCGTTGGATGCCAAATTACACGCTTAACGTCTTGAGTATGAGCATTTAATACCGCAGCGCATTCAAATTCATCGTCGCCAGTTACCTCCCAGATCCAGACAGATTTATCTCGTGAGCAAGTTGCCAATAATGACCCCGAATCAGACCAACTGACGCTTTTCACCTCATTTTCGTGGCCTTCCAAAGTAGCACTGCACTCAAATTCTCCTAATATGAACAAATGGACACTCCATGTATTTAGACCCAATTAATAGATTTAATTATTAATCACCATACCTGTAGTTTTCGACCAAATAGCAGTCGTAGCATCAAAGCTTGCTGACGCCAGATATTGTCCACATTTCGACCAAGCAACTTCTCTAATTGTTCTTTTATGTCCATCCGAAAGGATTGTTTTTGTTGACCAATTATTCCCGGCCATAGACCAAATGCGTATGGTCTTATCTTCCCCGCACGATGCAAAAGCATTACCTTTAGGATGCCACGATACACACCAAATGCGTCCCTTATGCCCTTGAAACGTTTGTTCGCATTGTAATTGTGGCATTTTCAGAATGTTTTCCAAAGTAATCAAGTTGCAACTTTCTTATTCTTACAGCTGTTTGGGAATTAGTTTTGTTAATTCACAATAAAGATTTGCAAGATGCGCAATATTGCCACACCTAAATAAATTCAAATTATTGGGATTTCTTATGTACGGTAGTATATATATATATATATATATATATATATATATATATATATATATATATATATTGGAGAAATCACTGCAAATAAAAGTATGCCTCATGTCTTTTATATATTGTAAGTGGTACTAATATATGACTGAGTGACCGACGCCATGCGGGAAGTTTTAGAAATTTGTAGCATGTAGAGGATATTGGCTACGCTACTGTTTGGAACAATTTGTATTTAGTCTTGCCACTATTATAATTTAAATAACATTAGCATTGCCATTAATTTGTTCATCTTTCTTTCTGTAGTGTTCTACGCTTACAGTTACAAACTGATTTTAAAATAAAAGCACATTAAAATTAAAACACATTTTAATTCTCAAATAATAAACTATCGCTTTTTGTGAATACAATAAAATCTTCGTTTAGGTATATATAGTGAAGCAACAATTAAATAGTACAAATTAGTTTCTGTTTTCTAGATAATGTCCCAGACGAACATATTTATATTATATATAACAACAGACAGTTAAAAAAATCTTTACTTGAAAAACTTTTTATAGTACTTAGTTGTGTAACATCTCTTTTTTTTATATATTGTAAATGAGTTCTTTAGGCTGATTCTGCAATGTAACTGTTTTAAATAATTAATTTGGCAGCACCTAATTTAGCATAGAGAAAAAGTAGGTCAGATTTCATAAAACCCACTCCCAATTGCATGGACTGCGCGCAATTAATATTCACATCCCATATAAGATCATAGACTTTACTTTGAGACTTGTGTCTTAATTGAAGCAATTATATTTGAAGTGGAGTTATCGATCTGATGACCTTCTTTGGTTTATGAACTATAGCCCTTTCCTCTTTGGTTTTTATTTCATTCGTAAATATGCTGTTATATATATATCAGTTAATATATTATATAATTTTCTAAGCTTCTATATCAGGTGGCGTATCCTGTTTTATTTCATAATTATATTAAATTTCACTAACGCAGTGATTTATGAAAATAAGGCTTTAACATTGCATTGCACAGAGCTTATGTTATCACTGCACAAGGTTTAAATTGAAAATTTGGTTTATTATCATGCATCTATGACTACCTGATATCGGTGATAATTGCTAAATTTATTGATTGATTTGTACTCGTGGTAACTCATCACCAGTTATCGAACTTTACTTTTGTAAAATTGGTTGCTATTGCTATTGATATATCCTGTTCGTATCTTTTAACTCGCATTGGCTTGTTGTCAGTTTTATGTAAAAGCACATATTCTTAATCTTCTCTTTCGTGATGTATAGTGCCATTTGCGTCAACGTACTAAACTCTAATGGACCGTCCTGAAATCCATAGTTTTGTTTTAAACTTGTATTTTGCCGAAGTCTTCTTTTTAGAAATCGTATCATCAGACAATTTCTGCAACAAGCCACCATGTGCTCGTGTGTAAGTAGAAAATTACATACATTCGCATGTATTTCCATAAATAAATGTGCATGTATATATGTACAGCTGCATATACGTATATAAGCATAAGCGCCAGCCCAGGTATAATTATTTTTATATTGTGAAGTACATATTTACGTGGGTATCTGAAAGCCCACATTTGCCTCTAGTCACAAGTTTAGCTCTAAGCTCTCTCCCAAAGATCAAACTTTGTTATGAGATTGAAATAAAAATTGTTAGAAAACAAAACTAATCCAGTTACGAAAAAGCTTTTGGACAAGTTGGACACATTTGATATGAATATCATTTGAAACGCTTAAATTGTGTCGGTACAACATATACGGCTGATGCTTCAGCAACGCATTGTGCTGAAATAAAAATAAATACTTTTCGCAATATCTTGTAATAATAGTTCGTTCACATGAACACATTTTAAGTTAAATCCGACTTGCACTTTTAATTTTGGAATCCAAAACAACAACACATGAAAAACCAGTAGTAAACGTTACAACAAAAACAAGCAACAACCTTCAAACATGCATAAAAGCAAAAGTATTCCCAACAATTTGATTGCAAACATCGTCATGATCGTTTTAATTTGCCAACACGTTCTCTCAACTCCCATGTTGTACAAACGAAATCCAGATGACAAATATGAAAGAGGTTCGTTACTGTTTTAATTGTTGTTTTTTTATCTTCGTTGCTGATGTAAATTTCGTGATTAACTAAAGAGTCTAGTTATAGTACTAATCGTCCGTATTAGTTGTGCAGTTCAAAATCAGCCTCAATAGCTTCATAATATAACAACTTCAACTATGAAAGAGGGGCAGCGCGTATTGTCCTAGAAAATGCGTCAGAAATAAGAGAATTGGCTAATTTATTTATGCATGAATTTTTTACAATATTCACTTGTTTTTAATTAAACCATTAATTAATTTCCAATTTAATTTCCAATAGATTTAGTACCCGTTTCTTCAACGGTCATACCATTGACAGTTTTAGAAGTCAGTTACGGACTTGGAGGCAAACCGAGCGAGGAATATAAAGAAGCGTACCTCAAGAGACTACGAAAAAAAGTGCAGCACGAAAAGGGCGAAAAAGGCGTTAACGAAGATCCTGACACTTTGATAACAAGTAAGTAAAACACTATTATGAATTGCGGTAGGTACTGGTTGTATAGCTTCCTTTGGAAGTTCACATGGTGGCCGTGGTTATAGCACAAAGTTCGCTAGTGGAATTGTCGGGTACGTATTGATGCTCTGTCAGCGTTACGCACTGTCAAGCTTCGCTCTAACCGACAATAGAGCCATTTCAAACCGCAGTTGTGAATTCAACAGAAGCTGTAAAGTTGGTGCTGGGGAAGGCTGTTTGTGCGTTGGCCACTGCCGGCGAGAACCAACCGAGCGACTGTACATTCAATAATAACGTTTAATGTGTGGGCCGCTTAAAATTGTTTTGATTTATTTGCAAATAAAAAGACACACTAATAAGAAATTTGTCATCGTATCATAATTAAAATTTTATATGAGATACAGTTACACTTGGAATCTTCGATCTTGTCCCATCCGTTTGGCTTAAAATGGAAAAATACTTCATTAAATTGAATTCAACAATCAATAACTATGACTAATATTTATATTATGTCACATTGTTGTTAACAGAAATCAGCAGCATTTATGGCCATTTAGAAACTTCAAAAAATTAAAGTTCAATATTATTTATAAACGAGAAACAACCATTTGCGGCCCACACAAACTTGAATTATATTAAACAGAACATGCCAGTTCACCGATTCAGTATTAATTCTCTCAACACAAAGCAAAAAATAATAATCTGTGCATATCGTTACCAAAACACCACCAGTCCGGTAGTAAAAACAAATCAAAATAAAATAAAATATGGAGTTATTATTGTTTAAAAACAAACGTTTAATGCAGTGCCATTAATTAATTAAGTGCTTATAATTAGACAAAAATTTCGCTGATTCCTATAACACTTTCATGTGTTGCATTACTATATAATATTCTTTAGTAGCAATGCCTGTTTGAGTGTTTTAAATCAATAACAAAATTACCAAATAATTATTAACAAATTAATTACAAGCTTGGATTCTATTTTGTTCTTTTGCCGGCTATGACCTTGTGGATTTTAGGTGGCGATATACATATTTATTTTTGGCTTCAGAACGAAACGAATGGAAATTTATAATATTTAAAAATTATCTCAATGAATAAAAATCAACTTTAATTTGATTTTTGCTCTAAAAACAATCCTGTTTGTGATTTCTCTTTCATGTCGAGAATATCTTCCATCTATAATATTTTTCGTGTTGGAATTGACTTTTGAAATACAACACGTCTCGTGAAGTGAACAAATGATTATTTTAGTTTGTTTCACAATTTTCGTATTATTATTTAACTTTTTTATTTATTATTTTTTTAAGTTAAAAAGAAACACAATGGCGGCAGTGATCAGGCCAAAGTAAAAGGATTAATAACGGCTCAGAAATCCGTTGAGAAGAACTAAAATGATGCCAGGCAATACACGGACCAGTTTCAGCTTTTGCAAGAACATAAATAAACAAATCAATATATTAATCTTAAGCAAATATTTTCTTTTGGGTGCAATAAACGATAACAATTCTTACTGTTCATGTCTTTTATTATTATCCGAGCTTAAATGCATTTAACAAGCGTATCTCCCAAATGGAACCTGTTTCGATTTGCATTTCTAATTGCCTTTTTATTTTTAGAAAAATCTCTTATCCCATCTCCAATTATAGATTTCAAGGATATATATTTTGGTCCCAATCGCGGTACGAGAGTCGTTCGGTCGATTTCGAAAATTAATCAGATGTCAAATCATGTCCGCAGTATTTTTAAATGTGATCAATTTTGTAGCAAAACAAAATTATGTACGTGAATGTTCGTTGTCCAGGAATTGTTATTTTTTCACCGGCTGAAGACGGTCTGTATCTCTTTTGTATCTAGACTCAAATGATCCAAAATCTTCACGCAGTGGGGTACTGAAAAAAGAAAACGATGATAATTCTGCGTGTGTAACGGGTAGTCCGACTGTAATACAATTTCATACAGGAGTTTAATTTTTAAATTTTGTATACTTAAATGGGGCGGAGGGTCAAAATTTATCATTTCGGCGTTATGAAAAAGTCAACTCTTTGCCAAGGTAATAATTTTAATCACACTTTTCGCTCACAGACTTTTCAATCCAAGCGATTATTTGCTCATGGTTAAAGAGAAAGTCGGCCAAAAAATATTAAAACTTACTTTCTTTAACTGATATGAAAATAAAGGAGAAATCGCTCTTGTTAGTGGGTTTATTCAGTCAAAATACACGAACAGTTTGAGTTAATATTTTTAGAAGAGTTGCTATAAAAATTTTATTTGTCGATTTGAATAGACTGCAGTTGATAGTTTTCTGTAAAGGAGCTACAAGTTATTTCTCTAAATAGTGGCCCAAGTGGCATTCCCGAATCATACGATTATTGGAACGGTTAAACAATTTTGTTCTACCATCCCTAAAACCAACTAAATTCACATCAGTTTGTTTGAGGAAACCACGATGCATCCTTTTTGAAACCCAGGACCATAGAAGGATTTCAAATTGAGCATTTGGGAACATAAACGTTTGAATAGATGTTGATTAATAGATGATTTGTATGGAAATCAAGCCAATTTTCACAACATGCATCTGAATAAGTTGCTGCAAGATATCATCAAATGCATTAAGTGATACACACACACACACACACGTACACATTTTTTATTCATCGCCATGAACTGCATCAATGAAATGATTAACTATTTTCCATCAAATTTCATCACTTCCCATTGGAAAAGCTGCCAAAATACCTAAACATTTTAATGGACCATTCATATGGAAGATTGATGGTGATAAATTCAGAACGTGTTGGCCCATGTCCTCAATAACGATAAAATTAGTTATACCCCGGAAGTATTGATGCACACACAAGCATGAAAGTGTTGGAAATGTCTTCATTCAGATTATCCATGTTAATGTGTTTATGTTTTAATTGAACTGTTTTACTTACGAAATAACTTAATTGCGTCAAGTAGTCAAAAGACAAAGCGAAGCATTCAGGCGTGTTTGGGTTTTAAGTTCACAAGCAATCACACGAAATCATAACAATTAGCTGTATCCCAAAACAACTTTATCTTTGTAATGATGACACTTTAAAGAACAGCAGCAAAAACAACTAAACAAACAACAGCAGTGTCCTGAACAAGAACGACAACTACCTCCGAACCTCTCTGATACCAGGAAATCGTTTGATATTTCACACACAGAAATGTTTAACACATTTTTATAGTCACGCGCACACCTTAAAAATAAACTACTCTGACGTGATTGTTTTATCAAAAACATATTTTGTTACTCGCACATGTGGGTTTGTGCATGTGTATGGTCAAGTGTATTGTAGGATCGTTTCCGGTGGAACACTTGTGTTTATGACCACACATCTGAGCGCTTAAATGTACTGACACAAGGGCGTGCCAAGCAAATCTCTTTTAATTTGCCCATTCAAAGTTAAACGGCATCAAATCGTACTTAAAACTTAATTACAGATTGAAAGTAGTGATCCCAAGACCAGCATTTTCACGAGTGTCTTTTGCAGACCGCCAACATTAAATTGGCACAAAACGGTCTCTCCTACTCTGCGGCAATTATTTTGTTTCACAGGCGCATTAGTTTCACTGAAGGTTAAGAAATTGCTCACATTTACAATTTACAAAGTTCTTTTCTTAACATAAAAGAACAAATGTTGCATTGTATCAATTAATTTCATAATTGTGTTGTTCTCATGTGAAAATGTTGAAAGGAAATGTGCCTTTAATTGCGCAAATAAACAACACGTTACGTTCACACAATTAATTATTTTTATAATTGCTAATGGGAAATAGTTTCACAGCTTTTTATAAAATGTATGCGAAAAGTTTTGCAAAATTGGAAGAGATAAGGGAGTCACACTGCCATCTAAGGCTGGTGCAATAAATTGAAATACAATTACGGGTACAAGTAAAAAGAATGTGGTACAAGAAGGCAATGAAATAAATTAATAAATAACTGACATAAAATTAAGTGTTGAGAATATAAATAAATAAAATATAAAAAAAAATTTCATTCATATTCGTTATCGTTGTGCGTGTGTGCTTGTGAACAAAAAGAAATTATTTTGAGCAGACGGCACAACTTAAAAAGTGAAATTGACACAACAAAAGAAAGTAATTTTGCCACAATAATGAAGACGAACACAATGGCGATGTTGCAAATGACACAATAGACTTAAAGATGGAAAATCTGATAAAATGTTTCCCACACTTGTTTTGTCATTTTTATATTTTTACTTTCCACTTCTGCTTAACAGCGTTATACGTATTTACTGCAACATGGAATGTATGCACGTACAAGAAGCACACACGCACACTTACATGCACACATACGTATTTATAAATACATATAAAATGTTTATCTCTTAATGGAAAATATAAAGATATGATTGACACAAAACGGATGTGTCAATAAAAGTTAAAATGTTTTCTGTGGAAACGCTTCCTTCATTTAATGTTTTGCAGGATACATACACGCACACGCTAAAACATAAATAAAATTAAGCTTTTATACACGTACATAAATATATTCATATAATAATAAGACTATATAACAGCAAGTAAATGATAAATAACTTTACGCAGGACTAAATCAGGCGGAAATGAATTTGCATTGGAAGCTGCGTACATGCGAACACGAAGTATTCCGATCCACTCGTATGACTGGCATAGACCCATGAGGACTGAATCAGCTAAACACCAACGACGACATCTGGTTGCCACAAACGGTTCATTCTAAAATCAAGTCAGTGACAGTTCAATTTCCAGAAGTGTTCCTGCTTACTAGTCCTTCGTTCGTACGATTTAACGCATGCAGATGCGCTGAGTCGATATCACATCTTGATCTCAACCTCCGGCATGATTTTGTTAATTAAAACTTCAATGCGGATCAGTATGTTAACTATTGAAATTTATCTGTATGTATTTTTCGCACATCAAAAGGTCAGTTTTATTATCTCGATATCCTCGTTGAAGCACAGCAAATGAATGAGTTCTTAGAATTTTGCAATTTTACTTCTTATCGAAGTAAACAAGATTGTAAAAAGAGTTTATTCGGAAAAAAATAAAACATTTAATAAATTCTGCTGCACACAATTTAAAGGCCTGATTCATAAAACATGTTTTGAGTTTATAAACTGCTAATTTGGCAAAAGTTTTATAGAAATTTGTCAAATAAAATATTTAATTTTTTTTATAAGAATGTATCTCAAGATGTATTAAATTAAACATGCGATATAGAAAATATAATAGCGAATAGAAAGACCAACTCTGATTTTTCGCAGATGGAAAAACGATTTGATACGTTATAAGACATCCTACCGTTTAGTCATTGAGTACTTGGAAGCGGCATTTTTCAGCCACAATCTTATTGTGTCTGTACAAATTTGCACAAAAACAAAAGAGCACTTTGAGTAATAAAAACCCGAGAAGAAATATTCTTGAACGCCAATATGAATATATTTATATAGTGTCTCTGAAATTAGACATGTTTTCACGACCGAATATGTCCAGACGCAGAGGCTAGAGTTCTTCTTTACCCATCGCTTTTCACTTTATCTCAGCAAAGGAATTTCGCATAAAGATTCATTCCACCAAAGAAAAGAAAAAACATGTCCGCTAGTGCCGTAGATATTAATTAGTTTTCCATTTTCTTCCGTAACTCTCTCTACTTGGACCGACTTTCAAGGTATGACCAGTTTAATCTCTGAAAGTAGAAGGCGGTAACTATTTCATAGCCTTGAAATAGGTTTTTTATTCCACGTGTGATGTCCTCAATATTCATTGTCCTTAGGAATGGCGAATTCAGTCTGTCTGTACTTATAATCGGTTGTCTACTGTTCGCCACGACTGAATATAGCACTTTTGCTTGTTTGACATTTTGTCTAAAAATTATTATAAAGACACCAAAAATAATATCCGTTGAAACTTCTTTTATAAAACAAGACAAACAGAACAGAAACTGCTGAATGGCGTGTTTTATTGCTTCAATTAGTTTTTATATTTTCAACATTTTGCTACGCTTTTGAAATGTTTTATTAATATGGGGAAACACAAACTAAATTAGAAATTGATATTTGATGTTATACAAAAGTTCCCAAGTATATTAATTTCATTCAGATATATCACCAGTTCAGTATTGATCTCGTGCCTGTTTCCTCATAAGAACTGTTGTCACATACACGTGAGTACTGACTGTGAGAGTGTAGTGGCTTTCGAAAACGGCGCTTTTCTGATCTGCTACGTAAGTTTGATGTCCATCTTCCTTGTTCCTTGATTCGTTAGTCGTGTCCTTCTGAATCTAATATTACGAGCTTCACTGCCTGATTTGTAAATTAAATAAGCAGTTTCGTTCGGAATTTTGTGCCAAAAGAGAATCAAATAATTACTTTGATTTAGTTTCATGATGCATTATTTGTTTCAGAAAACAATAATTCAAAGTACTCGTAACGCAAGACGCACGTGCACGTTAGAGAACCGACTTCGTTTGTGTGAAGTGTATTTCCAGTTTAATTTGACACCAGACTCTAAGAATTTGTTTCAATTTGATTAAGAAAATTAATGCCACTGTATTTTACATTTTAGTCAATCCCAGACGATTCCCGTATATTAAAGTGTTGCACATGTGGCACCTGTTTAGTGCAGAGATATAAATAATAAAACTAATTTGTTTCCACTAATTTATCTAAATCTGTTTGTCTGTTTGAGGCTGCTTTGAACAAAAGTACGAAATGCCACTCAATTGTAAAAATTTAATTTTTCATGAAAGCAAAAACTGTAAAAATAAGTGCTCAAGGGGAGAAATGGTAAGGGCAGCCACCACTAACAACAACAAAAACAAATGTGAACCAACACCAGATGATGGTAATGAAAATGATAATTATGTCGGAAAATTATTGTTAAACTTTACAATACGATTATTTGAGAGATAAAATTGTAGGCAGCCACTCCTGGTATTGGGTCACGAGTTGTGGGTTAACTGTGTTTTGTTTGTGTTCCTGCTGCGGTTCTCAAGAAATAAACAATGAAAGGAAGATGGCACAAGAACACAAAAGTTCACAAGAGATATGTGAACTGTTGTCAAGAGAGCGCTAAAGAGTGGAGTACAAAGAGACTGAACAAAGAAAATTGTTGAAACAGAACCTTTGAAGGTTATGGTTAAGCGCAGGATCAGGACATATCAACACGTGGTTGGAGCTTTGTGATAATGAGGTAAACAAACAGCATCATCAGCCTTAAAATAAAATCCAGAAAGAGTACGTGGATATATTTAGAATAATAGTGTGCATTGTTGTTGTGTTTCAGCGCGAAATATTCATGTTTGTGTGTGTGTGTGTGTGTGTGTGTGTAGCCAAGAATGTAGTGTTTGTGTAAAAAACCTAATGCTGGATACTTCACGTCTGGTACGATGAGTACGAATGAAAATGTATGAAAACATTAAAAAAGGCATGGCATGTCATGCGTAGTGTTGAGGCTGGCAATCAAAGTGTACATGCGAATAAGAATGTAAACCGATATGAAATATTTTAGGAGCAACAAATCTCGTTTATTGTTTCACTTTCGGTAAGATTTATATTATTGCGCTGTACATTCTAAAATTTAGTGAAAAGCTCCAATTAAATTGTATGAATTTCAGTATTTTCCTGTTAACATGAATAAATGCACAAAATATTAATAACTTTTACTTGCTAAACTTGGCGGTAGTAACGCCATTGTGGCTCCCGTTAATGTTGTGTTTTCACACGGCTGGTCCGCTTGTGCAAATTGTAAAGACGGCAACAGACAACAATTATTAAATTATCTTCTTTTGAGAACTTGTTCTCTTATTCTTTCCTTTTTTTCTGATTTCGCTTTGCACTTTCACTTCATACAACAAAACCAAAACACATTCAACATCACTACCACACCTGCTCATGTGTGCGTATACGTAATACCCATGCAAAACACTCATACGTAATACAAAATAGAAGATGAAAGTGTTGTTGTCTATTCTCCAAGAATGCAAGGGCGTGTATTTGGCCAAAATATGTAGATATACGCTGTGGTTGTCATTAACAAAGCGACGACATTGAATTTAAAAAAAAAAACTATTGTAATCAAGAAAAAATGCACTTCTATTTGCAACGATTTCGTGTTAAGAGACGAGACTGGGCAAGTTTATGCTCTTAAACAGATTAATAATATAATGCGAAAGATCTTATTTCTAAATAAGCGATATAGTTTTCCCTAAAAATATGTTCGTATTAACAGGAAATATTCAGCTGAGGCTTGAAGTACAGCTTACAACAACATATCCAGAAACATTTTCGTCGCAATAAAACCCACTTAAAATTATGAATCCTTTTGAGAGAATAATTAACAATAGCAATAAAGTCTCGCACTTCTTCCTCACACCACAGACGGAGACTTAAATCTTTAGATTTCTTGAGTACGTCAGATTAAAATGTTCTTCCACCTAAATTTTTCGTCAATGGTATTGGCAAATCCGGATCAACAAGCTAATCCGATTGAATTGTCGAACAGTGTGAATGTATTTTTGAATTACTAAACTCGATGGAAACAATGACTATATCCCAATACAATAATCTGCGCTACATTACTCTCCTACGGAACATGACATGCAATCGGTCGATGGGCGTAATTGACTGTTTTGTATTGTCTGGAAAAATTGTAAACTTTGTCTTTAATAATAGCTCTTGTAAATTATAGCTTAATAACAGTTTATGAATAGCATCGTGTATGACTCACTTGGCACGGGAAAAATAAACTTACAGAAGTACAAGTACACATGTACGTGTGTACATACCAGAGAACGGTATTGAATAGTTCTGAAAACCTTCACACTTAATCAAACCTCAAAACGAAATCATCTGGTTTAAGATCATGGGCCAATTCCGACTGTTATTCATTCAGCATATCAGTGATTGATGCTCCCTACACAGAGAAAAAGGAAAATCTGAAATGAAATTTAATCACACATTCGTATATAATAATGAAGCGACTTATTCAAATCTGAGGATAGATCATCTCTAATCATACGACTGACTGGTTCTTCAACAACACATTCGATAGCTGAAGCAGGTTTTACTTAACGTTATTATTTGCGGCATAACCAAAATCGAATAAAAATTTAGTGTGTGATTTTTTTTATCTTCACTGAGCGTACGCACTGCATAAGAAATTGATAAGCAGATCTCCGTACTTACAAAGACAATCCATTGAACTAAGGGACGCTATCCGTTCTTCCAAGTTGGCGGTCATAATTGTTCTTTATTTTAATTTTTTTTTAAGTACGAACATGACAGGCTTAAAAAGTTTTACCCTCTTCTGGCTCACTCTGTGCTGTATCTCTACTATTAAAACTAAATTAATGGATGAATTATTTGCTCTCTGCATGCATTTGCTAGAGCACAAAATCAGTATTTCAAAATTGCTCGAAACGGACGGTCACAAGAACTCATTTTGAAATGGAACAGACTAACGCGGAAAGAACAACGCCACATCATCATCATCAGCATCAGCATCATTAGCATCCTTAGATATGTGAAAAGCTTTAATATTCTTGTGTATGCATGGATGTACGTATGCGCTCGTGTGTCTGTGTGTGTGTGTTGCTGTACGTGTATTAAAACCAATCCTATTCAAACAGCCCCACCAGTTACCAAAAGTACCACACGGAAATTACAAACTCTCTGCGTTGAGTTAAGAGTTAAAACGCGAGAGCTACGACTCGATGTTGAAATAAGATACGAAGGGAAACGTAAAATGTGTTCGTACATGTTTATGTGAATGTGTGCGTCTGCCGACGAGACGCGCCTTGCCTAGCAGTTGTAAGTTTACCTAATAACGATGATGCCGACATTAATGCCACCAAATTATTTAGTCTACTCTGAGCATTTACAGCGTCAACATCCCGGATTGAAATGTAACGGTAAAGTGATTTGAACAAAAGAAAAAAAAACTGTTCATTTAAACTACAATCGGTCTAGTGGATGTAGTTTATTAGGAAACGTACAAACATTGTGAGCATGTTGGTGCAGGGGGTTACAAGAGCAAGGAAGTGTTCAATTGTAGAGCGAAAAGAAAAACATGGAAGTGAAAAGAAAAACAAACTGAATGTTATAATTTTTGGGTGTGGACTTTTACTTTATCAGTGAAATTGAGTGCTTTTGATTTCATGTGCAAATAAATACACTGAATTACTATTTCTTTTGTTTTTTTTCCAATAATCATAAAACCCTAATCAAATTGAAAGTAAATGAAAATAATGCTAAAAAATTAGCGAAAGTTAAATATTACACTGGCTTATATATTTTATCGACATTTTGTGTATGTGTTGAACAATGTTGAAGTCCTTGAAATGTATTATCCATGAACATTCATGGGCCTTGTGTCCTTTTCAAGTGTGTTTAAGTGTTACAAACTATCAGAAAAGACACAAATATCCGTTTAAATAAGAATACTGAAAAACGAAATATGAAATAACACCAGCGAGTCATGCATTAATTGCACTCCTAATAAAAAATTTCATTCGGTTTTAGTTTTTAGTTGATGCCAACAATAACACGCAAAAGCAAATTGAAGCAAATTTAATAAAGGAAAATGTGTTGATACAATCACTATAAAAACGCTGATGCTGCAAATGACATTGAATGTGCTGAGAACCGATTGCAAAAGATCTAATTATTTTATACAACCGTAACACATCATCGCCTCTAGTCCCATCATCATCTCATCTCCATTAACATTTTGATGCAAAAATCTCAAACACACTCGTTGTCGCTACTGGTTCGATTTAAGTTAACAAAACGAGCCTTTTTCACTGTCGTAAAAATAAAAAATAAAAAATAGTCCTGAGGATATTCTAACAAACAGTCCTTTTTACTTGTCCTTTTTTTCTAAAAACTCTTTCTCAAAGGAATGTAATAATAATAACAATGAAAAGAAGAAGAGCACAAGAGTAACAGAAACCAGATATAAAAAGGCATTTCCAATGAAACGACATAAAAATCCCATATCCTGTTGAGCAGCGTCTACTTTCTTGTGTTTTTACAAACAGTCAACAACGAGAACCAAGTCAAGTCAGTTAATTCAAGTAGACCATACAATAGCACATCGTTACTCATCGAATGTTTAATACCGCGTGAACTTATCAGGCTCTTCATACGAATCACATCCGCACTGTTGTGAGATTGACTTGTTCATATTGAAAAATCTTCCAACTAATTTACGACCAAATTAAATATACAAATTTTATGAGGCTTGGAAATAAAATTTTCTTCTATTAAACATACAAAATTTTCCGATAATCTGCTATTCTGGCGACAGAAGAAAAATATCCGTCTATTTGCGATGTGCATAATTTTGAACAAACAATCATCAGAAATAGATTAGATTTGCTAAGTAGTCATAACAACTTTTTCAAATCAGTTGAAAATAAATTTTGTATATGGTTACGATCGCCTGGCAGTTGTTTAATTTTTTTATAGTTCTATGAGAGAAATAACTATTTGTTTGATATACACGAACTTGAAAACGCGAACCTTAAAAACACTTGAATTTAATTTGAATTGATTTATATGGTATCCGCTTTAAGCCATTTTCATGAAATATTTTTGAGAAACAGTTAAGAGTTTTTAAACTTAGTAATCAATTTCTCATTGACCCAAACCGCACCTCAGATTTTGTTATCCCATTTTCTTAAGTTTTTTCTACTTTAGCAATAGAAACTATATTGTGGTTCAGCTTATCATCAAGACAAGAACTTTTCTTCCAACATGTTAAAGACACTACAGAATTGAAAACGGATCATCAGTTCGTCAAATTCAATTTAAGCCCCGAGTTTATTCTGCTGAGCAAAGTTGATCAATCGTTCCAGTTGTGTAATTTATAATTTTCGCTTTATTAATAAATTTTAGAAAACCAAGTTGATTCAATACAGCGATCGCTCTTGTTCCCCTAAAGACAGCCAACAAAAATGAAAAAAAATATTAAAATTATTTTTATCCAACAGCTATTTTCGCGGCATTGTTTTCTCACTGCATATAACAACTCTTCTATTGGATTATTCTTAAATATTCTACTTCATCTGCACAGTGAAAATCTTTTCTATAAACAAATAAACGAAATATTCACATAAAACTCCCAAAATAATGCTGAAACAAACTAACAATAGAGATGTGAAATTTTACACAAAAAGCAACGAAATTAAAAACTAAAGCAAAAGTTTCATGAAACAAACAAAAACAAAAAATCAACAGAAAGTACTGCATGCAGGCGAACTGTTGTTGTTTTCTTAGATATCTTCTATTTCTCAAATTTATTACCAACCAGTCAAACAAACCCACCCAAACTTAACCCACATTTTATATAATAAAAATCGAAATAACACAATTTCCAAAATTTACAAGAGTATCAAAAGAGTGCAAAAAGTAAACAAAAGAAAGCAACCAACCCAGCAAAATAATAAACCAAAACACAATTGCAAAACGACTTGAAGTGCTCCAAAAATAAAGTCAGAAAAAGGGAAGATAACAAGCGAAATATAATAACTAACGACCGTCCTTAACATAAAAAACAAAAAGAATAATAATAATAAAATACTTATAAATAATACAACATAAAGAATACGAGCAAAGCCGAAATATAATAATAAATAGATAATAAATAAATATTTCCTCACACACTGAAATCAAATACGACAAGTGAGCAGACACACGCCAGCCAACCAGTCAGTATGTGTATCAGCCAAATAACCAAAGAGCCAGAAAGCCACGCTTTAACAACAATATAATGTTGACGTTGCCATCGCTGTCCCTAAACGCACACACTCACACACACAAGTACACGCGTTCTATTAATTTTATTTATTCATCGTTGATGTGTTCCTGAAAAGCATATGAATTCGTGTACAAATTTATTTTTACGAGCACTGAGGGAACTCTGAATGCTCCTGAATGCAACTTGAAATATTTACATAAAAATATACCATAAGAACAACAACAACAACAAGACAATATCATCATCTGCAGTACAGCAGCAGCACCAACAGTGAAATATTAATCATACGCCTCGATGCTTCTTCGCTTGCCCATCTCGAACAAAAAAGAAGAGGTAAAAGTCTTGGCATTAGAAACACACGCTGTTAAATGTATTCAAAACTGAGTAGAAGGGAAAAATATATTTTTATTAAGTTGTTTATTGCAACAATAAATGAATGCAAAAGCCACATCAATTAGTATTAAGTCGAGATAGAGCCCAGAACCAGCCGCCGATGCACACGAGAACTAATTCCCAAATAAAGATGCATCTCAAAGAACTCTGAAATAACTTATAACCAAATCAGCTAGTGACCTCTTCATGTGACTAAAACTTCATACGCCTTCTCACAGCAATCTTTTTTTTAATACGATCCCACGTGTCTTGGTTACATGTCAGGGAATTTCGTAGTGCTTAGTGTCCTTCCATTCGCCACTGTGTAAGTCAAATGAACTTTTGACAAGCAGGATTACAAAAGTTTTGCTACAGTGTGGTTAGAACTAGACTTGTGACTTACCGAAAATGTAAATGCTCGTAACTCAACCTGCAGGGAGTGATACAAACAAAGAAAGACTTTTATAAATACAATTAATATATTTCATAAGAATCATTCAGGCCACAATATTAGTTATCTAAGGACATTTACGTACTGACTAGTTCACACACACTCATATACTTATATTTACACACATATATATATATAAATGTGTGTGTATCTAACGGTTGGTGTGCATTCGTATATGTTGTAATTTTTAAGTACATAATAATTTCTAAACTAGTCACAGTCTACCACACCCTCTCGTTACTAAATACTGACTGAAACGGGATGATTGTGATAGATAAAATGGAGAGTAGGAGGACTTAAGTGAAAATATAAATATTAAAAGATTCATTCGAATCAAGCAACAGAAAAGTAGAAACTGGAATAACGTAGTATTCTTTATCCCGCAGAATAACAAAATGGAATCATTAAACAAAAATGCTGGCATAATGTCCTGCTGTTTCCAATAACAATATCAAAGCAGAAAAGTAGAGAGAAAGAACGTAATAAAAAGAAGCAGACAATTTGAGAAGAGCTCCAATCTTCTCGAGCAATGTAGAAGCAAGAGTGCCTGCCTAGAACACAACAACACTTTCACATGCCACAAATAAGAATCCTTTCAAAATGAAGATTTAACAAAAATATTTAGACCATCAAAGCACAAAAATTGCAAAGTGCAAAATATAATTCGTATTAAAAATGAAAGGATTTCGAAAAATACAATTTCAGGAACACCTGAACAGCAGGTATAAGTCAAATGGCAGCAGGAGTCTTAAAAAGCTTCACAAACAACAACGATGGAATGAAGCAGGGGCTAAGAAAAATATTCAAAGAAATCTGGAATCAGTGCTGAAAAAACAAACATTCATACGAAACATTAAACATCCGTACGAAAGATGGAAACAAGAGAATAAAACAACTTTAACGACAACAGCAATAAAAACAAGTTATAAATTTAACACCAAAATCACTGCCGATTTAAAGTGTAGGAAACAAACTGCAATCAACACCTTCAGTAGTTGTCGTCGTCCTCGTCGACATGACTGTAAGACACACGATAGCGACAGCCCTTCTGCTAAAAATTTAAAACATCTTTTACTACGAAACACTTACGACGAGCCAACAACCATTATCACCAACTCCCGCAGCGCAACCACCTCCATAAATGTTAACAACAGCAACAATTATTATGGCACAACTAAATATTTAAGTCCTAAAAGAACACAATTTTCATGTTTAGCTGAAGGAACAACACCAACAACACCAACAACAAAAACAACAAAAGCCACTAGTAGCAGCACCTCTACTTCATCACCAGCGATATTTGCCTTATTCACAACTACCAACGAACACAACATCAACAGCATCAACAACAAAAACAATACGAACATAAATATAAACAACGATTCCACCTCCAATCCAACCAAGACCTCCTCAGGCCTCTTCCCCCAAAAACACAACCAGCACAAAACGAAGTCGACTGCAAGCGTCGCTTCCACTGATAAGCTTCTACTGCAGCCCTCAATGGTTTGCGCTCTGTTGCTGTTGGGGCTGATTTCTATTTCTTCATGCCCTGCCGCACACGCCATTCGTTTGGCAAACAGTGCCACGAAAAGCTCATCAGCCATCAAAGAACAGCTCTACATCGGCTTGGTTGCACCGCACACAAATTTCGGTAGACGTGAATACTTACGCGCCACCTACGCTGCCGTATCGGGTTTCAACAGAACGCGTGGTGCGAAACTAACATTTTTCAAGGACTATCAATTCGAACAAAGTAACATCCGCTTCGATATGATGTCTCTAACGCCAAGTCCAACCGGTAAGTATTTTCTCTTCTAAAATGGCTGCAGAAAACACCACTTTTGCTGGATACATATCGAACATCCTTATCCTTGTCAGAGGTGATGTTTGTTGAGGAGCCAATTTAAAATAATTATGTCCGTCTATTGTGTTTGTTTTTTCTCTAACAAACAATATAAAGAGAGTGCAGTGAAATGGTCTTCTTATGAACCAATTAAATTGTAATTAAAAATCAGCGGTATTAACTTCATTCCTTGGGGTTCCTCCAACTCCTCCTTCAGATAGGATTCTTTTATCTCTCTATGCATTTTCGTTTATTTAAAATTGTTATCATTTGCAATGCACTTAACCTTGTATTATATAAAATGTTTGAGTGAATAACTTTCATCATTTTAGATCGCATAAGATAAACTTTAATTAAAAGTTTAATATATCAAATTGCTTGGTTAAGTCGGCCGTTTCATTACATCTCTCTCAGACGTTTGCAGCTCCATTTTAATAAAGAACATTTGACAGCATCGAATTAAATCGTCAGTAAAGCAAGACAAGTACTGGTGGAACGTACCACACACAATTCACACGGCTCGTAAGACAATCTGCTTACAAAAACAATTGTGGTTATGAAAATGAAATGTTTTTCTTATATTTGTCATAGTTAAGGACATGTAGCTCTCACATAAAGTTCCTTGGGCTGATTGTGTTTGAACAGATTTGTTTTCTCAAGTTCGTAGCTTTCAGAGCACGATTCCACTAAGATTCTTTATAATTTATAATATTTATTGCATGATGATTTGAAAATATTTTCCCACCCACGAGCCCTGTAGATTCTGTATATGCACTTACTCAGCCAAAGAAATTAATGTTGATTGTAGTTGTGGATGTTTAACAAAGCAAACGTTATAAAAAGAATTAATAACTCAACAAATAAAATTGAAATTAATTAAAAACTTTAAACTTTTTCTGTGCAAAGGAAAATAAAACAAAAATATGAGCAAATATAAATTCAAATGGCAAAAAAGGACTAACAACATTCGGTTTGAATTATATCTGAAACACAAGTATGCCAAACAATAATGATTCATTAAAACAGTAGTGATTTATATAAACAAGAAGAATATTTGCAAAGCAAACAACAACAACTATAAGCACAACAATAACAACAACCAAATCAAAATGCTGCTCGCAACGACAATCCTGCAGGCAGTGAATATTTTCATCTTGGATGTTTAACAAAACATTCATTGTTTATGGTTTTTATAAATTTTGTTTTTTTTGTTTTTGCTTTTTGTTTTTTGTTCTTTGTTTTGTCTCATGTTTTTCTTCTGCGTATGAAAAACTATGGAAAATTCCAACTTATTCGCAAACTGTGGGGAGGCAATAACGACTACGTGGGTGAAAATAAAAGAAATTTGAGTACGCATGACGTCAGAAGACCTTGGAAAAACGGATACCGTTAGATAAGCCGTATCTTTAAGGAGAGACTTTTTTCCTTCAACTCATTATATTTTTATTATTATTTTCTGGGTTGTTGTGTATTCAATACAGGTTCAATACTGAATGATTTTCATTTACGTGTGATGATTTAAGTCGGGAACACACTTTTGGCATTTTGTGCCATCGCAAGCCAACACAACGGTGGGCAGTAGTGGAAGTGTTTCTCAGCCACCTATTATTCATAAAATTTTCAATCCTTTTAAACTTGCCTTGAACTCATGAAAGGCTCCGATTTCACGAAATAGTTGCACGAATAGTTCTGATGTTTCGATAGTTTCTACACAAACGCTTCCTAACACAATGGGGCAGTTACACCAGTGGAACACACTTTAAAACAAATTCTCAAAAAGTTTAAGTTTTTATTCTGCCAGTTAATTAACTAACCACGTGGTTTGCTTGTAGCAACAAGAAAATAAATGCTCAGAATTATTGTATCAGGCCAAATGGTTGTGAGAGCTGGCAGCCTCTGCAGGTTTCATAAACAAACGCAGGGAAAAAGATTCGCTGGAACGAATTAGAAATTTTAATCCCCGGACTTGACTATATTGCCTCCATCAAAGTATATATTCTTATATTCAAATTGTTTTTCGACTTGTGTTTGGCATAATTTAAATTGAGTCAAGATTTGCAGAGTGAAACTCGAAATATTAAATACATACTCAAATTCTGAGCAACATGGGAAAGTCAACACCAACTTACACTGCAGAGAGTTAAATGGATATTGATTTCCTCTAGTTCGTTGAAATATCGATAATGTCTTTCTGAATTTAGAATTACTAATATCAGCCAACAAATATAAATTGAATTTTGAAATTATTTAATTATTTAATTTTAACTTATTTAATAATAAACTGGGGAAGAGCTAAAGAATTTATTTGCTTAAACACTTTAAAGCAGTTGGTTGAGCATATTAAATTAAAATTAGCTACGATTGAAGTAACGGAAAAACATGTCGCCCGCAAACAAAATATTTATCGAAAAATCTGTTTAAAGAACATTTTTTTTGGTGATTTAGCTTTTTATCTACGTGTAAGCAACTTACGAATCAACATCCACACTCCGCCACTTGTGAACAGATCGACAAAGAGCTTCAGCTATTTATTTGTTTTTTTTATTATTTCTGCTCACACAATTATTCTTCAAAGAATTTCCATGATATCTCTGAACAACAGTGATTTCAATTCAATCGGGAGACACGAAATGGATGCAAATAGAAAAGGGAAACGAGCGGCAAAAGTTTCAAATTTCTTAGGGAACTGGATGTGTTTCAATTAGAGATGAGCAAGTGTCGTGACTTTTTCGTGTCACGCGTTGGTCAAGCGTAATTCGTGATTGCAATTCATTAAAATCACGTGTTTGTACTGAGTGTTATACAAATTTAAATAACTATAATATTGACGCAATCAAAACGTTAAGTTGAGCTCATTCTTTTCTGTGATCTTTGTGTACACAATACCATCCATACAAATGTATGTATGTATGTATGAATATGCTACAGAGTGTGTATGAGTTTTCCAAATTGCTACCGTCGTGGGTGATGGAAGTTATTGGGTTTGTGAGCGTGCATAGTCGTGAGAGCTTTGATTCTTGTCGTGCTAATCCTTACTCACGCGCACATCTCTAGGTTTAGTCTACATTATTTTTAAAAATATGTTTAGTGAAGTCTTCTCGTATATTTTGCTGAAGTTGGAATTATTTTATATTCTTTCCTGCACTTATAAACAGACAAGTGTAATTTCTATCTCCCGTTCGCTCTCCCCCGTCGTCATTAACATTGAAAGCAATGAAAGCGGAAACATCTCCAGCTTCTGCATTTAAGAACAGCAAGTACTCCATGTACTTCTCAAAATTTGTTTCTTTTGACTTAATTTTAATGTAAAAAAGTTTGCCTGCAAAGCTAGAGATCCTTCTTAAGCACATGTTTGTGCCTAAAGTTTCCTTTATGCAAACATTAACGAATTCATTTTGTATTAACTCATTTGTATGAAACACACTTATGTGGGTGTGTGCGCGTGTGTGGTTGTATAGAAGATGAATGTTTACTTGAAATAAATAGAAACTTTTGCAGGAGTCCTAATTTTCTAAATTCTTCTAATTATCCACAGCATCTAATATAATTATTACTTTGAAATAGTTTTCAGATCTTATAAAATAACAACGAATAACGATTATTTTACATGCGATCCCAACTACAGAAAAATATTAGTTTTAAATAACTTAATACAATTAACTCAGCATAAATGCAAATAATTTTCAAATTGTCATTCCATGAACTCACACCGCATTCTCGATAAACTCATCAAACTCGTCAATAGTTTCTTGAAAAATTTGTTTAAGTTTTACTGTCTCCGATACATTTACAACTACGTCAGCCAGCGACCAACGATAGATACACTTCGTACTAGCAACTGTTTAAGAGTTGTAAAATTTATCGTATTGTCGGTATCAAAATGCCCGATTGTTAAAATAACTCTTTATGCGCCTTGTTCTGAGTCGGATATGTCTGTTTTCTCGGCCTAGAATGGTACTGTGGCCGCTACTCTGCCGAAAGTCTTAAATGGCTTTTGTTTGTAATTTTCTAAATATTTTTGAACATCATTTTCTTAATCCCAAAAGTGATTAACCACTTGTTTTGTTTTTAATCTGAAAGGACTTAGTCCTCTGCTTTGTTAGCACAGAATATTGTCTTAACTAAAGCGAAGCTACTTTGAGTTTAAGCAAAAACTGAGACATCTTGTTTTTGTTTTTCAGTAAAACCACATATTCGTTTCTGTTCTCCACCGACAAAAACTAAATTAAAAATATTGTGCAATAAACAAAACAGAAGTTGAAGCAAATAATTTTATTTTGGCCACTGGAGCGGAACAGTTCAGTCTTAAGCAAATGGAGCATATTCGGTAGCTTCTTAAAACACACACATGTGCGTTTTTGTGTATACGGACATGCATACGTAAATACACATACATATACAAATAGCTTTCTCTGTTCAAAGAAGAAATATGTTACAAACAAACGTTTCTAACGTCCTTTCAAAGTTCGGACGACAGTTTAAAATACCACACGTAAACACCCCTTTTCTTGATTTTAGTTAAAAATTTTCTTCATTTCATAATACCAGCGACGAAAACTAAATACATACAAGACACACATACATACTCACTTATATATAAAATATATTATTGAGTTTCCGTATTTGTTAGGCGTTTTACACTAGTAAATTGCTCTTGATTTTATACTAATTTTTGAACCAAGGAACACCAACTATTTATTTGTGACAAATAAAAGAACATCAAATATTTATTTGTGACAAATTATAATGCAAAATTTAAAGAACAAAATAATGGAACCTTTTCCTGTAAACGCAATCTGTCAAAAGTGTTTCATTTCTTCGGTACTTGTGAGTGACTCTGTACGCGAGATGTGCAAGAAGGAACAAGCAATTATGTCTATTAAAACAAATTCAAGTGAAATCGAATGGCAGTGAGAAAAGTGCTGAGAATATATCGATTAGCGAATGTCTAGTATCAAATCTTTCAATGTACAACAAACACTCCAAGAATAATAAATTTGAAAACTTGTTCAACCTTGACTCAAGTTGAAATTATTTGGCATTGCAACGTACTGGCTTGAGAATGCGTGAATTGAATATTCATATTTTTTAGCAAACGTAGAAAATCAAGCTTAAAACAATTATTTCACAAGTGTGTCAGTTTCTGAAGCTTATCAATACGTTTCAATGAAATTAAGCAAGACAATTTCTGTAAAATTATTGAAACAATTTTCACAACTTTAGGCAGTATCATAAAGGAACTAAAGACAAATTATTTATACATGTATAACAAGTATTAGGGTAGCGCACTGAACAATAAATAATGACAGCGATTGTCGCTGCCATATATTTAAGAGGGCACTGCAGCTGCCTCCTTCGTCGGTACTGAAGCAAGAATTCGCCAAGACAATAAAAAATTAAAAAACTAAATTTATAGTACTGAATCTCCCACTTCTCGTCGCGCTCCTTCTGCACTCTCAACCCTCTCTTTTCAATAGTCACGACTAATGCATTCTATGACATAGTGGTCATAGGGGCATGAGTAGGGGTCATCCCTTGTAGAATATAAAAAGAATAACTACAAAGTAATTAGCCCACGTAAAACTGGGCAGCGAAAGTGTGTCTGATGATAAACACTCGTATCGTATAGGAAAATATTTAATTAGTTTAAGCGAGTTGTATATTAAAAGCAAAATCATCCGGCTAGCGACGCCACCGTGTAAACAATATCATCATGACGCCAATTAACGTGAACAAATCAAAATGGTATATCAAATATATTTGAATTATTATATTCTTCCAGCGAAAAGCGACATGCGTTGGCATACGAATGAGAAATATTTCCAACCCAAATAAAAATGCGTATGCGCCGGGTTGCATTCATTCAAAAGACCTGAAGAATCTGCATGCGTCCCTATTTCGAAACGCTCGTTAGAAACGTGGCTGATCGCATATCAATCACTCTCTTCGTTTTCAATTCAATTGTTTTTTCTGTTCTGCTTGTAAATGTAATTCAATTTTATCTGCCAGTGGTAGATAAAATTATAAGATCTTGTCTCTTAA
This sequence comes from Linnaemya vulpina, assembly GCA_963675445.1. Taxonomy (NCBI): domain Eukaryota; kingdom Metazoa; phylum Arthropoda; class Insecta; order Diptera; family Tachinidae; genus Linnaemya; species Linnaemya vulpina. Next base: position 553,114 of record OY776280.1, on the reverse strand, counting down.
CTCATCATTTTTACAGACGTTTTGCCGCATAATACCATAAGTTTTTTTTTTGTATTTTTCTTTTATATTTCCATCATAAAAGTTGAGACATACTCAACTCATCAAGTGTGAAGTTTAAGAATTTATAAAATAATTCGGAATTTCTTGAAAACTTACAAACCTCTTAACTCATGTCATGGCGATACTTCGCCTCCTCATAATAAACAGTCAGTTCTATTGACTTTGAGAAATATCACTGATAAATTGCTTAAAACAAGCTTTTGAATTTGTTGTGAAAAGTTTTTAATTATTAGCTAATTATGAAAAATGGTCGCATGTTATATTATTGTTAGCCGAAGCATATAAAAAGCTTAGAAGTCTAAAACTTTGAAGCCTTTTGCAATGAAAAAATATATACTATAACAATAAGTTAGACATACTTACAAAAGAAACGAATGGACAAGCATCGTTAGAAAAGTTATAGAATATATTTTGCTTTAAATTTGGTTTATTGGGATGCGTGTATGAGTTCGTACGTGCTTATTTTTCCATTAATTTTGGGTGACAGAAACTAAAAAGCAAATATGGTTTTCGCTCTTCAGTTATTGATTCTTTGCTCATTTTCTTTCTGGTAATAAGTTTTAAATAATAAGTAAAAATATCCTGACACGCTGTTAATATTGGAAAATGAAATGCGTCAAGACTTCTGTAACTTATTATTAAGGAAAAGTTGTAGCGAGGCTTTGCACACTTAAAACCATTATCTAAATAAGAGAGATACAAGTTAAAAGAGGCCAAACTATGCAAGTTGCCAGTATTCCAACTTTTATATTTTTACAAGTGCATTCTGGCGATATATCTTTCGTGCATATGCTGTATGTGATGCATGAAAAAATTCGTTGGATCTTGAAGAATTCTTTTGTGAACAGTGTACCGAAATCAAATTTAAATCACAAGTCTTACAACAGCGCAAATCACTATTATTTTCAAAATTTACTTGTAGACTTAGCGTAGACTGATAAACGACCATGAATACACAGCACAGTTAAAGTGCTGCTGGCGAAAAGGTTAACCAAACAACAGCTTCACAAAAATAAAACCATAAAACATTGTGTCTGATGAAGTGCAATATCAAAATAGCACTGTACACATTTTAAAGCTTTTTTATTTATTTTCCTTTTTTAATATCCTGTAGAATAGAAAAACACCATCAACTGCTCTATACACGATAGCAACCTCTCCAAATGAGCTAAAAATGCTTAAGCACTCAGTGCACACAAACTCGTCAGTTTGATTTACGTTCATATAAAAATGTAAATTGCAAACGTCTGTACTCAGAACAACAGTTGTTACAATTTGACGTTCGTACAGGTAAATAAAGGCAGATGCAAACAATTTTTATGACACTTTAACGATTTATTCAATTTATTTTACAACACACCAAGGCACCCAACCGACTGAACAATAAACTCAATAAATCTATTTAATAGGAGTTAAAGGCTTTACAAAGCTGTGATTTAAGGAAAAAAAAAAGAATTTTCGCAACAATACCAGCGACCATGGCATGGCGTGTGTCATATACGAGTGCACACACACATACGCAGTTGGCAAGCGAACTATTCGACTATAAAATTAATAAAAATTATTATTGGATTAATTGAACTCTTTTAACTACAAAAAGTAAACACAAATAGGATACATTTACGTGACATTGCATCTTATAAATCCGAATTGCAAGAAAACAATCTTTAATTAACTTTAACAACGTATTAGAATTAAAAAAAAATTTTCATCTTGCTAACAATTGCATTTGCACTCCAAGATTTAATACAAACTGAGCACAAGATGCCAAAGCCAAACAGTTTCTCTACCTCTTCTTCAATTATGCATCTATTTTCGACACGAAAGTGATGAAGCAAACGCTGAAGATGTCAGCGCCAGACCACTTTAACCAACCAAAAGCAAAACAGCAACAACAAGAACAAAAATCAACATCATCGTGAACAAAAATATGAGCACAATAAAAGTTTTTAGAGTCAAAGACGAAGAAAAGACGTCCATATTGGGCTATCCACAAATTGAATTGTTAACCTCGTATTTAATATTTAGATAAAACAGCATGTGACTGTACAAATTTTAATTCGAACCAAAAAAGGTCAAAAGCGTTCTAACACAAATCGTTATATTTACAAATACAACAACATCCTTATGATTCATAAAATTTACAAAATGATGACAATGACACCCACCACAACAGAAGCGACAGACCTTTTTCATAATAACAAATCCTCTGACGTTTGAAATGGATAATGCTTTTTCAAAAAGTACACGATATTCACCAAAAATATATTTACAACTCTTAAACGCAAAACAGAAGACGTGAATTCAGAAAGCAACAAAGACATCGAAGCCACAAATTGACATGCAATGAACGATGCGGTCACTCGTACTGCATTTATTTCGCCAAACTACAGCACATTTTTCATTTTAAGAATTCTATTCATTTGCTACCATTCAAAGATATCCAAAATATAGTTTTCTTGAATCGCTAGTCGTACAGGGATGGAAAAGGTCAAGGTTTCAAGAAATAAATATTTATTTTATTCAAAACCGTGCAACTAAACCCTTTTTAGAGTAGCCGATGGTTTTAATTACGCAGACACCTCCGTAAAGTGCCGACGGGAATGGCAATGAAAATGTTGAACAAAATTCTCAACACATTTTGTCAACAACAAGAACAACAACACAATAGACGGGTTGGAAGAAAAACATCTACAGAATCTTATAATTTCTGACACAATTCAATGAAAAATTTACTGTTCAGAAAGTGAGGCAAAGAAGTATGATTATAAATTCATTCGATAGTTGCGTTAGGAAAGTTGCCATGAAAAGAAATAAATAGCCAAACTACACAAGTCTTTAAACGGGAATAACCGTCTGTCCCACGAGGTCACTAAATATCTTTCTGTCGCCCGATTGCATTTAAAACAAAAACAAACTCTGCAATTTTGATTGCAGGATATCTAGTGCCATCATGGAACAGTGAGTCTATGTTTTGTTCATCATACACTGCCACTGAACTCCATACCAGGACCACAGTCGAGTTGAATAGTCAAACAAGCTACAGGTAGAAGAAAATTATTTGCGATCGGAACATTCATTGGCTCCTCTACACCAAACCGTCAGTACACTTAAGGCTCGATGCGTAGAAGTTTAAAACATTCCGATATTTATTTTACAAAACCTTATGAAAATTGTTCCCGAATATACGTAAATTTTTGAATCGATACAGATCCTGAATCAAATCAGGGGTCTGTGACGTATTTAATATGTCAATGTTACTTTGGAGTTTTGTCGCCAAGAGATTTAAAATAATTTTTAAATGATCATTTAAATTTGTGTCTAATGAGCTTTTTTTGTTTTGGTTTATCTCTTCCTTTTGTATTGTAACTGCTTCCCGTGGTTCCCCGTTCAGCGATTCTGAGCACTCTGTGCAAGGAGTTTCTTCAGTTCAATGTTTCTGCCATTTTATACATGATGAACAATGAGCAGTTTGGTCGCAGCACTGCATCGGCACAATACTTTTTACAGCTGGCGGGTTATTTGGGCATACCGGTGATATCGTGGAATGCGGATAATTCTGGACTGGAGCGACGTGCCTCACAATCAACACTTCAACTTCAGTTAGCTCCAAGTATAGAACATCAAAGTGCTGCTATGTTGAGCATATTAGAACGTTACAAATGGCACCAGTTTTCGGTAGTCACCTCCCAGATAGCCGGTCATGATGATTTTGTTCAAGCTGTAAGGGAGCGTGTAGCTGAAATGCAAGATCATTTTAAATTTACCATCCTCAATTCGATAATTGTAACGCGTACTAGTGACTTGATGGAACTTGTTAATAGCGAGGCTAGAGTAATGCTCCTCTATGCCACGAAAGCTGAAGCAATCACTATTCTTAGAGCTGCTGAAGATCTGAAGTTAACTGGCGAAAATTACGTATGGGTTGTTAGTCAATCGGTAATTGAAAAGAAGGATGCTCATCCCCAGTTCCCGGTGGGAATGCTGGGTGTCCATTTTGATACCAGTAACGCAGCGCTGATGAACGAAATATCGAATGCTATAAAGATCTACGGGTATGGCGTGGAGGCCTATGTGTCAGACCCGGCAAATCATGGAAAGAAACTAAATACGCAGTCACTATCGTGTGAGGATGAGGGCAGAGGACGTTGGGATAACGGAGAATTGTAAGTTCACAACGTTTTTAGTAACACGAGCTGTCAAATGAGACATGAACACTTCTCACAAACAGGTTTTTCAAATACTTGAGGAATGTTTCAATAGATGGAGACTTAAATAAACCAAATATTGAATTTACTGCCGATGGTGATCTAAAATCTGCTGAATTGAAAATAATGAACCTTCGCCCTGGCGCCAACAATAAAAATTTAGTATGGGAAGAGGTCAGTCAGCATTTTGATTGAAACATAATTTTTTTAATTGAATTCTATCCCGTATCAACCCATTGAAATTTGCAGATCGGTGTATGGAAGTCTTGGGAAACGAAAAAGCTGGACATACGCGATATAGCATGGCCAGGGAATTCACACGCTCCACCACAGGGTGTTCCGGAAAAATTCCATTTGAAAATAACATTCCTCGAAGAAGCACCCTATATCAATCTTTCGCCCGCCGACCCAGTTAGTGGCAAATGTCTTATGGATCGTGGTGTCCTATGCCGAGTGGCGGCCGACCACGAAATGGCTGACATCGATGTGGGACAGGCTCATCGCAATGAATCATTCTACCAGTGCTGTAGTGGTTTTTGCATTGATCTCTTAGAGAAATTTGCCGAGGAGCTGGGTTTTACATACGAACTAGTACGGGTCGAAGATGGTAAATGGGGTACACTTGAGAATGGTAAATGGAATGGTTTAATTGCCGAATTGGTAAATCGTAAAACCGACATGGTACTGACTTCACTTATGATCAATACCGAACGTGAAGCTGTGGTGGATTTCAGCGAGCCCTTCATGGAAACGGGCATTGCCATTGTGGTGGCAAAACGAACAGGCATTATATCACCCACTGCGTTCTTGGAACCTTTCGACACAGCCTCCTGGATGTTGGTTGGCATTGTGGCCATACAAGCTGCCACTTTTATGATATTTCTCTTCGAGTGGCTTTCACCCAGTGGCTACGACATGAAACTGTATCTACAAAACACTAACGTTACGCCCTACCGGTTTTCTCTATTTCGCACATATTGGCTGGTGTGGGCTGTCTTGTTTCAAGCTGCTGTTCACGTCGATTCGCCCAGAGGTTTCACCTCTCGTTTTATGACCAACGTTTGGGCGCTTTTTGCTGTCGTATTTCTTGCCATATACACTGCCAACTTGGCCGCCTTCATGATCACGAGGTACCATTCACATTCAATCTATTTATCACACTCGATTGATTTTTTTAAAGTTACTCTTTCCTTTTAAGGGAGGAGTTTCACGAATTCAGCGGTTTGAATGACAGTCGGCTGGTTCACCCCTACTCGCACAGGCCAACCTTTAAATTTGGCACGATTCCGTACAGTCACTCAGACTCCACAATCACTAAATACTACAAGGAAATGCACTATTATATGAGACAGTAGGTCCTCACACCACACAAACGTTTTAGCTGTAGCATTTCTAACTAACCCCTTTGCATTTGTAGATACCAAAAACAAACAAACAAAAAACAACTGCAATTATGAAAATTGAATAACATTTTCTTATTTTCTTTCCGTTTTATTTCTCTCTTGCCTATTTCGCCTCCCGTGTTGCTCTTTACTCTGCCTGGTCATCAATACTTGCGTAGATACAACAAAACAAGTGTGGCGGATGGTGTTGCGGCTGTTTTAAATGGCAACTTGGACTGTTTCATTTATGATGGCACTGTTTTGGATTATCTAGTGGCACAAGACGAAGACTGCCGCCTGATGACTGTTGGCAGCTGGTATGCAATGACAGGTAATGAATGCGTCAGCACATTTTTAAGATTTTTAAGCCACACACTTACGTAATTGCTCGTCTTCATCGCTTGCTTTTTTAATGCAACAATTATAGGTTACGGCTTGGCTTTTAGCCGAAATTCAAAATATGTTCAAATGTTCAACAAACGCCTGCTGGAGTTTCGGGCCAATGGTGATTTGGAACGCTTGCGTCGCTACTGGATGACCGGTACATGCAGGCCGGGTAAGCAAGAGCACAAGTCATCTGATCCTCTCGCCTTGGAACAGTTTTTATCGGCATTTTTATTGTTAATGGCTGGCATTTTGTTGGCGGCATTACTGCTCCTACTTGAACATGTCTACTTTAAATACATACGGAAACGTATTGCAAAGAAAGATGGAGGACACTGTTGCGCTCTCATTTCCCTCTCTATGGGAAAATCGTTAACTTTTCGTGGTGCGGTCTATGAAGCCACCGAAATACTTAAGAAACACCGCTGCAATGATCCCATTTGTGACACCCATCTGTGGAAAGTGAAACATGAGTTGGACATGACTCGCCTAAGAGTGCGGCAATTGGAAAAGACAATGGATAAACATGGTATTAAAGCTCCTCAATTAAGGTACTCTTCAGTAAATTATTATTCACTCAATCCCATTGAACAAATCCACATGCAAATATTAAATAAACACTCTCTGCTTTTAGACTTGCTTCATCATCGGACTTATTAAATCACCATCATCTTAAAGAACGGCCTCCTCTGATGGGGAACTTGAGTCTAGCGGCCAGTGCACAAGATTTATACAGGTGGTAAGTTTTTCGTTCACTAACCCTTTTCTGCATGCAACCTTTTATGTACGAGTATTTAACAATTCCGCGAATAATCATTTTATTAGTTGACATCCTGCCCGGCATGTTTCATTATTGTCCGAATATTAAACTAAGTTTATATACTAACAGAATAAATATTTACTTTAGTTTTGTTGTAAATGCACGAAAAACCAAACCCAACCCAAATATCATTCCCATCTAGAATCAAACTTTTTCAAAATATCAGACTTCAGCGCCTAAAATCAGCAAAAGGGTGAAAAGGAATTGACACTTTTCTCGGCGCCTCAAACATTTACGAATTTATTTCATTTTACAACTCGACGTGGAATATTTTTGTCGAATTTCTTTATCTCTTGCTATAAAACAAAAAAAGAACTGGTCTTGCCACCGTTAACTCAACCTCTTTTTAGATGGTTTTATATCTGCAGAGATATTTCAACACCATTCTAGAGTTCTACTTTCAATAAACGTACACACATGCATATATATATTCATACATACATATATATATATATATATATATATATATATATATATATATATATTATCTCGTTGGTCATTATAAGTGCGCAAGTGTCTGTATTCTAGAACGCGTGAAAACTATGTTGAACACCCTGCAGCTAAATTTTGAAACTAATTCCATTTTGGCACAGTGATAATTCTGATATATCGAGTTTTACAATGATCGGAAAATGCAAAAACCACTCTAGTTTTCACATGGTATACAAAAATGAGCCAGTTGGGCGCCCTTAACAACCGATTTTGGCCTTTGATGATTTGATATATGAAAAAATAACAGATCTAGAACTACGTCCCTCACACACATACACATATATACTTACATCCATATGTAAATATCACAACCCGTCTCTCTTCCAACCGAACTCCTTAGATTCCAAATTATTATCATGTTTCTTCGATCCAGCTGTGATCAAACCTCCTGAATTGCACAAATATATATTTCTTGCATCATGCCCCTAATATATTTCTACGCCCAAAAAAATAATGATAAATTCATATAGAACGCAAACAATAAAAGCTGTTTAATTTAAAAGGTAAAATTTAAAAAAATATCAACATTAAAGAACCAGTGCGAAGATTTTGTTGTCCATGGAGTTAGTGCACATATTTCATAAAGCTCCGCGGCACACATATTCATTGCTGAAAGCTCTCCTGCTACTGGATCATCTGTTTATAGTTGGTTGCCTTTTAATATACTCGTATTTTTATGTGAGAACATGCTCTCGTACTGTGTACGTACGTGTAAAAGGTCGATTTTTATTCAGCTGGGAAAGCTGTTGACTAGATTCTTTGTGGATGTAAATTATTCCAACAATTCTTTACTGAACTGCACGATGTGTCGTACTGAAAGAATACAAGAGCATTATGAAGTTTCTTATCATTATTATGATGGGTGTATTAAAGTGTATATGGACATGCTCATACATATAGCATACGTGTGTATGCATAACGCAAATGTATGTGTGTGCATATCTTGTCTGGTGTAAATATTTGTTTATCCTGATGTTTAATATTTACAATATCATTTTTATATGACAACAATAATGAATTACAATAAACTACTTTTGTCTTGATTTCAATTTTGGCACGAACCGCACTCACAAACTCTTGCCAATTCACTTGTTTATTGTTTTAAGCCAGCCCACCAAATATATCCAAGCAAGTATCTGAATAAACATTCGTTTTGCAATAAATTTATTTATACGTATTTAGATAATAAGTCCGATAATAAGAAAAAATATCAATAAAATCGTAAGACGCGGGTCAAATTGCTATTGATGGAAAATATTAGAGCCAAGATATTTCAGTTGCAGGAAAGAAATGATCAGAGCGACATATGCAAATGTAATTTAGGCCTTAATAAGAAATATTTTAGCGTCTGCATACCGCATACGGGCTTGAAAACAAATTTATTTTGAAAATAGTTCAGAAGCTCGCGAGCTTTGGAATATGTCTAATGGAATTTTTACAAACACCCTTCGGATATACTTTGCATTTGCTAGCCCCCGACACCAAAAAATAGACATCGTGTTCAGACACCTAAATGGAGCCTTAACCAGAATTGCTTGGCTGAAGCGCTTTCCTGGATACTGTTGTTGGAAACAAGGAATCGTGTATACTTATATCAGAAAGTGAAGGTTGGTAAGTGAGAGTTGGCTATCTCTCGCTTACAAAGTTGCTTTCCGGTGGACCATAATTTCTGCTGGACAATATTGTTTATATGTTTGCATACGCATATCATTTTCTCATAAGCCGCAGCCTTGAAAAACAGTTTAGGTCTAGTTCATATTAAGAAAAACTTTTTTAGAAGAATTTTTTTTAATAATAGAAGTTTTGTATGCATAAAGAAAATTTTAGTTAGTCTTATGTGTTCAAGGCCGGCTAGCCCGTATGTTGGATGGAAATTCTGATGTTAGGCAATCAGAGAACAACAGAAATGTTTCTGTTCTGGAGATACACAGACTTCCAATTATTTAAACTCCCAACTTATTAGCTCTTCATATTACAAAGAACTTTTCAATATAAAATGCATTGAAACATCTATGCGCAGCCGAAGATGCTGATGGAATAAGAAATTAGTTGATTAAAATGTTTACAAACAATATTAAAAAGAATGTAAAGACCCTAATCTTAAAACACTAGATTTAATGTGTAAGTCTATCACACTACACAAGTTATTCGCTTCTAATCACACTGGCGCATAACAGTAAAATATGTGCTTTAACACTTCACATATTCAAATATATACATAAGTACGTAGTTTTATGTAAATAATTTTTCATAGTGCTTCAAACCAATTTAATATCAAATTTGTCTTTCAATTTATTTCGGCAAACAAATCGCAGGTCCTACAAAACCGAAATAGCGGAAATGGAAACAGTGCTGTAAAGTTCAGAGCATAAGCGAAAATTGTTTTACGGCGAAAAACGTTGGACTTACATACACACACGCGAGGAAAATCAACAACAAACACAATATCAACTGACAAGTAAAATATGGAAGTGCTGTTGTAAAAGGAAAATTATAATCTGGAACTTTTGCCGCAGTTGTACGTTAACAATGAAAAAACTCAATATTAAATAAATATGTTCACACGTTTACACGTGTACGAGTCTGTATTCATAAGATACACTTACATTTGTGCACACACGGGTGGATATATGGATGCGAAACTATTGCATTTGTTGCACTAAAGCAATCCAACTCTAAACTTCCCAATTTACACTTAAAAAAACCATGTAATCATTCCCCGAAGAGACGCCTGTATTAAATATTTAGTAGGTTATCTTCAGCGAAACAAGTGCGATATTTACCCTGTCGGGAACCGAATAGCTAACTAAAAAAATTGTTAGTTTTAAGCTAATTTTTATTGACTAATTTTTGTGGTTATCTACCACGAAATGCAAAGTTTGCATGAAAAAATGTGCTTTGGGTTTTTATATATTGATTTCAAAATATGCGGCCGACGAACAGAGTATTTTTAATTTATTCACTTTTTTAAAATTGATATTTATTGTTCAAAATAAAACAAATATATTAACGCCACAAACATTTTTTAAATATACTCTGCAAAATAAATGTAAAAAATTCGAAACCTTTAAGAAATTGCAGCTGTAATTGAGGACTATGTGATAAGACCACAAATTCACACATAAGAAGTGGTCATCGGCAGCATGGTCTACGGGCCATATATAAATTGACAACTAATTTCGAGTTAATATAAAAACCTGCTTGCCAATGGAAAAGCAATTAGCTTGCAGCTGACTGCAAATGTTAACTAAACGCCCACGCTTAAGAAACTAACTTTTGGTTAAGTGCAAAGTAACGCAGAGTCGGGCAATTGACTACCTCCCAGGACATGGCAATATTAATGTAGTTATTTGCTTCCATTCAAAAGTCTCTGTCAGCACTGGTTGCGAAGTAGTTGGCTTAAAGTTGATTTAAAATTAGTTGAGTTTCCGACAGGGTACGCATGGAAGTGCACGTACATTTTACATGTACATATATACATGTATAAATATGCATGTATCTCTTTCTACAACTAATAACACGAGGAGTTGGGCACTAGATAGCTTTTATTACGAAAGGATATACTGTTAAAATCTTAAAAACAAAATGCAGCTGACGGACAAACAATGTACACACGTTATTCACTTAAGCCCGCATATGCGTTCTACTTTTACACTATAAACGCAATGTTCTTAAGACAAATGTGCCCTTTGGCACACAATCGACAGTGTTGTAAATACAAAACGAAAACGGAAACCCAAGTTCAACTTATTGTCCTACTACATACTTTTACATAAATAGCTACTACATACTACAAACGAGTGCATAAGATTGTAATTTATGGTCTTGTTTAAAGACAAAACTAATGAATTAAAAAAAGCATTAAAAATTCTAAGAATTGTTAACAAACACTCACACCCATGCAAACACCACAACTGACAGATAAGCCACTCACATTTTAAAATCAAAATAGTTAAGTATGCTAAACCAAAAAGAAAAAAAAACAAAAGAAAACAAAAGAAAACTGAAAAGAGCTTTAAAGTTTTTAATAATATTCAAACTATGTATTGTAATTTTTTATGAAATACTACACGTACTTGCTCGTATACTAGTACATCTACCTAATAATAAAGCTTTTAAGATTGATGCTATTGAAATCTTTAAAGTTTTTTGAAACAAGATATATTTAGGAATTCGCAACAACTCATCACACAATTTTCGTCATTAAAATGCATTGAGCAAACAAAAACTCATTTACAAATGCAGAATTTGAGGGTTTCTGTTTAGAACAGGAAACTAATTCTGTATTCGAATGTTAATTTCAAATGTTTTTAGCTGATAGAACGTAATTTATGTAATTGTTGCTATGATTTTAAAACTTATATACTAAATATTGTGATCATTTTATGAATTCTCACAGAAAACAAAAACCTCAAATCTCGCCCTTTCGAAATTTTTTATTTTTTTTGCTTTTCTTAGTTGTCTCGAAAAAGCTATTTTCAGCACAAAAATGTCTTCTACTATTCCCATTTCTTATTTACTGGCAAATGATACGCTGAAAATGAAACAGGGTTAAAATATTTTTAGAAATTCAAACGAAAAAAATAAACTATTTACATTTTTTAATATACCGACAAGAGTTAGTTATCGTTCCTTCATGAATACAAGGACGAGCACATATTGTATATATTCGAACATAAATAATATTAATATATTTGTTGCTTTTTGTAAGTGCCATAGCAAGGCAAATTCACTTTAAAAGGTAACAATTGCAATTTGTACTGGACTCAATCTTGTATAAATATATAAAGTTTGTGACAGCGCCTGAAGAGTGAATTCGCCTTGCGCCATAGTTAAAAATATATGTTTATTGTTAGAGTTCTCGAATGAGTTTACTATAAGAAGAAAAATACCAATTGTTTACAATTTTTTATAATGGTTTTAAAATTTATTTTAAGAAAATTATTATGTTATGTATTGAGGAAAAGAAAAGAAAAACACAAATCGTATTTACGTACAAATCTTAGGACATTTATGGAACAATAATAGATTTCAGTAGCAATAGGGTTTGCCTTCTACTTGTATGATGATAGTGGACGTATTTATTTCCGATCATTTTTTATTTAATAGAGTAGGCTTTCATAGCCATCAAAAATATATATCTGGTTTCTTTTCGTTAAAGGTTTTATCAAGACTTATTAAGTGATAATTTGTTTAATTGTGGAACTTACAACCTATTTAGCACTTACGACACTCTTGTGAATTCCCATGAATGGTATGTATGATGTATCGTGCATGAGAATATTATACATTTAGCTGAAACCATTGAAAGATCTTCAAGTCTTTCATTTGAGCCAATGACATCTGTTTTTGCATTGCATTGCAAAATACGCTGGGGTTAACATTTTATATTAAATTATTTTAAATTTAAAATATGTATGTATATAAAAAAGTTATGTAGATACATACAAACAAAATTTAAGGCGCTGCGTAAGAAATTCAAGCAATCAAGGACATGCAAAATGCATGCACTCAATGCGAACGTAGAAAATCGCTTGGCTCAAAACTTCATAAAAACTTTGTTGTTATTTCTATTTAATGCTGAATTAAATTTAATTGAAATATATGAACAAAATTGCCTAAACCAGTGTGTTGAAATGAATTTTTAAATTTTATAAATACGTATTATCAGGTACATTTTTTACACATACATACATATGTAAATGAATACACACATATGTAAGTAAATATATAATTTTAGGCACCACTTGATTTTCATACCAAACGCATAGAGAATAGGGAGTAGCTTCGCATTTCAAAACATGTTAAAAATTTGAATGAAGAGCTCAAATAAATTTTTGAAACCTTTGAAATTTTGTTTTTGTTTCCGTAAAAATTTCGATTCCGTGACGTCCTTTAAACAATTAGGCTTTTAATTTTGACACATTAAAATTACAATGTATACAGTTTTCTAAGTTTTACTGCTTTGCGCTGTATGTATAATTGATTATTATATTTTAATGCATAATTAATTTCATTCTTCTTTATAAATAAAAACAATTCGACTATAAGTGAGAATTTTCAATGTAATATTATTGTGTTAATTTAACCATAAAAAGTTTCAAGATATTTTGAAATTAACAAAACAATTAACAAGAAGAGAGGAATGGAAAAAGCAAAACAAGTTAACATTACATGATATAAGTAGTTAGTAATTTTAAAAGTTAATATACACATGCATACAATTAAATAATATAACAGTAATGTGCAAATATAAAAATATTATTGATATATAGACAGTCGCCAAAATTTTATTAAGAAAGAAACAAATGATTATTTGAATACATACATATATATATATATATATATATATATATATATATATATATATATATATATATATATATATAGATATAGATATATACGCATGTGATTTGTATAAATAAAATATTAAAAGCCGGATTGCAAACAATAAAAGCTTGAAAATCAATGCAAAACTAATATTTCGAACAACTCTGTACGCAAAGGGTATTCATGGATCGAAAATTAGATCATATATGATGCAGTGGCAATGTTTCTGTCGATATATTATTAACATTGATTTTTGTGTACATCGAGAAAATAGTGTCGTTGCGGCAAACTTGAAACATTATCGCTTACAGAAGATATGATGGATAACAATAGCACTGTCACAACGAAACTTTTTTCTCAATAATATAATACTATTAACAAAGTAAGCAATTGAAATATTTATTTTTCCCACATGGAATTCTAAAACATGTTTTATGAAGAAATATTTTTAAGTTTAAAGAAACCTCATTGCAGATTTAATATTCTATTACACTAAAAAGTGAAAATTTAAATAATTTAATATAAATCATAAATAAAATTTAAATGTAAATCATTGTTGCAAAACATAAATGAAATTGTCACTTTTACTAAAAACTATATTAAAATAATTGATGGTAACTAAAAAAATATAAAACTAATTTAACAAATGAAATTAATTAAAAATTGTTGTGGTAGATACTGAGCAAAATAATAAATGCAATAAATGTATACATAAATATTCAAATTGAGTTTTCAATTACATATTACCTTTCAAGTAAACTAATATTTTAAACGTATAACATTATTATTACATGTACGTGCGGTGTACATACTATAGTAAAATTCCTAACAAATTTGCTAAGCAGTTTTGAAAGCTGCACTTAGCTGCAGCACGTTTTAATTCGGCTAAGCCACTGGTTAAAGTGCTCAGAATACTATTTGAGTATACGGGATATGAAAGGAAAGTGACGAGCAGTAAAAACACATATGAAGAGACTCCACTATCAACCTACTATATATAAAGCATATATATTTAAGTCGAGAAAATTACAATATTTTCACATCTGAATTTAAACATTGAGCATTTATTATGTACATATGTGTATATATAATGTCAACGTTTACAAGGTTGCGTTTAAGAACGCATCACTTTATATAGTTGCGTCGTAATTTACATCTTGGAACTCACCTTATTGTGTACATATGCAAGTACATTCATTTCAGTTTATTAGCTTCTCCATGAATTTTGGTTAAACGGATATTAATATTAAAAAGCGTTTATTGAGTAATGCATTAAGTGTAAAACTAAAGAATGATAATTTTATTCTGCTAGATCTTACTGTGTAGAATATTAAAACACCCATTCGTAACGCAACACAAAACTCTTCACAACATCCATATGTACACGTCAGGGACAATAAGACTAGTATTGTGTGAACACCGAAGATACTCCACATAAGAATTAGTACATATCTTATCAATAAGACTTTCGTCGTCTGACCACAGACTAAGGAATTAAAAAGAAATTGACAAATCAATCCTTGGTGTGATATGATACTTACGGTAAGTATGTTCTGATTTTTTGTTTCAATTCAACTTTAAAATCATAGCTTTAGTTATTTTTATTTGAGTTAATGCTTCAATTTACAAAAATAATCGCAGAATTCATATGTTTGCTAATATAAAATTATGTGCATATAAAATTAAACCTCGATTATTCGGCTCTCGTGGGATCGGCACCAGCACGGATAATCGAAATACACGATAAATAGAGGTTATATTAATTTATACAGATATAATTTTTTTTAAATTTATTTTTATATAAACATTCGATTTAATATATATATATATATATATATATATATATATATATATATATAATGGACGGCATAATAATCATAGATTCTAACTTCCAAACTTAAATATATGCATGTATATAATGTATATATACCTAACAACTACAAAAATATAAAATAAATGGAATGGAATATATTTTTATATTTATATATAACCATGTAAACTTCTTGATTGACTGTGATGTCGAGGTTGTTGATACCCAGGTTCCTGCATTTCCATTTGCATAACCAAATTCTTTTGTTCACCTCTCATATCATATGCATCGCGTGCTTCGCGATGAAGTATTAAGGAGGCCAATCCCAATAAAATAAACGTTACAACGGCCAGCGCATACGACCATCCCAACACGTTAAATTTTGGATACATTAGCCAATCACGGCGATAGGCGCATCCACCGAATATACATACAGCCAAAAACATAAATAAAGCTTGAAGAACCAATTTATATTATTGTAGATAATTAAAATAAATAAATAAAATTAATTTTCTTACAAGAGAGAGCAGTGCATAAATATGAAATCCGAATAAGCAACCACTCATACTGCAGTACACCTTTTATTGGTAATCGAATAATAGTTAGGGCCAAGATAACCAAAACAATAAAAACAAGTATAAACGATAATGTAACAAACGCCTGAACTGCCATCAGCCAACCTGGCAAAAGCCATTCACGTATAACATAATATTCCTGAAAATAAATCAAAATATATACATATGTATGTGTTATGTGGGATACGTTGTTTATTCAAGTGAGTTACTGAAGAAAAACTGTATAGAAGTATCCAATTGGTGGTATTGTTTTCACGTGACGGCGACAAATAGTTAAAGGATAAGTGGGAGTATTTATAAAAAAGTTCAGCTTTTATTGAGTTAACTTATATTCCAAAACAACTTATATATATATATATATATATATATATATATATATATATATATATATATGCATTGTGTTGCTACTATGAAATATATACAATAATAACGTTAAATATTAATAAATTTAGTAATAAATATCAAATACTATTCAACAACCTAATGTAGAAAGGTTTACATAGTATGTAAGTAGCTCACAGATATTTACGTATCGTTAGTTTTCTAACGCAACCTCGTAACTCAAAGGCTTTTTATAAAAATTTATTTAAAAATTTGTACTTACATATGTATGTACATATTTTTTATTAACTATGAATTATGGAATCTTTCGGTAATTTATAAGGCAATATACTATATGTTAGAGATAACTCAATATATATATATATATATATATATATATATATATATATATGTATATATATATATATATATATATATATATATATACATGTATATATATATATATATATATATATATATATATATACATGTATATATATATATATATATATATATATATATATATATATATATATACATATATATATTCAGAGTCGAATATTATATTCGACTCTGAAAAGTTTTTGTAAAATATATCATACGAGGTACGTTAACATCCAAAAAATTTTTCAATATGATACTAAATTTTTCATAATATTCGTATTCGGATTAGGCGATATTGTTTCAGGTGCTCCCATTCGTGTTAGAGAAAATTTTTTCGACACGGAAGATATATGTTCGATTGAATAAATAAAATTAAAAAAGAACAATATTTTAAAATTGATGCTTTAAATGGTGTTTATACGATCGAACGACATCTTGCAACAGACATTATTTAACTAAACCATAAATAACTTAGATCAAATTCAAACTCATGCCCTATGTAAATAATTATACATACGTATTTATTACCTATAATAAATGATTGGAAATAAAGACTTACTTGACTGAAAATGTTGTGGCAGCCCGTAAACTTCCGTTGAAACTGAAAATTGGGGTAAGTGTAGTCTTTAAAACAATATATCCATAGTCCCATATTTTTAAAACTGCTTCGCGTTTCTTCATACGACTCAATCCAATAAGGGGAGCAGAATGACATCATCATGAAGAAATATCCCAAAAATGTAATAATGGCTCCAAACACAACGCCATCTTCAATGTTAAAATATTTTATTTTATAATATACAATGGTACATACCCATAACCATTAGCGAAGGAATTTTTAATAGCATAACACTATACAAAACATTGGTTTAAAAATCTTTATAAGTACATACTATATAAATATTTACATTCTTTTGTAATGGATCTGGGTACCTTTGGAATTCAAAATTTTTGTATAAGTATATGAATTACTAGTATTAATATACAGGAGAGAATATATTCCCTCAAAAGTTGATTTGCAAGGACATTTATTCATTAAGCCTCACAACTCGATCGCTTATGCTTTTCTACAAACCATTCTATACTCACTTGTTGCACACGGATAATCGTTCTTTCCACTTTCATTGTCGGCTACATCCGTAGATGGCTGCTTTCGAAAATTGTGCATTTTTAACTCTTAAAAAATGAGTTTAAATATTACCTAAATTATTTATCTTTATTACAATATTTACGTATATACACAAAACACAATGAAGTGAAGAGACAACTAGAGAAACGCCCTCTTCAGGGTTGTTTAATTAGTATTAATAAGAAATCTAGGTACCAAAGCGAATTTATAACAGTGGCAACGAGAACTGCCATGGATTAAATAAAACTCAGCCCTTGCATATCATTGGATCAGCTGATGGATAAGTACCTTAAATCGTCTTGGCCTATACAAAACTTCCTATATAAATTTTTTTTAAGAACAATCAAGAAACTGATTTAAGCATACGTTCACGTGTGAATTTCTATCTCTGTTGTTATATGAACCTAACAATATCTTATGCACATGCATATGGTATTTCAAAGAAAGCAGATGTTAAAATATTATTAACACACCATATAAATGCCTACAAGTTTTACGTACAATAACTTTCTACGTATATAAAATATTGTCGGTAATATATTCAAGTGTATTGTAATAGATTAGTGTGGTTACCTCTAGTCATTCATATATTGTAGGAGATATATGCTAAAAATCATCAACAGCACGCATCGATTGACTAAAAATGGTGGATATCTTTTTGTAGGGTAAGCCGTCCCCTATTGGCGATCATTAGAACTATTAAGTACAGAAATTTTCAACTCTGGATAACCGCAGCAGCATACGTGGACAAATAACTTAAGAAGATGTAATTGTCAAGTCAGCAGAGAAAAAGGCAGCTGTCAGAATAGGTATGTCAAAAATTTATTCTACATATTCTCTGACATATAAATGTAGAGAATTCAACATTTGATTGCTGTGCATATCAAACCATATTGTAAGTAGTTGTATACAGCTTTCGTGTACAATGCAAACGGAATTCTCGTCCATTTTGTTATCGCACCCAGTGGCATCCGCAACGTAAGTAGAATGTGGAACGCTAGTGAATTACAAAATAAATTATTGATAAAAAAGTGAAGAATTAAAATGCAAAGTTATATGTAAATTAAAATATTTTATCATTAGTAAGATTCACATCTTGCAAATAAAAGAAGTGATATGTTAAAAATAATGATTGTGCGACACGTGTTCCAAGAGTTAAATGAGGTTATGTTTAATTTGTATATATTTTCCAGGTTCCGTAACTCGTAAAACGTTAAAATGTCGGGAGGCTTAGATATTTTATCCCTCAAAGAGGAAGATATTACCAAGATGTTGGTAGCCACTACCCATTTGGGATCCGAGAATGTCAATTTCCAAATGGAACAGTACGTTTATAAGCGTCGTCCTGATGGTGTTAACATCATTAACTTGGGCAAAACTTGGGAAAAATTGATTTTAGCTGCACGTGCTATTGCCGCCATTGAACATCCCCAAGATGTAAGTTAAGAAAATAATTTGAATAAAAGTTGCTTTTTGTATGATGATTAATATACTAATCTTTCGGGTCTGAAATTTAATGATGTCCACTTTATATCTGATAAATATATTACTAAAATAGCGAATTGTTTTGGATTGCGTATATTATTGTAATTTTCCATTGCAGGTTTTCGTTATATCTTCACGTCCTATTGGTCAACGTGCTGTGTTGAAGTTTGCCAAGTATACTGACACCACTCCAATTGCCGGTCGCTTTACACCTGGTGCTTTTACAAATCAAATTCAGTCCGCTTTCCGGGAACCCCGTCTATTGGTGGTAACCGATCCCTTAACTGATCATCAGCCCATTGTAGAAGCTTCATACGTGAACATACCAGTAATAGCTTTTACCAATACCGATTCCCCACTCCGTTACATTGATATAGCCATTCCATGTAATAACAAATCTCCACATTCTATTGGTTTGATGTGGTGGTTGCTCTCTCGTGAGGTTCTTCGTCTTCGTGGCACAATCTCACGCAGTGTGGAATGGCCCATTGTCGTCGATTTGTTCTTCTATCGTGATCCTGAGGAAGCCGAAAAAGAAGAAGCTGCGGCTAAGGAGCTTATGCCTGCTCCTAAAGTTGACGAAGTTGTTGATCACCCTGTAGAAGAATCAACAAACTGGGCTGAGGAAGTTGCCGCCGAAGCTGCTGCCGGAGCTGAAGATTGGAATGATGATGCCGCCAAAACATCATGGGGAAATGATGCCAACTTCTAGAAAATTTATTTTGCTTTCAAATGTAAAATATTCAAAGAATAAATGATTTCTTAAAAAAAATTCTGTGGAGTAGCTGCTGTAAATCGGTTCAGAAGGTTATGGATTGAAATTGTAATGTCATTAGGATACTGAATGTGCTTCTCTGGGAATCAATGCGTTTGTTATTCCAACTTGTAGGTTCTACTAAGACAATTGCGTTAAGTTCGAGGTTTTTTTTTTTATTAATGGTGGGTGTATCAAGAATATTTTATTACAATAATATGAGAATCGGTAATCAGTACTGATTTCGAGGTCATTGCACCATTTTCACAGTTTTTACCGTACTGGTCCTTGGGAGTATCAACTATTAAAAGACAATGGTTTAAATTGAATATGAGAAGTTCTTATAATTCTTTTAGGTTATCTTTGCTTAGTACGAAATTTTACGAGCCTGATGACCGTTACAATTATTTTAGTTTTGCATACCGTTTCCAGAGATATTGGCTATAATCAGAAATAGGTAATAAACCATAACGTACGTAGCTTTAACGGAAGATAATTTTTCCTATAAATTTCGTTAATTTGACATATTTGAAAACGGAAGTTTATTGTCCTAAAATGCAACATGTTTTTAATTCTTCATATTAATAATTAAGTCACATCGCAGTCAAAAATATTTAGAAACATCACGCAATACGGTTTTAATACATTTTAAACATGCATTAAGGAAAAAAGCTTATATCTCTATATTATGTGAGCAAAGAATGGTCATAATACCATAGTCCAAAAATATGTATACCGCTGTTTGTAATGTTCCTAGTTGTAAAGTGGATATACTGTAACTGCTATTCTTATATGAAACTCCTACTTGGTTGACAAAGTTCCTTTTACAATTCATCATCACAAGTTTATGAGGAATCAGCAACGATTTGTCTCTCTTTTTATTAGGGCCTAAATAACTCAAACCATAAAGACTTATTTCAATCGATATATAAATGTGGACGCCGCATCTGTATAAGTAGACGTGACTTGTGAAAATACAAAGGAATTGAAAGATTTCGGATACCTAACCATATGTAGTTGGGCACGCAAGTGTCACGAGAGATTTCTAAAATATGTATATTCGTGCCAACTTGGATATTTTTAAGCATGTAAAAGTCGGTTTAATTTATTAAAATAACTAGTATTTATTACTGGTAATATATGCATGTATATATAAATTTTAATATGTTATACATTCTATTAATATTGAGACAACTATAATTCAACTAATTCCAAATATGTATGTACTTGAATTTTGTATAATGCTTAAACTATCAAGGCTCCAAATTTGAACACTGACATGTCCGTATGATAAACTATTTTATAAACGAAAAAACCCCAAATTATTAAATTAACTTATTACTAAGGCCGAAAAAAAAACTTTTAGCTTTTTTAGTGTTCTCATTTAATTTTAATAAAATTTATATTTCCACTGATGCAAGGTTTACGTTTGCTATATATATATATATATATATATATATATATATATATATACATATATATAACAATATATATATATATATATATATATATATATATACATATATATAACAATATATATATATATATATATATATATATATATATATATATATATTTATACATACATATATATAACAATATATATGTATATATATATATATATATATATATATATATATATACATATATATAACAATAGTTACACAAGTCATTTTAGAAAAATTCTAGATATATGAACGAATTTTAATAATAAAATCTCAAACAATAATAAATATTTAACGAATTATTATGACGAAAAAGTTATTCTATAGGAGAATAAAATTCATTATTTACACTTTTTAATACATGCAATTATCCATCTGCATTATAAAAAGCAAAGGTCGTTGTCACGCGTCATTTTTTCCCCTCTGAATACTTGTTAAACTTTAAAAAGATTATTTGCAAAAGAACTATATATAATATAAGAACTGTTAATTAGTGAAGTTTATTATAGAGCTCTTAAAGTTAATATAAAACTATTACAGTATTTTATAAAATATAAAAATATATAATTTAAAAAATAAACGCAAATTTTCTTTTAAAACATATCGCAGTAAAGAAAACTTAGAAAATGTTAGTTGTTTTTAGTAATTACAAAAGTAAATATTTTTTTATACATACGTATGTATGTCTAGATTTTTTTCGTATGTCATTATAAAAATGTTAAGACTTGGTGCAATTCGATACGAAAAGAAAATAACACAAATCAGTATGTTATTATCGTTGTAGTTCGAAAGTATTTTCTTTCGAATCGAATTACAAAACTAAATTATTTGTATGCATGTGTACAATAGTTGTTTTAATGATTATTAATATTAATTAATTCGTATGAGCGTTACATTTTAACAGCATATCAAGATAATTATGAATTTATGCCAAGGTATTTTCTTAAGTAACTCAAATCAATTGAAAAGATTAATTTTGATATTTTTCGTATAAAAATGCATTATTTCTTAAAAGGATTTGGTCTTGCTTTAAATGTAGCAGCTTTTCTTAATTCCTTGATGTGCTCCTTCTCCAGCCTATGACGTTCCTCTTCCTCCTAAAACAAAAAAATATAAATTATATGCTAACGATATGCAAAATCAATATAAGAAGATGATCTTTTCGTAAGCTTAGAATATATCAGAGATTTGTATAAATTTCATTTTTCCATATCAGAAATTCGAAAACTGTACTCGCACATTTGATTTAAAAAAAAGGAAATCCAAAAATTAACTGATTTATTCAATATTGTGAGGGTGTAAATTATTTGTAAACTATGAGCAATTACCTAAAAGATAAATAAGTACAAATTTTTTAGCAATATTATTATACAAAAATAATGTTTACGTTTTCTTTATTGAAAGTCTGATAAATATTATTAGTCTCATATGTTTTGTTATTATTGTTTAAATTCTCAAATGGCTACAACCTCACAGCTTTTTAATAAGTGATACACAGACGTTCAATTTCCTGGAGTTATTGCAATCTTTTGAGAAAAGTAAAATAGTATTTATTGCTCGTGTATGACTCATTTATTTTTTCTGATATCAACTTTTTTACCAATAAAAAATATGTACGTACAAACATATATAAGTATGTACATAAAAGTCGGTTTCATAGCACAAAATTTTATTGAAATATGTGTACCATTATTTATAGCCTTGTCCCTGTTTTATAGTCTAAAATATATACATGTAATTCATAGATATAAATATTGAAAACGATAGCTCGTTCGATTCCAGAAAATCAATTATTCAAATTTGTATAAGTTTTCAGATTTCTTTTTTCTTTTAATATATATGTTTGTATATATGCCTGTTGATTTCCATTTATACTTAAAAATGTATGTATATGACAGATATAAAGTCCTTGTTTAAAATTACTTGATTCGATATTGATCGAAATTTTCTTGATGTTGGTCTATAGCGAATATTGCAATTTATGAAGATTATCAATAAAAAATTAGGGATATGACCAAAGCGTCAATGTTTTAAGACACACTATATTCATTTAGTCTTACCAAAAAAAATAAACAGCAGAAATTAACATCGCCGCTGTGTACAAATGATGGTATTTTTCAAATTATTAAAAATATACATATATTAACGGGTTCAATAACAATTGCTTATTCATAACATTTTAGTGATTCTTTTTCATTTTGATTTCTTTATCACCCACACCCAACCTTTCTCCAATGTATGCATATATCAGTTATTGGGTGTGTTAATAGTGTTCAACTGGGAGGTTGTTGTGGATGTTTCATTTTTTGTTGAATCATTAGCTGATAAGATGCTGGCGTCGCCATAAAATTTCGGCTGATCATGTTGCTCGGTGCCAGCACCATTTGCATCTTCGTCAGAATCATCATCACCTGATGATTCGGCAGTATTAGCGTTTGAATCACTGTGAGATTGGTGGCTGACAGCAGAATGAATTTTGGACGATTCCTGCTTAACAACATTGCTAAGGCGCTCGTAGCAAGAGGTACACACTCTTTGTGGTTTAGAGCTTTGTTGTGGTAACAAGAACTTTTTAGAGGAGCATGGGCCACATACGACAGCTCCGCAATTGCGGCAATGATGACGTCTTACAATCATTGTAAATTGAGTTTTTTTGCAATGCATGCAAATGGTCGCCTCGGCATCTGGTACCCAAACGGCAGCATGGTTTTCTACTGGTTTCTTACCAGATTTTCGCAGCAAATCTTCAACACACTTGTTGATATGGGCCATCCATTCCTGTTTCTCAGTTGCTGTTGCAGCGCACACAACAAACGACTTGGTTGTTGTGCGTATTAACCAACCGTTGCGATATTGTACACAATCATCTATATTCTCCAGTGATACCTCTTCCAATGGCATTATGTGTTGTTTGTTGTATTTTTTCTTTCCTATGACAATATTTCCATACACTAAAATATCATTAAAAAGGAAAAATTGTCTAGACTTTGGCCGCTTTCGACACATTTTCGTTAATACACCTTCACCTACTAATACCCGACCTGGTATAGCTAATGGTACACCCGAACTGCCAAAGCAATTCTCAACCATAGCTATACGCCTGGAGTTTGCTTCTGAATTCACCAAACGATCAACCATTTTAACAAAAAAAATTTCACCAAAATATATATGTCCAGATTTCTTTTTTGTAGAAGCTTTTAAGCCCAAAGGCAGTTCGAGCAGATATGTTTTGCAATATGAACAAAAAGAAAAACGATTTCACACAGTTTGTCGTTTCTTTTGTGGTGTCTTTCGTTAAAAGGAAGTAATTGCAAGTATATCTTTTACAATGTTACACCAAAATTTTGTTTTTAACGCCTTCTTAGAATACTATTTATTATATATTTAAAAATTATATATAAATGAGATTTCCGTAAAAATTTATATATGTATATGATTATTAATCACTTTGTGCAATGTTAAAAGCAAAATCAAGTAATAAAATAGGGAGAGTCTGCTGATTGTCAAATAGTTGCTGCCTTGTAGTGTTGTAAAGTGGATGTAGCAAAACCAGATTAAAAAATATGGCACCAACTGCGTATTGAAATTGCCGCTTTCCTAGCACAATTAATCAATATACATATATATTTATATATATATATGTATATATATATATATATATATATATATATATATATATGTATATATATATATATACATATACATATATATATATATATATATATATATATATATATATACATATATATATATATATATATATATATATATATATATATGTATATATATATATATATATATATATATATATATACATATATATACATATATATATATACATATATATATATATATATATATATATATATATGTATATATATATATATATATATATATATATATATGTATATATATATATATATATATATATATATATATGTATACATATATATATATATATATATATATATATATATATATATATTTATATATATATATATATATATATATATATATATTTATATATATATATATATATATATATATATATATTTATATATATATATATATATATATATATATATATATATACATGCATATATGTATATATATATATATATATATATATATATATACATGCATATATGTATATATATATATATATATATATATATATATGAGTTATGCTATTTTTGCCATTTTCGAATATTCAATACGTTTCTAAGTTTGTTAAGAAATATATAGGTAAAATCGTAAAATACTAAGAAAATTAATATAACGATATTTTTTAAGTCCCAACACCAATGCGCTTATTTATGAGCACGCATGTTGGTATATGGTTGAGCCGGTAAAATAGTCTTATCGCGCACTATCACCGAAATTAGAAATCCATCCTACAAGTTCTTTACGCATTTTAAAGTCGGTTTTCTTAACAATTTTTCGAAGGCGTTGTCATAGATTTCCTGAAGTATATTACTGTCCTTGCAAGATAATTTAGTTCTGCATGGACTTTCAAAAGCTGCAAATAGTTAAAGTGCTTACAATTTCTACCTGTTTCTGTTTTTCTTCCAAAGCTTTTTGTTTCATTTCATCAAACAGTTTCCGTTCTTTAAGTCGATTCTCCGTTTGTAATTTAAATGGACATTGTTGAACTACTATAGGTTTTTTTTCAGGAAGAAATGGTTTCTCCTTTAATACCGTGGGTGGTCGCGATTCAAATTTTGGTGGTTGGTTTTTTTGTTTCCATTCCTCCAACTAGAAGGATTATAATTTACATCTAGTTAATTTTTAAAACAAACAAAAACGTACTCTTTTTTTCCTTTTCTCTTCTGCCTCAATCGATTTTTTTAGAACTTGTGGCGTTATAGCTACTGTAACAGCATGTACTGCAGCACGTTTTTGCAACACTTGATGCTGAATGAATTTGGGTGCAGGCCTAGAATGAAATTCTCGCAACTTCCGTTCCTCTTCAATTCTGCGCCGTTCAGCTTCTTGACGATTTCGTTGGTATATATCTTTAACCAGGTATGCCTGCGGTGGTGGAGGCATACTTTTCGAAACCGCACCTTTGGACGTCAGAACTTTAGTTTTTTTTGACGACCATTCGCTTGCTAAATTAGCGACCACTTTGCAACGTGATTCTTCTTTGACTGCTGTTATGTTTTCATTTTTGTCTTTCAAAGCAACTGTAGACGTGCTTGATATTGATTCATTTTCCTTGTTAACAGGTGATACCCATTCGTCCTTAATACATTCTTTTGTATCAGTCTTGTTTTTATCAGCAGAACCCTTTTGATTTTGAACTGGAATTAAAGTTAAGAAAACACATTCCTAGTCATATTATTATATTATGCACCAAATATTTGTTGCAAAATTATAGTTAAAAAAGCATACTTTAATATGTAAATATATATGAATTTGTAAGGTGGTTTCAGATCAGACGACGCTGTTACTTACAGAAATTTTGGGAATGATCCAGATCAAAGTTTCCAACACTTATGTTATCCCAGTCGAATTTATGTTTTTCTTGATGTCCTTTCCTATCTGGAGAATCCATTTTCAAACAAAATTAAGTAAGAAATGTTATTTATATCAAAAACAAATAGAAAACCACAGACAATATCGTGCATAAGAAACGATGCGCGGCAGTTTTTAAAAATTCAAAGATTAAATAGAAACCTTCTTAAGTGGGAATGAGAAGATAGCAACTAAAGCAAATGTCAAATTAATAGTATGAGGCTACCAGACCATTCTCTTTTTTAATATGTGTATATGTGTATAAGGTATATAAAAGTGTACAAGGCTAATTAATACCGGGGCCTTATCGCTACAACAATAACATAATACGATGACATGCAGTTCCCCTTATTCAATATAACCATTGTACAATAATATACTATGTTTCATAGGTTTAAATGTGTTTCATATGATTTTTTAGTTACTGTGATAGAACCTTCCAAATGCTGCTAATCACCAAAAAAATATATTCGCCTTGTTCTATGCTGTTAAAGTTCCACAAAGATGCAACCAAGTTTTGTATACTGGATGACAGTGTACAACCACTAACAAAAACAAAGTGCCGGGTTTATAATGCTGCTTATATTACATTCCACTTTATATATCGAATTGAATTCATGTCATATGTATATCAAAATCATATCACAACTCGTTATATACTAGCTAAATAGCTTAGTAACGTCTATACTCCGCATAAGGTATGTGCCAACTGTGTATATTTAGTTTTCCTTTAACAGTCTTTTGCAACAGGTCTAAAATAAATAATCAACGGTAGGTGTTTCCGCTTTATTCTTCGATTATATGGCAAAATTACATACAAACTTTGGTTAAGTGTTGTGCATTTATTTAATATTGGAAGAACCACCCCTACTGCAAGTTCACACATTTCTACATAATACTAAAAGTTTAATATTCAACATAAATAAATGTTTTGGTATGTTTTGTAAAAATTACATATATCTTAAATATTTCAAATAATTGTTGCCATAAAACTTAAGATATCAAGTGCGTATGCATATATATATATATATATATATATATATATATATATACATATATATATAAATATATATGTATATATATATATATATATATATATATATATATATATATATAATATATACATATATTTATATTCATACGCTATAACATAAAAACTTAATATATACATATGTACATCACGTAATGTGTGGAATACCATTTCTTTCAAAATGGTATTCCAACCTATTTCGATGGCTAGTTCTTAACGAAAACTGATTGAAAACTTGCACGAATAAAATAATACTAATAGCCACGGCATATACATACTTATGTACCGGTCTGGCATCCGATATATTATGGGCTAAGTAAAACGTTTGCCATTTACGTATGTGTGTTGTTTAGCAGCGGAAGAGCACGTAAAAATAGTCACAACAATATGTGGCAGTTCATATATGACCACTTTTCGGGCAATAAAAGTGTTGGAGTATTCGAAAACCAACATTAGTCAAGTTATCGCCGCCATACTGCCTGGAATATGCGAAAAATGTGTCGTGCGCTACCTTAAAGGACTGACTACTGCAAGCAAGGGGCGGTTATATAAATGAATTTCAGTTTTGTACATAAGGGCAGTCAAAGATATATTAGCTCCATATGTGCTATATATAACTTCAGTTTTGAAATCAAAAAACAATATTTAGATCAATAATGAAAAAAGATCACTACTTATTCGCTTTTCTTCAGTTGTGAAACTAGTTCTAACTATTAAAGCAGAAATGGTGGAAAACAATATGGTTTTTAGTTTTTTAAAGTGATTGACCATAAATATTATGAAGAAATAAAAGGGATGTACAGTGTAATACAAGTATTAAAGAATTTTCTTTATATTTTTCTCCTTAACATTTTGAGTTTTTGGGAGTCAATACAGTATTGTTGAAGAAGTGCGATATGTATACTATATACATATTTCTGATTGACTTAATGATTAAAATATTGTACCTTATTTTATATAAGTTTTTAGAAAAACTTATTGTAAACAAACGTAATTTTGTACTCTATAATTTTAATTACGTGCTAGTTCTTTTTTCCGAAAATTTAATTTAAAAATTTAAATTGATCAGTTGAGGGGTTTTAGCTTGTTCCTATGCGCATTTCACTGGGAACCTTTACCCAACATTTCTTAGAATAACTAAAGACATTTATTTCATACTTCCACTTTACTAAGTCAGAAGCTTTGAAACAAATATCAAAGTCAAAACAAGAACTCTCTGATAAATTTTCTTACGTTTTGTTGTAATTTTGTTTTCGAATAGTGAATTCATATTTTTGGGTGGCCGAATCACTAACATATATAAATTAGTCATAAAAGCCTTAGAAATGTGTTTAAAAATTAAAAATTTTTAAAAAATACTCTTGACGAAAATTGGCAAAGTTCGTGATAAAACCCGAAATCTATAATTGTATTGATATATCCTGTATTCCTTAAATCGGTTTTGATTAACACGAAAATGTTTTGAAACGTAACTCCTGAGTTAAACGAAGTGTACTTGTACGTATGTATGTATATAATATGTTTTTTGGCCTTATACTTTAAAAAAAAAAATTATATTTATAAATTTATGTATTAAATAGATTCGTCATATTGTGATGTTTTGTTCATCGTTATTGAAGCTTTTCTCAGTGGCAAACCTCCGGAAGTAAAAATTACGGTCATCGTCGTCTGCATATTGTTGCACTATTAACATGTCATTATCAAACAATATTGATTATGATTACTTAATGAAATTTTTGGCACTTGGTGATTCAGGTGTGGGTAAAACTAGCTTCCTTTATCAATACACAGATGGACAATTTAAATCACAATTCATATCTACAGTGGGCATAGATTTTCGAGAAAAAAGAGTGGTAAGTCAACATGATGCAATATATTTAAATTTCAACACAAAAATATATTTCCAAAATGTCTTGAATTTCGAAATCCCGAAAATGGAATATGTTGCTATTTTCTATCATATTTATCACGTTTGTCAAAAATTCGAGCCGAGTTCAAAAATTACATCAAATGAAAAGGAAAGTGACTGAAAAGCCAAATTAATGATAATATTACCTGTGGCTTTTAATGTAAAGTTTATGGCATGTTTCTTGACTCATTAATGAAGTCGAAAATAATTATCTTTTGGTACGGTTGTTACACAATACGAAAGTACACTTTTTTGTTCGTGTGCCTGTTCGTTTTAAGTATAGTGTATGGTTATAAGAAAAGATATTAGGAAAGGAAACAGCATGCGGTTATCCTTTCGGAGTATCCATAACGAAAACTAATTGAGTTTGCTGTGCTACATAGAAACATATTTCTAAAAAAGATAATATTATATGTACGTATGTATGTATGTATATACATAACATATATTATTTTTTACTCAAACGTTCATATACCTCATGCCTCAGGGTGTGTGAAACCAAATGATGAAAGACCCATAACTTTTAAGGAATTTATTATTTTTCAAGAGAAAAAAGGAAAGTACATACTTATATAATTAGCGTATTCATTAGTTAGGATTTACTCGGTCAAATATGACTTTTAAAAAACGAAACAAGTACATAATATCAAATGTTTTTGAAGCGATAGTCAACATCAAGCGTCGTGGGCATCTATTTATAGGTGCAGCCAGAGAACTGATAGTTAGTTTACTATACCTCAGATTACTGTGGAATCTGTGCACCAATAATTTGTAAATTTTCCTTGCAACGTATTTCTATTACAAATAAAAACTCACATTTGTACACACATGGTAATTATGTTTATATTTTCTGACTTTTAAGCTTTATACTTCAAGCGGTCGTAACCATCGTATACATTTACAGCTGTGGGATACAGCGGGCCAAGAAAGGTTTCGATCTCTAACAACAGCATTTTATAGAGATGCTATGGGATTTCTATTGATTTTTGATGTAACAAATGAAAAATCTTTTTTAGAAATCACAAATTGGCTAGAGCAATTGAGATTACATGCTTATTCTGAAGATCCGGATGTTGTTTTATGCGGAAACAAATGCGATTTGGATACATATCGTGTCGTATCGTACGAAAAAATTATACATTTTGCTGAACGTTACAAATTACCATATATTGAAACTAGTGCTAGTACGGGCTATAACATTCGTCAAGCTGTTGAATTACTCGTTAGTCGAGTGATGTATCGTATGGAGAACTCAATTGCTAATTCCGAACTGACAAGATTGATGACTCAAACTCGCTTAACAAGTTTTCAAACATTGAAATTGGCTCTACAAAAAGAACAAGCTGAGAATGAAGCACAAACTAAAAATGAATGCCGTTGCTGAAATCTGCAGGTAGGTAATATTTATTATGAAATAATTCAAGTAGACTTGCTTCTGTGCAAACACAGAACATTATTTTAATGCCTTGTATTATACACAATAAGGTAGTCAGTCGTAAATAGTCTAATATCTAGGTAAACACATCAGAATAATTGGTAATCACTATGCACTTATATCACATTTCAATTTTTGAATACTGGTGACACGAATTCTGTTTATACGTTATCTAGATAATTTAAGCCCTAATATACCGAGTCACATCATACAAACTGTCTCAATATATCTGATACTGTTTTTCCTTTCTCAATTAAGGATTTGAAATAACTGCAAAGCTCTTTAGTTATGTTAAGCAATTTGAAGGAAATATCTTGATTTTTATATCATATCCGAAATCGCAGAAATCATCAAAATAAACGAAAATATTTACTTAAAAAGAAGTATTAAAATTTCCCATATTGATTATTTTCCATTCAACAGTTTATAACTGAGCAGCAGACATACTAAAAGTATAATAAACTTGTAACAGTGAGCTCCACTTTTATAAATTATTTTGTGCTTTTAAATAAAATAAGCTCAAATATTTCGTTAAAAAAATTATTTTATTATTTATTTAATATAAAATAATATACACGCATATAAAGGCAGTAATGCTATAATAGAACCCATGGAACTATTCGTTGTGCCAGAATTGTGTTCTATAATCCATTTATTATAATAATGCACATCGGCATAAATTCCTAAAATTTCGAAAGTTCACAACGTTTTCTTCATAATATCCTTGATTTTACCAACGATAAAAGTACCTGGAAATCCTGGCAGGGCGCATCCTGATCCCCATGAAACTATGCCAATTAGTGTGTTGTTGTACACCAACGGTCCTCCAGAATCACCTTGACACGAGTCTGTACCCCCTGATATGTATCCCGCACATATCATACCATCTAATAACACACCTCGGTATGAAATCGAACAGAGGTTTTTCGAAATCGTCGTTACATTCGCAACACGTAGCGTGGGTGATAAAGAACCCTAGAGAATGAAATGAGTATGTAATGCAAAAGTGGACAAATAAGTTATTTAGAGACTCTCATGTACCAATTCTGTTTTATTAGAGACCATAGAGATCGAAAATACCTTACATTTTTTTAAATATTTTCTGAACACGCACAAAAATATCTCGGTTTAAACCGGGATTTTTGCGAAAAGAATTGTATCATGAGCACCCCTGAATAGTTTTAGTGAGTAATTTATACATATACATTATAAATAGGTCAAATAGTATTATTTCAAATTTCTTTATAAAACCAAATTAGTAAGTTTTGTTAAGGCAAAGTGGGAAACCTGTTGCTAGAAATGAAATATGAAGTTAGGTAGAAATATTCTTATTTAAAACTTTCTGTGGTAATTGCACTAATATTGACATTTTCATATTGAATTTTGTTCGCTATATATAAAATATATTTTATATATAAAATATATTATATTTTGCTATTTTTCAACTATTTTTAAAATATTTCAAAAATTTTAAGTTATATATGTTATACAAAACTAACTAGTGATATCTAGCTCTTTGTTAATTAAATCTATTTTATAATTCAGAAAGAATGAAATTGGTATCGAAAAAAATCATAAAGTCGTTTCCAGCGTTGGGCAATTCGATCTCTATATGAAAGAAATTAATTGGTTTTATAAAACAAGAAAACAGCTTCAGAGGTGGAAAATTTTATTGATTTATTTTAATAGACATCGCATGAATAGGGGTCATACCTTTACATCTTAAACGACATGAAATGTCTTATCTTACCCGTTCTGTTTTACCCCATCCGGACACTTGACATGAAACACCGACTGGGGTGGATATATTTGTCACGTTAATTGGGGCGATTGTAAGGTGTGTTTTATTTGAAGGCAATCCAGTTTTCAAAAACATTAAACCAATATCATCACGCATGGTATTCACACTGAATGTTTTCATATACGCAATTGACTTCACAGAGGAGACAATTGTTCCATTAACACGTTGATAACGATTCAAGGTACCCATAACGACAAGAAATTCATTTGCTTTACGGTAACGTTTTTTATCAGCACTAAAAACACAGTTGTCAGAATTTAAAATACATATCGTTGGTCTTAAGTAGAAAGACCATAACTCTTATATGTATATATATATATATATATATATATATATATATATATACACATATATATATATATATATATATATATATATATAAAACTCGTTACTGAGAATTGCTAAAATCTCAATATCGTAAAATAGGTATACGAGTTAGGTCCTTTCTACTTGACACCATCGATATGTAAGTACTTATTATTACTTTTTGTGTACATACATCAAAAAGTACATACATATATGTACACACTTATAGGTAAATTAAAAAAAAACATTTACTTCACTTACTTGTAAAGGCAGTGGGCGGCAGTTAAGACTTTATTATGACTCACTAGAGCTCCGCCACATATGTGGCCATTACCAAAGATTGTGTCGTATCGCTTCAGTCTTATAGAAACTTGAAATTTGGAGTTTTCGTTTGTAGCATCTGAACCGTTAATAATTCGAAATGAATGTGATTCTACTGACGCAGGTTTAACAAAAAGACATACCGCGCAAATAATTAAATGCATGTTAATTATTTCCGAATATATAACACGTAGATATAGACACATAAGCATTGCACGAAAATGATCAAAACTAATCTAAAAAAAATTAGTACAAACTTAGAATATGTTAACAACTGGAAGAGAACTCCATCAAAAATTATCAAACTGATTTCATTACTATAATGGCAATGACGCAGTACCAATACCCATAATTAGCATGATTTTATATCTTGAGATTGAGTTGATAACTTTTAAAAAACGTTTTCTCTTCTATTTATTTAATTTGAATTAAATCAGCTTTCTCATTTTAATAGGATTCTATTCTAGTTGTAAATAGATTATAATATTAATTTTTTTTATATTAGGACGCGGACTCAAGGGATGACATCAACTCATGCGTGCTTTACTTTCTTCACATAATCGTTTTTCTGTTAATTTTATAACTTTTTTCGAAATTAATATAAGTACATACATACATACATGTACCAGGGTATTCAATACGTGAACTGTCAATCAGTTTTTTAGTATATTTTTCACTTTAAACAACAAGAAACGAGGAATTCAAAAGTAATTTTTTTATATTGTTCTGATCATGATGATGCAAACAGTTTATTAACAGAATTAACCGAAATTATTAGAAGCGTTAAGAGCCTGAAAAAATTAAAACAATAATCTATTAGCATAATGGAAGTTTTAATGTTTAGAGAAATGTCTGAGGAAACAGATATTTCGTACTATCTACATATGTCTTTGACCGAAGGAAACCAAATGATTTGGGAGATCTCTGAAAACTAATAAACTATGTTATGAAAAGATCTGACATTATTTTTACTGATGAATATCTATCAATTCCTCTTCTGCTTGATTTAGTTCAGGAATTATTATTCTGCATAATTTTTTTTTAATAAAAGAAGAAACTTACTTGCAATAATTTAAAACAATAATTTCGAAAAAAAATATTATAATTTTCAATGTTGTATCCATTTTTATTTGAAAGTTTTTAATAATTCTTCTCTTTTTCTTTGTGCACCATTTCTTTCTTGCTACTACCTTTTAACTAAAACAAAGGTTACAATGATTGTCTTGACTGATGAATCGAAACCTAATCAATCGCAAATTATTTAGTACATGTATGTGAGTTGAATGATAAGAAATTTATAAAGTGGGTATAGGAAACTTTATCATTATTCTGTTAAAAAAACCCCATAAAAGATACATTCTACAAATAGAGTGCAATCTGATAAGAAATAAGTAGCATGTTTTAGATATAATTAAAACTGATGTTGTTGCCTGGAATTCTACAATTGTATGAAAATTCTGTAATATTAAAAATATTGGAAAATATATTAGATATTGAGGGATTTCAAAACAGAATTTAAAATATCGCTAAGAATTATCATAATATTTATACGATATCTGTACATGCACTTCTTTCATTAGACAGTTATTCTAACTTCCTATTATTTATTTGAAATGAAATGGTAAGAAATATTTAATGTGTCATTCCAAGTTACTTATATTCGCTACTAACCCGTTTTAACTCGGAATTTGAATGTAAATTTTTGTGCGAACTCTTTTAAAGACTCTTTGAATTTATATTTACTAATTTTTAATATTTAAATGAATAATTATTGTATAATAGTAACCTAGAACGTCATTCGAAGAGAGTTTTTAATTCCGTCGAATTTTTGCAAGATTTTCCTGTAAATAAAGCGCGCGATTGTGTAGGATAATGAATCATGGCCTTTAGAGATCTTAATGTGTGTGCGAAGTTAAGAGTTGTTGGCTTTAATTGGAGAGAACCGATGTAGTAAAATAAAACTAATTAATCAGTTATTAATATTCTATTTTATCTTTGATATCATTTTTAAGATAGGAAACCGACCAATAATAATTTTCAATATATTTTTAGGAACAAATCCAATTTAATGTGCATAATTATATCGAAATATTCCATTAAATCCTAAATATCTATAAATTTATGGTAATTTATATTGAAAGCTAAAATACATATCCATACACGAAACAAAATACATATACTTACATATACGTACAACACATTTAGATAAGTTATGCCCTTATATACAAGTATTACGTACATCATTATACTAATGCAATTAAATAATTTTGTATTTTATTTTTTCCTTTAAATTGATCACTACCCCTCCATTTTCTTTTTAAAAGTATAATTACTTTCATCGTCAATTTGATGATGTTCTAAATGTTTCATGTACGCCAAAAAACAAGTCCACATTAAACTACATACACTTATAAAAGGAACACGGTTTCGCTCTGGTATCAAGTAGAAATTAATGGTGGCCACAACCGGCCATACAGATGCTCCGATCTAAAAATATGCACGTCTCTAGATTAACATGTTATAGCAATTAGAAAATATTTGCGTTATGGACACGTACTTTATATGTGGGCAAAAATTTTTTGCTCACTTCAGCAAAAGCCTCCTCGACTGTTTTCAACTCCAATAGAGTCATGAAAAAGTAAAAGCACGTCATGGCTGCAGGTGTATATGATATGGTCTCCACTGCTGCCTTCATTACAGCTGTTCTAAATGATGTGTGCGGCCACATTGCAGACGAAATCTATAAATAAGCATTTATGAACAGAATGTTATAACATTTTCCCAAAGTAATAACGTAATTATTATATGTGTATGGAATACCTCATGTTTGGGAAATTATAATGCACGAAATTTCTTTTCAAGTTAGTTTTCATGTAAATTTTTACATAAAATTGTTATACAATCAATTGTATAGTTAAAAATATATTCAATTATAGACTTGGTTTCAAGATAATTAACTGCTACCATATCGAGCCTCAACCTTCTAAAAAGCTTAAGCGACAAACACACAAATACATACATATATATATATATATATATATATATATATATATATATATGTATGTATATATATACATATACTTCGAAAATTGTGCCTTTTCATGGCCTTAATTTTTAGAAATGAAAGATAAAGAAAGGTTAATTTTATAATTTACATACTTAGACATATATGTAGCCCCATTATGTGCTAAAATGCATATCACATTTGAAATAATTTAAATAGCTTTGATAGGGCAAAATAAAGTTTGTGTTATTTATATACATACATAAACATTTGATTACAAGCTTTAATTCTAATAAAAAACACAAGTTAAAGTAGAATACTTATGAAAGTTATATATATATATATATATATATATATAAATCAAATTTATTTATATAATATATAAATACTTAATTGTTATCGGATAGATTTCTAATTGTATAAAACTGTAGAAAAATTTAATAGTTTCATAGCCTACTAGACTTGTTATGTGAATCTTTAAAATTATTTGTATATTTTATCTACTAATGATTTGGTAAAAGCACCAATGAAATGCGCATTACTTGATCCACCAACAAATAAATTCCATTTATAATTAAAGTAGAATATATGTGTACATGGCACATTCTTTTTATTTAATTTATAAAAAAATATAACGACAAAAACTAACATTATTTAAAATATCTATTTCAAATATCGAGGGAGTATTTCCCTTCGTACAGCTACATATAAAATAAAATCCTTTTGTATAATTTGACAAATTCATTTTAATATATTTCTACCACAGAAAGAACTTTTTCGATATTGTGAAAAAGGCAGTAAAATAATAAGTTTTATGCGCTAATTATTAGAGATGTTTGTTTGTGTCATATTCACGATTATACACCAAACACATATTTTATTTCTTACCGTTTTTGAAATAAAATAAAAAGTAATTAAAAAAAAATAATAAAAAAATATTTTCAGGATAACAATTGCAAATTGATTGTAATGTACATATTAACAATAACAGGGTTTTTAGGTTGTATAGAGTTAGATATTTCTGTTGTTAATTTTTATATAAAAACACAAAACGTCAGCAATGTTTAATTTTATAAATATAGTTTAAAAGATTTGTTATTGTTAACATATTGTAGGGGGATATCAGGATGTTTATGGGAATAGTAGTTGGGTGATTTTGTAGTTATTATTTTGTGAAAATAGTCCTCTGGCTCAATATTATTACTTAAAATATATATCTTTCTCCCTTTTGTGCATATGGACATACATATACCTAAAGCACAACCTTTTATCTTAATTTTTCGTGCGGAAATGTTCCAATTACCAGGTGTCTTTGAATTATATTTTGTAAATTTACTTATGTGAATAAATAATAAATTAAGAATTTCGATATGCAAGCTAAATGATACTACAGCCTGTATTCAAATCTTTCTGAAGTAATTTAATTTTATTTTCTGGTGTTGAAATAAATAGGTTTTACTTACAAAACCGGCTACTTGTATATCAAATAACTTTTTGTGGTAAAATTACCTTAAACCAGCCATAGATTGTTGGGGCCACAAAAAATCCACCGTATAGGCTGAAACGTAGAGCACGCCACCAATCGTAATTACCTAAAATAACATTAGAATGATCTTCATTAAACTATTAATTACTCTTGCTTACCCCAACGCTTTCCTTCGAAAGTTTGCTGTATTAAACTACTTGTTGGCCATATAAGACTGTAGGAAATCATTCCCCTCACAATTGGGTATTTGGTAATTAGCGTTTTGAATTTTTGAATTATAATAGACATTATTACTGCTATTTTATTTTGTTGTTGTGCTAAAAATATAACTGTTGGTAGTTTTTTTAAATAACCCTTATAATTTTGAAAAGAGTATACGGTAGCAAACATTGACCTTGATTCATTTTAAAAGGGGCAGTAACAACTAATTTTACTTACCCCACATGACTCAACATATATTATCGAAACCTTAAATTGAAATTGCACTGTAATATGCAGGCTAACAGTTTTTGCAGCTTTTGAAGTCGGTCGTACAAATGTAAAATTTTTTTATAAAAACCGTTGGAAGATTGTAACATTTCATGACAACGCTACATAATTCTGAATCGATAACATGTTCAAACATAAACACACCTTGTTGCTGTGGATTATTTGTATTGTTCACATATGCTTTTCCATGGGGCCCGGAAATAAAATAGTCAATGGTTCTGTAGCTTCTTCGGGCGAATTTCCATTTATGGTAAGATTTGGATGCTTAAAATTTGTTTTTTTTTATTTTGTGAAAATTTTTGTAAAGGTTTCATTAAGACGGGCTTCGTCAGGCCGTCACTCGTGCGGTGGATCGCTTCTAAACCGTATTTGGGTATTGACAGCAGCTCATTGTGTGGTGAAAGCAAAGCCGAATCAAATTAACGTTCAATACGGAAGCATTGAATTGAATAAAAATTCAACAGATGTTGCCTCTGTATCTAAAATATTTGTTCATGAGGGCTACGAACCAGCAAATCAATACATACACGATATTGCTTTATTAAGACTGGATAAACCAGCTAATTTAGGAAAGGATTTTATCGGGATTAGATTACCTGAAATAAATGCAACAACTGAAAAAGAATCGATAGTTATTTTAATAGGTTGGGGCTTGAATGAAGTAAGCGGATGGATACTTAAAATGCACATCACTTTTTTGAAATTAAATCTTTTTAGACTGGAGGAGTAGTTCAACGCTTTTTACAAAAAGTCGATTTAGAGATATTTGACGATCAAGAATGCAGTAGCAGGCACGGTGTTCAAATGCATCCCACGACGATATGCGCCGGTATTCCAGAAGGCGGTAAAGGCCAATGTAGCGGTGATTCTGGTGGACCATTAATTTTAAATGGTACACAAGTTGGCATTGTTTCGTGGTCACGTAAACCTTGTGCGAAACCTCCTTATCCAGGGGTTTTCACCGAAGTGTCGGCATATATTCAATGGATTCAGGAAACTATTATCTATGCTGAGGACGACGACGATATAAATACGGACAGACCACAAGAAATAGTCAGTGGAAACCTAGTAATTGTTCGCACTAAAAACCATTCAAATGTAAAGACTTCAAATTTAAATTTTAACTAATTTTTTATATACATGAGATTAGCTCAAGCATTATGCGGACGTGTAGAATAGTTTATCACCCGTTAATATTTTTTAAATAATAATACAATAACTATTGAAATAAATGCGCTTTCTTTTTTCTATCACTTATGAATTAAACTTGTACTTAAAACAAATTTACTCTATATCAACAAATTGCTACTACAATAATTCTTTTAACTTATACTACAATTTTCAATTCAATTCAATTGAAAGAGGTTTTGGCAATTCCGTTCTTTTCATGTAGGCCAAAAATGTAGTCCATAACAGACTGCAAATACTAACAAATACAAGACGATTCTTTTCCGGTATCATCGAAAAATTTATTGTCTGCAAAATCGGCCATATGCACATGCCAACCTAACGGAGTAAAAATACGTTAAATATACATGTGCATATTCTAACATAATTGAATAATAAACTGTTCAACTCACTTTAAATGTGGGTAAAAATTTTTGCTTCGTTTCTTGTAGTGCCTCTGATAAAAGCTTTCCTTCCAATAAGGACATGCCCATAAAAAAACTAGCACATGCAAAGGGCCCATATGATATTTGCTCTACGGCAGCCTAAAAAGATATAGATATGCATGTAATTCTACTTCTAAAGAAGTAAACAAATAACTGTAGGTATAAGTTTCACCTTTAGCAGTCCAATTTTTAAACTCATTTGTGGCCACATCGCAGAAGATATCTTAACCCAACCGTACAATGTGGGAGCTACATACAGCGAGCCGTATAAACCAAATCTTAGCATACGCACGTAGTCATAGGTTCCTGTAATATAAATAATAGAAATTAATTCAACTTATAAAAATAATATTTCACATTGGCATACCTACAATATGCTTGTACTTACTTATGTTTTTGCCCTCTAGTGTTTGTTCTATTAGACTGCTGGTGGGCCACAAGACCGCATATGATATTGAACCTCTGATTAAGGGGTGAGCGGTGATAAAGGCATGCCATTGTGTTCTTATAAGTTTAAAAGTTAAAGGCATCATACTGTATGTTTTTTTTTTTTTTGTTTAAAAAATATTTATCGATATTATACTTCATTTCATTCAATTGACTGTTTTATGTGCAACTTTTACAGTTTTTTCCAGAATTTGTCTATATAAAATTTTAATAATTATAAAAATCCACATTTTTGGTTTCTCGGAATATTATTAGTGTAAGAAACAGTGCTAGGAACGAAATTTTTACTAGGAAGATTTTATTTAGTGGTGTGTTGGACAATCACTGTAACCGTTTTAATTTTCGATTGCGTTCGAATTAGAATTATTTTCAATACATACAATAGTTCGTGTTTTTGAAACGTGATTTTTTTTAGATTATTTTTTCATTATTTTAAGCAAAACTACATTGTTCCGTTAAGATTGTGTATAAAAGCCTGACAACTGCGGCAGTTTAACTGATATCTCGCTATTTTCATCTACATCATAAATAAATAATATCGCATCTCGGACAGTTTATAAATTCTACCCCAGATTTATTTGTTTTCCTTGCAAGAACATTATTTATTTACTTCAGATATCCTAATTTTACTTCGTTTTAAACCTTTCTAATATTTTTTCCAACTTTTTTCTTTTGAAGCTTCAGAAAAGTTTCATTTTTACTAAAAAGACATAAAAAGTCTTAAAAACGATGTTTTCGTCAGAAAATTCTATGTTTAATGGAATATGTAATTAATGTAATGGAAAGAAAAACAAGTTTGATTTGGTTATAAGCTTCCCACAATTTCTAAAACACAGAATTTTCAATATTCTGTGAATATTCCTGAAATTGAGATTTTCTGTATTTCCACCGTACATATTTTTCTTAATATTCCCCAGGCGGAGATAATTTTTTAGAGCAAAATAGTGTTTAAGATGAAATTAATTTTTTTGTACTGCAGCCTTAATTTGAAAAAATAGACCTTAAACTTTATATTTGTAATTAAAATACTTTTATTTTGAAACGATCACATTCTTCAAAGCTGATAATTTTGTAAAAGCTTTTTCAGTTTAAATTTTAACTTTTTAAACAAATTGAATTGGTTACAACTACTGACTAAGTAATACTTTTTACCAACTTCAATATAAGTTTTAGTTTTTTTTTTTAGTTACTAAAGGAAAGTTCGGAAAGCATGTGATTTCCCAACTAGCAAAACTGTGATCCAAGTCAAATTTAAATTTCAATTTTTTAGCCACACATCCATCTCTTAAACTATAGAAAGTCATACATACAGCAGGTAAAAACTATCACCTTGGCATAGCCTAAGTAGATGCACTTTGGGGTTTTCTGGCTCCTGAACCCTTTGCGAATGTAGAAGCCAAACTATAGACTTACGATCAGCAACCCCTCTTCAAACACATAATGATATTTTATTACAATCGGACTACGCGTTCGGAAACTATATAATTATTGAAAGTTTTTTTTTTCCAAATCTGCCACAGTGTGTCGGTTAATTACCAGCATTATTTTTTTTATATTGTTCTAGAAATTTTTATTTAAAACAACTTTGAGGTTATTTTCCTTAGTTTTCTTAGCATGTTCGATTTTTGTTGTCAATTTAGAATCAAAATTTTAGACTGATACATATAAAATGTAGTACGTACATAATATTTCCCATACACTAAAAAGGAGTTATTTAATCTAACCAATTCTAGTTGTAAATTAATTCTTAATGCAAATAGTTGATTTGTACAATTCCAAACATCAAAATTGGTTAAAAATGTATACCAACTATATATATTTTTTTGCGTAAGCAAACCAATTACGTAAAAAAATTAAGTTTATGCAATTGAAATACTTCTTTACTACATTTTAAATTGATTTTCACTTAT
The DNA here is from genome assembly GCA_963675445.1 of Linnaemya vulpina. Classification (NCBI taxonomy): domain Eukaryota; kingdom Metazoa; phylum Arthropoda; class Insecta; order Diptera; family Tachinidae; genus Linnaemya; species Linnaemya vulpina. The sequence goes on along the minus strand of OY776280.1, from coordinate 510,267 downwards.
ATTTTTGTTTTAAAAATATCACACGCCAAAAATTTTTTCTCACTTTAGTACGTTGCAGTGCGATTTTTAATTATTTTAAATGCTGCTGACAAAGATTTTGAAAGACGCCTAAAAAAACTTTATGCACTATATTTCTATTTTTATATATTTAAAATGAACGGAAATGAACGAATCAATTTTTACAAGTCTAAGGCCGAATTTTTTTTCGGAGCAAGGTCAATGTTTAAAAAATATTTTAAAATGTTTACATACATATATACTTACAAACTTATGAGTCTGTGGTACATACATATATATACATATATATATATATATATATATATATATATATATATATATATATGTATATATATATATATATATATATATATATATATATATATATATACGATGTGAATATTAATCACGTTTTCGAGCTCATATTATTTCATTTAATGTTCCCGCAACGTGCATGCAGAAATTCCTCTTATTATCGAATATATTATATTTGAACTCTAATTGTATAGACCATTTAACTAATCTAAACGATGCAATAGTTGGTTGCAGACTGAATTGCATGTCAATTATTATTCTTTGTACAGTTGATGCTCCCTTGGGGCATACCATCAAATCGTTTCTGTGTTTCTTTATAATTCTCTAGATATGAGATTTATAAAATTAGTTTACGTATGCAAATGCTCGTTGAAATGTAACTTTTGCAAAAATTTGTGCTAACGTCTAAGTATTAAAATTATACGCTCATATAATGATGGAGAAAGCGCAGTTACATATGTACATACAGTAGGATCATAAAATTTAACTCCTTCGTGGGAAAGTGTAAAATATTTTCACCCAATTTTTTCAATGAAATATTATTCGAAACAGTGAAAAATATCCCAAAGCTTTAACGCAGTGTTTCCAAATTTTGGAGAAGTTTTAATTATCAAAATATCAACCCAAGAACATACATGCATACATATGTACGTACAAATGTACATGCATGGATATGTATGTATGCATATCCCAGCTTGGATAAATCAGTGTACACGTAATTGTCGTCGAATATGTATGCACGATTTGTCCTCTTTTGCTATTATATTTGAAATATATTTTAAAATATAGGAATTGAAACTTCACATATTTTTCATATTTCATAATTAATACAATTTCAGACGGAACGGATAGATATTTATGCATATGCACGAGTATATATGTGTGTACATATGTATGTATGTTAGTTGTAATATTTAAACTCAAAATTGATTCGGTTTAAAAAACAAGTGCATCGAATATTGGTGTAACTGAATAGATATAGATTTTTGGCATAGCGGTCTTATAGTTTTCTTTTTTGGGTATGCAAACTTAAAAATTTTTGGCGCTAATCGACTTTTGGAACACATTGTGCTCCGCAGACCGTTCACTTAAAGCAATTTTGTATATGTACAAATCGGAGAACGGCTTCAGGTAATTGTAATAACATTCGTACTCAACAGAAAAAAATTATATATTGAAACTTGTGAATAAAATCATTCGACTCACGTTTACTAAACGATGTTGGATATTTGATCATGATGTTTTCTTGCACGCAAATTAAAGCAATAGCGCTACAGTTACACGATCAAGATTTGCTTTCAAGTTTTTTACAAATACCGGCTGTAACGTAGACTGAATATATTGTTTTTATTCGAAAACATATTTAAATGATTGTTTTTTGGTGTATTTGTGACATATATATTTACAATTTGCGGTTTCTAACATAATAACGCTAAAAACTATAGCGGCAGAATATATGAGCATATAAAAGAACAATATGCTCCTTAAAATTTATATTATATGTTTTCTTGCTCAGTTGGAAAGCAAACTGTAAGCAAGTTCGAATCAAATTTTAAAAGTATGCTTGGGTGAATGTGTGGGTTAATTAAGACATGAAAGGCAAAACCACCAATGTAAATAAAGATTTGCTATCCCTGTGCGGCATGTTCAAGGCAAAGACACATATATCAGTCTACTTAATCAGCAGTTTTCCAAATACGTAAGTGGCAGCTATTAATTATACTCAGTTTGTGCTGGGCATCAAAATCCGTATTTAAATATTTGTTTGCTTGTGGTATTCCCTTGACAAATATTTAAGTAAATAATGTTTTCTTGCCTTCGCACTGTCACCTAATAATAGGAACCTATACTTTGTAAACGTAAGAAAACACAGACGCTAACTACTATTGTTATAGAATATTAATAGCTGTTATTACACTTCAGTGTTGTATGGAAATATGTTATATAAAAGCAAATATATTTGTAGATCAGAAGAATTTCATTAAGTTATTATAAGCTAATGAATTCACAGAGTAATAACATACTACATATCCATATTTTACATATTTGTTATGTCACAAGTTTCTGGAATTTATTTTGGAACTTACACGTTTATATTTGTTTGTACTTTGAACTATTTTCTAAAACATTCCCATTAAAAGTATTGTTATCACATTTTTGCATTAAAAATCACGTTATTGTCGAGTACTAAGTATACGCATCTGAAAACACAGAAAAAATCTGAAAAACTATAAATTTGCCCTAACATTTATTTAATATTCATAAATGTATGACAATAATTTATAAAAGGTGTTCTGGAAATGCCAGCTGTCTTTTTATAGGGTGGGATATAACCTGACAGTTCTGTTTATGTTCTGGTTGACAGCGTGGATGGCAAAACTACTTATAATATAATTTGTTGGCTTAATTGTTGTAACCTTGGGGATATTATTCATATTGTTATGCCATTCATGGAAATTTGTGTAAGGTAAAAGCTTTTACTCATTAAGTTTTTATGTGACATTGCCAGATGCATATTTTGGGATCTCTGTGAAATAGATGACCACGGTTTTGTTGTTTCTATGTTAGGTGCAGAGAATTCCATATATGTATGTATATATATATATATATATATATATATATATATAAATATATATATGTATATATATATATATATATATATATGTATATATATGTATATATATATATATATATATACACACATACATATATATATATATATATATATATATATATATGTGTGTATATATATATATATTTATATATATATATATATATATATATATGTATATATATTAATATATATATATATATATATATATATATATATATGTGTCTATATATATATATATATATATATATATATATAAAATATGTATATATATATATATATATATATATGCGTGTGCATATATGGCAAGACTATAAATGCAGTATGGCATCACACAGAACATCTAAGCTTTTTCGCTGCTAAAATTTATGTTGGTGGTGGAAGTCTTTGCAAAGTTATCATTCAAGGCTTGTAGTAAATTCTAATCGAAGACGAAAACTTTTTTGGGTGTTGAACAGGGCGAGTAGAAGTTAAGTTATATATATATATATATATATATATATATATATATATATATATATAAATGTGTGTGTGTGTGTGTGCGTGTATGTATGTTTGCATTTGTAACAGCTCAAATAGAGATTTTCTCTTAATATACTGAGCTAAGGCAGTAATGAATATTCAATGAAATTGTTTCACAGTCACATATGTACATACGAACATATAAAGCTATTTATTTATTTTGATCACACATTTTATTTCATTCAAGCGGTAAGGGGCGGGTAATAAATGATTATTTGTTCAGTGGTCTTTACTGTATTGTCAATTTGAGGCTTATCAAAAGTTTGAAGTGACACCCATATTAATAACGTACATATTTACATATATGAATCGAATATACGATTAAAATATTATTACATGTTCAATGTTTCATATTTACATAAATAATAGTTCTTCAGATATGCATATGACTTGTACGTTGAATGCATTCCAGATTTCTTTTAGCAACACGGAACAGGCAGATTATTTTGTTGCGTTTCAGTTGAAGTTCTTGTTATAGTCATACGTCATTTTGCAAATAACACTATATACTCTAATTCATATGACAGTCTGTAGCAGTAAATACGCCAAGTTAATAATGATTCTGTTCTTAATTCTGATTTCGTTTTTGTTTAAATTAGTTGAATAACATAATTATTCCCCTCAACCCCTTCCACCAAAATCTGTAGCGTATTTGCGTCACGCTCCATCTACACACATTCGCCTAGTCATGATGTATTTTCATTAATTTCAAGTCGAAAATATGCATTAAGGAAAGATATATATCTCATGGGCGCCTGTTTCAATTGGCATTTAAGTACATAAGTAGCAAGACGTTTAATAGTGTATTGTAAGCAGTAGCGCAAACAATGTTGCTCATTCTTTTGCGATTGGATTTTACTTGGAAATCTAATTTTTTCATGTGGATGTAAACGCAGAAGACCCACTTGACCACAATATTGTTGTAGACCACGAAAGCTTTTTAAATATTTGCATAAGCTGGCCGTAAGAATTTACAATAAATAAGATTTTTATAGAGCGCAATGCGTGAGACTTAGATTTCTTAAATGTTTTATATACCCAACTAAATTGTGGAGATTTTAAGAGGTTGGCAGGAAAAACTATACTGTATCTACTAGTGGTGTGTGAACATGCGTGTTCGAATTCCCGAATATACGGACATTTTCAAACGTTAAATGAAAAATAAATAATTAAATGTTAATTACAATAGATTACTGAAATAATTTTTAGTAAGTAGCAAAAAAAAGGAATAGTTGTAAAAATCACCACAAATTTGTAAGGAACAAATAATATTATATGGTTACCATATTATTTTTGCTACAAAAGATCAACATGTCTAAAACTTTCATGTCATACATACCTTTTCACTACATTACACATGTCTTGGGTGGAACAAACCTTTAGAATCGAACTCGTTTAAATTATTTTGTATTGATTGTGGATTTGCCACATCACCAGTATCCATATTGTCACAATTGACATATTGCTCTTTTATTTTGCACTATTTAAATCTACTAGTACATATATATACTTATATTGAAGTTCACAACTTTATTTACAACAGTATTCTCAGGAGATATCCTAATGATCGTTCTTCATTTCCGAATCTCATGTTATGCGGGTTGTAAGTTTTATTGGTATTTGTTTGGGAATTTTTAATGTCGATAAATAGTTACAGAGCATTGTAAATTGATCAGTTCATCCGCTGAATGTAGTTAATTTCAAAATCTTATAACTCCAATATTGCTTTCTAAATTTTTCAAGTGTTAGAAAGTACAATTTTGCGGACAAGGAAAAAACGATTTTACAACATGTCTGAATAGTCCTGTGCTCACCAGCACGAAATGTCGCAAATCAATTATTTAAAAGTTGTTTCTATCCATCGTAAAGACGTTATATGAATCAGAAAGTATCATTCAACAGATGTGTGCTAGTTGGAAAGTTTATCCTGTTGAGTGGAATTCAATTAGTTGTCACCCATAAGATAATAATGAAAATAATCTCACATATTTATTCAAACAAGTCACGAACTCAATATTGAGGCGTTAATAATTCCATTTTTGAGACGACCAACTAACTACTCGTATGTATTTATGTATGTAGATACATATATGTTAATCTGCATTATAGGCATATATCATTACAGTTCCACAGTATTTGTAGGTTGTTTGCGCGATCGTTAAATTTGCTTTGCTCGTATAATATATACCAGCAAATTCAATGACGTCTTTTTTGTGCCTTCTTTTAATATTAATAAAATTATTTTGAGCAAATGTATGCCAAAACAAATTAAGGCCCAAGTCCCATGTTTATGCGAGGTGCGGCATTTTGTCATTTTGTTGTTTCTTTTGTTTTATTGTTTATTTGCTATTATAAGAAGAAAGGTGTGTTAGAACAACAATTTTTTGCTTCCTTTTTTCATTGTCCTTAAAATAAAATACACCGTAATGAAATTTGTATTGTGTATTGTACATTCTAAAGAGCCGCGGTAACAAATAGCCAATCTTCCCTCATCAACCTAGAATTTTTGTATATCGTCACTTGAAACTCAAACCACTCAAACTAATATAATAAATTCATACTAGATGCAATATGTATGCTATATGAAAACTATGGATGCAACAACGAAACATATTTTCCAAAATATATTTTGTGCTTCAATATCCACAAAATATATGTTTGTTTGTATGCTTCTTCACAAAAGTTTAAAATCGCCGCATATATTTTATGTAGTACTTTGTTTCAAACAAAATCAAAAATCTTAGGCTTAGTGCTGTTTTCTTATAATTACCCAGATTTTTCTTGGCTCTGGTGCTTTTCGAAATATAAAAATTGACAACGCTAATTCATGGAGCACTCACAAACTCTACTTGTATGTCATTTACTTAAGTTTTACCAAAGAACGCCAGTATCAAGTACATGCAAGAGCTCCGCTGACTTTTTTTAATTTTAATATTAGAAATTATGTAGAAATTTTATTATATATCTTGGGCGCCATGCATGGTGCAACAATATGATGTGACAGCGTTCATGATATATAAAAACTTTAACTTGTATATTTTACACATACATATGATTGTATGTATGTTTGTTGCATTAATAGTTTCTATATGTTAAACAGTTCTGTCATATATTTTAAATAATTTCAAAACTTGTATGTGTACACATCTAAACAATTGAATTTATAGCACATTACTAACAACGTTAACATGTACACTTAAACATTTATAAAAGTGTGGTTAAACAATGGGTTGGGAGAAAATTTTCATCTGACTTAGCACTGGCGCCCCACACTGTTACACATTGCGTGTGCTAATTTTTGACATTAGCTAAAGCTCTTGCATATACATGAATATGTAAGTAGATAATATACCTTGAGTTTCAGGGTCACAAAAGGTGTTAATTTCTGTGACAATTATTATTCTTGATTCGATATTTTACCAGCCGACGTATTGCAGCCTCTACAATAAATCTGTACGTTATTTATATTATGTACGGCTTATATGTGTCCCACTTGTGATATATCTGCTGTAAGGGACGACGTGTTTCATTTCATTTCTTTGTAACTATTTTTATGGTGAACAATTCCAACAACAAATACGGGCTCATTGTATGAGAATTTGTCATCTCTATGCTCGTAATTCAAAGAGGGGGTTTTTAAATCAATTAAATCGTTTCAAATACATTAAGAGAACCCTTATTTCTAAGTTCAATTAACATTGGAAACTTTATTGACTTAAGTGACTTATTTATAACATTTAAAATACATTTTTTTTAATTATTTCTCACAAAATTTCAATTAGGGAAGACTTGACACAAGCCCAACAATTTTTCAAGTGCAAAGCAAATCGTAAACCAGAAAAATATAGTTTTCTTTACATGAATAAATTCATAAATATGTATATATGAATGTGTATACCTATTGATGTATGATGCATGGAACGTACAAATATGTTTCTTTAGATAAAATAGAGAACAGTCTTGCATTGACTTAATTGCGAGCTGCGACTAACAAAAGGCAGGTGTTAAAGTATGGTTTTGTTTCTTATGGCTTCTGTAAGGGAATATATAGACAATTTGGTAGAAAGAATTGCATACATTCATAAGTGCATAAGCACATACCTAAACATTGCAAAAAAAACGTAAATGTTGAACTTTTTTCAATTTAAAAGAATTCGAGTTTGTGAAATCCTTATTATTTATTTAATTGTAGTTTTTTGTGTCTGTAATAATCATTGAACTAACAACGATTATTCAACCAAAGTTAGATATAATATTTTTTTCTAGGATTGTTTCTACGATTCTACATACGTATTTAAGTATGTTTCAAGTTAAGAAGGATATTTAATATATACATACTTACATAAAGGGTAGGAAACTTACTTAAGGCACACATTCTTTTTGATAAATTCAATTTTATTGATAAAATATGACGTCGGCAAACGTCCGTTGTTCTCACAAAGATTTCAACCTTTCCTTTTAATGCGTTCCTCCGTCACATGCCATCGTGAAATTGTTCAGCAAAAATCTCATTTGCTGACAAGTGTTATTTATAATTTTATTTAAAATATTGGCTTCCTCTAAAATATCATACTCTTAGTTATCAAAAGTAGGCTGCGAACATGCAGCAAAATAAGATTAAAATAAAATTAACGAAATAAAATAAAAAAGAAAACAAAAGAAATGGCATGTGTTGGCAGTTTTTGGTAGGCGTATCGTACTGAGCAGACCCTAAAATAAAAACAGAGTGACAATTGCAACTTTATCCCATTCAGTGGATATATGGAAAATATATTTAAATATATTAAGTAAAAATTGAGTTGCACAACATAAAACACACGCTACAAAGTAGATAAACATGTACGCACTGAAAAGCATTTGTAACACATTTAAAACATCCAAATTTAATCCATGAATATATTGCGATGAAAAGACAAGTTATTCATTGTAAAGGTCAACATGTCAAGTTGGAGCAATCTATTAGATTGCAGTTTGAGCACTGGCTGAGGTAGAAATTGCTATATCAGATATAAAAAATTAACTAAATGGTCAGAGGTTTCATTACGTGCCAGAAACTGCCAGAGGAACATTTCACCTATTATCGTTTTTATTATGATGATTAGGGTTCCTGCCATGTTTTTACTTCCTTCTTTCTCCTGTGGAGCTAAAATTATCGGGGTAGGGAATATTTCTGCTTCAAACAACTGTGTGATGTATAAATGTCTGTTTTCTAAGTTCGCAAAATTATCTAACAATTGTTAAATGTTAAGAGGAGAATCAGATTATTTCTGAAACTTTCCACAAGACAATTTTGAAAGAATCTCAGATATGGCTTTTATGTATGTAAAACACCAACATGGAAAATGTTGTAGCATCTACACAAAAAGACTAGGATCGTTAACATGGAATGTGCTCTGCAACAATGCGCTGCTTTTAAGAGCGACCACATATGCAATTTTTATTAGTAACAGATAACAAAAATATAATATCTTGTGATTGGAAAATAGCAATTAAATTTTGTTGATTAATAATTCTGATGTTTGTATCACAAAAGCTCACAAGGTATGAAAATATTTTTTATTCTCCAATTAAAAAAGGTTTTAACGGAATTGGCTCGAACAGATGCTGCTAAGAAAGGAGCACTTTTGAAAAAAGGTTAGTTGCATATGTTGGAAATAATAATGTGGGCCATAAGGCACAAGAGAAACATTCTTCATATCATTGAAACTAAGTGGAATTGGTGATTATTTTGTAGCCTGCATTTGGTGAACTTGTTTTACTGATTATTTTTCACACGATATGGTCACGACTTCCATTCAATCGATTTGAAAGTGTTGCATATTTGAACACCATATTCCATACGTATTGCAGGCATATTCCATACGTATTGTTTTGGATTTGGATTTTAATTAATTTCACTTCTAATTTCATAGTGCGAATGCACTACATTGGCTTCGCATGCGTATAGACATAGAAACACATCGACTATAACATAAATAATATTCTTTCTTTACATTTTATTGAACTTACCTTGAGCAAAGCATAAATAAGCATTCAATTATTCAAATTGCAGTTTCTTATTAAGTTGTTAACATAATATTTAATTGTTCGTACACGCGTTTATGTGTTTTTGTATTAAATGGCAGTCAACTTGAAAATCGTTATTATTTTGTTTGGAAACCATAAAGTTTGCCAGTGACTTTTTTTGTATTTTTGCATAATACGTCAGCACTTCCGCTGACTGTTTAGCTTAACTCTGTTGAAACGACAAATGGTTGAAGTGAGTTTGGTGCCCACTCCTACCAGGGTACTGAAACGAATCCTCCTTGTATTTAGACTGCCGCAATAAAAGGGTTTCGTAACTATTTATTAGACGCGTGGTTGACACGCGACTGCAAAATAAATAAAAGCAAAACACAAGAAAGAAAAACAAAGATCTCATTGAATAATTTATTAAAACAAAAGATTCCCGTATAATCCGCAACAGAAAAACTATTGTGCTGTTGTTTAACAATCATATAAGCTAATGGCATGACATGCGGCAGTTTAATTCTTTCATAAATGTTCATATTGAGTGGTAACATGATATATTTATAACTTTTTTTCTCATAGATATTATTCCATTTCATATGCACATTCCTGCATGCTCAAAACCGAAAGCAATTATGTTGTCATTCGGATAAGGACTGTTCGGATATACGATTATTTTTTTTAATGTTTCTTTGTTCGTGCATATTTTGTTTTAGTATTAAAATATAATAAAATATGTCCAATATGCTGTTTATAAATATAAAATGCTTTTTATGAATTAGACCTTCAAATTTAACAAACTGTGCATATTCATTAAAGACGTAAATAGTACCAAAGTCAGTAGTGGATAGCATTAATATAATAGGGTATAATAAGTCAGTCGGCACAGTTTCACCATTGACATATCCTGCATATCCCGATATGCGTATAACGAAATGAGCGATATTAAGGCCAGTATTCATGAATTCGCGAAAAATAGAAAACTTTTAAACGAGCAATCTATTTTCGTGATATGAAAAAAGTATGGGCAGGACGATTGCTTATTTTCTCAGTAAATCTCAATAAATCGCGAATGCTTCCAACACAAATTGTATTGAAATATAAAAGCTTTAAATAAAATATTTAAAAAGTCGGATTTCGACTAAATATGGGAGACACGCTCCCACTCAGTAAATAGTTCACATGATTGTTTCAAAAGTTCTTGTACATAAAATTCGGATTCTATTGGGAGAAGCAACTGCTTTATGTTTTCTTTGGAACTGTTTATTATTAAATCTTCAACACATTACGAATCACTGGCCATAATTTCAAGTTGAGTGGCTTTTTGCAAATTCTCTTTCTCTTATTCTTCCAAACGTGATGCAAACACTTTTGTTGAATTCACGTTCCAAGTAAAATTGCTTGATTGTTTTATTTATGTACAACATACGATCTGACAATTGCTTCTGGCGAAATCGAGATGAATGAAGTCTACAATTTTTCTTTGCTTTATTTGTGGCAAATACAACAATTTTCTACAGTTCTGCTTTAATTCAGCATAAATTACGTGACAATTGCTGGAAAAAATACTCGTGTGCATTAGTTGGATGGAGTTAACTGAATGCAAATCACAACAGTGTTTTTGTAACAGAAATCACACTCTGACTTTCATTGATTCGAATTTGAAATTACTTCAAGACGATAATGATAGACATCCTGTGGATGTCAAAAAATTGCACACTCCAGGATTGACTTGAATGCAATTTATGTGAGAATATCTTTTATAATTATCTATAGAAAAAATCACGATTAGGAATAGACAAGCGAAAACAGAGTATTTTCATTTGAAGAGAAGAGGGTGATGTTGCAGCATTACCTTTTCAACCTTTTCAATTAATTCCAACGAAATGCAGGTGTACAAACGTACAACAAACCAATAACAACAATTATTGATCCAATCACAATCAAAACCAACACTTTTAAGATATTCAGATTTCTTCCTGTGGTCTTGTCACATTTACCAATTCCACACTTTCATAAGCTGACCTAATATTTCATGACCTTTGGCACAGAGCTGCTTTTTTTTTTGTTCGTTGAATATTCTCCTAAGCAACATCTACTATATAAATTTGTTACTATTCTTTCTACTTTTCAGATATTCTACAGGATATATATGTATGTATGTCTGTGTACATACATATATAAAACGAACATAAATTTTTTTATCGTACATTGGCTCAAATCAAAAAGTTGTTGGTTCTATGACTTAAGGTTGTATTTGAGAAGAAAATTTCAAGCAAAGTATCTGGAAAAAAAAATTATTTGAAATTGCTCTTGCAAGTTTAACTTCGAACGATATAACAGGTCTTGTGAATCAAAAAATTAATAAAAAAAAAATTATTATTTTCAATATCTGACGGAAAACTATACGAAATTTCTAAAAATTTATTCAGACTTTTATTAGAAATATTTTATTAAGAAAATTTTGGACTATTTTGACTATTTTGGACTATTTTATATATGCCCCATATATATTTGAACAAAGTTATTACACGACACATCGCACTTGATCAGCAAGAGGGTATTAACTCAAAATTTGTAAACGATTATATTGCGCGTGAATAATGGCAAAAATCAAGCTCCAATTTTATGAAAATATACGATGCATTTCTTCTTCAACTTTTATATCAACTCAAAATACTATCTTTTTATTAAAGTTAGTTCAACACCACAACGATAATAATAGTCTTAAATATTATTTAAAACTTAAATATTATTTAAGATTTTTGCAGTAGATATATTTTGGTGTTGTTAGTTGACTTCTTGCAAAAATTTATATTTCAAATATTTTTATCAAGTGTCTACTTGTGCTTCACAATTTTCGCATTATATTTAAAAAATTGCACGTTGTATGCCAGAGTGATCTATTAACGGATACACATCAGAGATTTTCCTTACTCACGTTTATACACGCTCACGTGATTGAATCAAAAAGCTACCATCAAGTCGGCGTATATTAAAAAGTATTTAAACGAATATGTATTTCTATAAACTACTAATATCCAATATATAAACGACTCCAATCAAATTTATATTTCGAGTGTTTTCTTGGAACATTTATTTATCGCAAAATTGATTGTTGAATGTGAGCCGTGAGCAAAGTTTTAAAATGTCCATAATAAAAATATGAAGATGTGACAGCGTACTAAATGGGGAGGAAAACGGATCTGCACCGGGTATGTGCATGTGTGTGTTTATGTAATGCATGACACAAATACATAAGAATGCACATGTACATATATATATGTGTGTATGTATGTGTGTAAATGCACACGCTCTATCGATGAGTGCTAACCAGCCAAACACACTTTTCTAAAAATGAAAACTGTGTCAGGTGACCGACCAAGAAGAAAAACTTTTCTGTGTAAAAGAAAAATTATTCGGATTGAAGATAGCACTTGTTGCAAGGTAATATTAGCCACATTCATATTAAATTCTATTGCAAATGTTGTTGTTTTTGTTGCGACTCCTCTAAAAAAGTAAAATGGTTTATATACTTACATCGTTTAGAAGTTGACAGAATATATTCCAGTTTGTAGTTTTTTATATATTAAAGCTGAGCATCATAGAAGAGAGTTCTGCATGCGGACACAGTTTTAGATGTGCCACTTGAGCCAGACACAAATACCTACAATATCATACAAACCCGTAATAACAATAAGAAACTTTCCATTTAAAAAGCTGCTTTTACTAACGCAAGAACACATACAACTAAATAAGTACGATTATTTATTTGGTGCAAATACTTTTGTAGCTGTTGAATGCAGTCATTCCAAGTGCGCGACAATTCCTGTTATCTTACATGTCTACTCTACCCTGCAGGAAATGTCAGTAGGAAAACACAACCGATTCTCTGTTGACGTTATTTTTTATCAGAACCAGCACGTGGTGGAACTTAAAAGGAAGAGATAGTGCTAAGAGGAGAGATGAAAAAAGATGGAGTCTTCGCCGGTGAATTTTTTCTAAAATGCCGATGGATGGTGTCCATCGCTGTCGGTAATGTTCCGAGACTAGTATTACGTGAATAATAGATTTAAAATAATCAAAGTTTTAATGAAAATAACTTGGGCTAAATTGCCAGTTAGCTTCTGTTAAGTATAATAAAGGCACTGAGGTGACATAATTTTGTGGGGATTAATATTTTGAGAATATAAATAAGTGAATAAAAAATTAATAAAAAAGATACATACTGCAAAATAAAACGAGCAGATGAATGTTTTTACTATCACTGAACGTAGCCGACTTCATGCTATTGATGGAAGCCGCGTTATTGCCTGTACCATCATAAATGTTGTCTTGTCTACACGTGATCCCGGGCTGCCTTCAGAGCAGTAAAGCCTTGTCTTTTTTTCTGTTTAGTATTCTCCACAAGTTTATACTTGTGTGTAGGTATGAAGAGTTGGGTATGAATTGAATTTGTAAAAAAAATTTTAATTTGTTGAAATTGTTAAATTAAAATGCGCATGTGCACATTTTATTATTCATTCTCTTTTCAGACGAATAAACAATTCAATAATATTGTACTTCCCAAGCAGTAGCTAATAAATAATTATTCAAAGAATACTCGCGTTATAAATCCAGTTCAAGAGAGCATGCAAACAACACAATATACAGATTGAAATGTCATCGTTTTCTTACGTTCTTTTAGCTCATGAAAGAAATGCATTCATGTCATTTTGTTTTGTTTTTACATAATAAAAAACACACAAAGTTTCGAATGAGTCATCCTTGAAATGTGCACTGTACATTGGGGCAGCGAAATGGGCCAGTGAAAACAAAAAAATTAATATAAAATCCCTCTTTTTAATTGAGTCGTGTTTGTTACGTGAAACTGAGTCTACTGGTACATAAATCGCGTTCTCATTGCGTGATGCGAATCTCTTATACATATAGGAACTCCATATCTTTTAATCAAAATGTGTACGGGCAATCTAATGCTTTTAACGCAAATAACTTTTGGCAAAATACTATAAACCATAGTTTTGACATGCAAATGTCCAATTAAGTACTATCCCACATCGACGCTTCTAGGTTATATATGGGGAGTCTGAAAATCCTTTAAAATTCACAACAATTCTGTTTAGAGCTTTCGACTATGCTTACATGTCAAGCAAACATCGTGTAAACACAGGTTTACTATGTACGAATATGTAGTATACACGTACATATATGTACATAAATACATATTTACATAAATCCAACCTCAAATACAAATACTTGAATAGAAGTTGTCATAATTAATGAACCAGAAATGACTGACAGGTATTTTTACCCCGTGCGAGGTAGATAAGACTGATGAGTTGAAACTTTTTTTTGTTTTTTTGTGAATTTATGGAAAACCAATAGCACAAACTACTTGTATAAGAAAGTTAATACGCAATGAAAACAGCGCCAAGGAACTAAAACAGAGTAGGAGTTACAATCTATTAAAGAAATAGTTTTTCTTCAAATGAAAAAACATATAGATGTGTGTATGATCTCGTATGCATGTACGAGTATGTGTCTACAATGGGAGCGTGAGTGCGACCGGTAGCTAAAATGTGGGTATTTGTTGAGTGAAACTCATTAAACTATGAATGATGTTCTTTGAAGCAGAACAGATTGATCGATTTGCAACTATCGATCAGATGCTAATCGCTCATTACTATGGCTGCTAACATTTGACGTGTGGATTAAACAGTCAGTTGTTTGCTGCTGCGCCTTTGAGCAAGGATGCCAACTCTTGGATCATCAACAGCTAAAATGAGATATTTATTATTAGAACAAAACATCCATGCAGTTTTTATTTTTATCTATTAATTTTGTATGAAAATAAAGTACATTTGGCCTTTGGCATGCTTTAAGATCCGAGTGGTCATAACACAGGCCCTGGTTAAAATGAGATCATTTTTATTTCGTTTTTATACAAACTGATCGGCATGAAAAGTTTTTAAGAATTTACCGAAACCCAGAATTTTCCCAGGTTGATATACAGCAAAAATTAAATAAAAATAGCAACATTTTGGAACATTATAAGATCACATCCTTGGCACGTTCTCCTTGAAGTTCATGAATTTCTCATTGGCCAAGGAAAAGTAATGCCACGAGTTGTCTTTGTCACACTAAAAAGTTTTATGTCGACATGTAGAATAAGTCTCACCATTTTTGTTATATAGCAGGTATGAGAGAGGTAATTAGACGCTTAGTAAATATTTATTGGCATCTTCTCTATGTATTGAACGGTTTTATACACAAATTAAATTACTCGCAAATTAATAATTTTTCTGGCCACAAGCTTTAAATTACTGGAAACTCATTATTTTAATTATCGCACGATCTAGCAAGTAACATATGAAACAGAATTTTAATTTTTTTTTATTCGATCGATATTGGAGCACAGGCAGTTAGTCCAATGTTTGTGATTTAATTCATGGTGGAATTATACACTATATTGTTGCATTATTATTGTACCATGATTTAATTGAAACTGATATAATTTTTATTCGAAATGTCAGTGACAACGATACATCAAGTGTGATATGTTAAGTAACAATAAAAGATGATTAAATATCTCTTCACAAGTATTAAATCTCAGGAAAAAATTCCGCGAGTCGTTGCGTGACGTAGGTACGAGAGATCTTAAATCATAACAAGGTCGTGCGTGCATGATGTACTTTATTTGCTTGTGTCCGGTTAATGGACGTGAGAAGTGATGGTGAGTGGTTCCCATCACCATAATTACTACAAACAATACCATAAGTAAATACAATTTATTTAGGAAAGTGTGTTATTCAGCTATGAAATACATGATCGTACACAAGGAAATGAAACCGAATTGACATTTGACTTAATACATGTTGATAGTGCCTCCAATCGGCAATTGTTGTGCTGCTACCGAAATTTGTTGTTGCCTTTGCAACTCATACAAAGTTAGTCAAAACAGTTTGAGATACAAAGCATGGCTTGGCTATTCGGTAATTACGCCCTAGTGGCGCCTATTAGGTTGTATTAATTCGAAGTTTTTTTTATATATTGAAACACATTCAACTCAAAGATTATCGTATTGCGGCAGCCTAGAGGAAACTCCACGCTTTTAGAGGTGATTATGGTTTAGTTTTCGTTAATTGTTTCTAAAACTTACATTGAGGTTTATCTCAAGCGACACACAGTTGAAGGAATAAGTTCTTTTTGAAGTTATTGAAGCGGGTTAGTGTATGTTATATGTTATGGGATGACCCCTACTTATGTAATGCATTGTGCTGGTTATGTGAAGGATTTAATTTGAAATCCTCTGCAGGGGCTTCGGTATTGTCATTTGATGTTCGAAAGTGGCACAACGTATTACTACAAATCAAATCATTTGTTGCTATTTATTATTCTACAGTGTTCCGAAATAGCCTTCAGCATTCAAATTTTCATTCTCTTACTCATTTGAATTCTAAAGAAAAAGTGCTGATTTCATGAAGACTCATGTGAGCTTGAGAGTGCGTTAAAATATAAACTTTGTGAAAATTATATTACATAAATACTTAATATATTATATGAATAGAGGAGGTAGTAAGGAGCGTAAAGACGAAAAGCCATGATCCTAATTTCTCACTAACCATTGCGCAGTTTTTGATTAAATCGAATAAGTTTACTTCCAAATTTCCAAAAGTGTAGAAGTGCAAGATGCTACCTGACCACGAACAGTGGCCAGTAAAACATAATTCAAAGACTCTTTGATTGAGTTTGACAATTTTAGTAAAATTTGTAATAAATATTATTGAAAATCCGTACAAAGCATAGCAACCCCCCACTAAATAAGAATTAATTTGTTTTAGTATCTGTTAACAAAAGTATTCGGTTTACATGCACATTTTCTTGGGCTTGCATTCCCACAAAAGCGTGTAAATTTATATTTTTGTGTGTTAGGTGAGCTAATGAGGCGCGATCTAAAAACAGATGGTGTTGCAATACCTTCTATACAATTATGTAATAAATGAACTTACAAATATAAATAAATGTTTTGTTTCTGGCTTCAATTAACTATCTGTTAATATGCTTTTCTGTGCTTGTGTCATATACGTAAATACGGAAGTGTGTGTTCTTCGGCAAATTTAATGAATGAAGAAAGCCAAACTATAACTCGATGTGATATGAAAAATATGTGTGCAGGCACATACACACCACATATGCATGTATATATGAATGTTCATATGGCTGTATGTTTGTTGTTTCTAACTGTTTATTTTTGTGGACCAAATATTGCTTTTTATTTGATAGAGACTCAATATTAAAGCAACCCACAACACGGTCATTAAAAATTTAAAATTTTAATTTATCTACGACGTTATTTCTTATTTGTTTAAGTGTTTTTTGTGTGTGTTAATAAGATGTTTCGGATTGTTCAGTTTTATTTTTATGAACTGCATGTTGCATGTATCTGATTTCGAGTTACATTTATCCCTGAATATTTATTGAAATGATACAAAACAGAATCCGTAACCAGATCCATTTGACACTTTAAGATTAATTCTTAGTTGAAAATTATTGCTTGTTGCTGTATTTTGTTTGTTTGAAAATTTGTAACGAGTACTTGCAAGAAATTAGTAATTGATCGTTAAATGTGGTACTTCTCAGTGCTCTTGAACTTATGATGAAATTAATTAAGATTGTGGATTGTAATATATTATTAAGTGTATGTATAAAAGATATTCATTCAACTATTGTATGACTGAGTTTTAAATATCTCTGGATGTTATGGGGTGAATAGCGTTCTATGTTTTTAGTTACAAATTTATGAGATGTGGACTTTGGAAGACAAAAGATCAAAAAGCTCCGTATGTTTATATGGATCGGATGTTTCGCAGTTCATTAATTGAAATTAACGATTAGTAGGATCGGAATTCGCCATATTGGCTTTTACAGTTGAGATGAAATTTAAGAAAAACATCAAACGGCTTTTCATATATCCTTCTGTTCGTTGCACTACGAGTTGTAATAAAACAACGAAAAGCCTTGTTCTCCTTGTGCATGTGTATGAAAAATGTGTGCTTGCAAGTATTTATAAAATAAAATGCCATGAAAACATTTTGTTGTTGCCTCCCCAGCACATTTCAAATGCTTTATTGCCACCCTTTTACTAATAATTCGAAAGAAATATTTATTTCGTCAATAATTACAAAAAAATACCTTTCGAATTATATGAGTTGCATAAATATTAGTTTAGGGTAAAATGCTTAAAAGTGTGCCGCAAATAATGCGAGGCTTCCAACTACATACGACTGCATGGGAACATGACGTTTTTGAAGGTGATGCATACAATTAACTAACATTTTGTTTTGATTTGCAATTAATTATTTTACAAAACACACATTTTTTAATTAACCATATTGATTGGACTGTTTCTTTTTAATAAAAAATGGGAAAATTGAAACTGAAGCTTTTAGGTGTGTTGTGTAGACAACATGTTAATAACGGCTGAAAAAGATTGTTCAGAAGATTGTGTTGCTGCATCCAGCAATAGTGCTGACCTCATGTTAAATCTTTATCTCTCGTGTTACACAAAAACAAAAGTACTTTTATATGTTTCTGCATCTATTCACCCATCATTTGCCTTCGCATACCACTTTTCTGTTAATCAAAATAAAATGTCATATTAATTTTTTTTATCTCGTAGTTGCGAAAAGTTGCAACTGCTGCTCTCGGTAGTACTTGCAAGTGGGCAAGTTGCTTGGATATTATGTTGTGCATAAGTTTAACGTATCACGCCACTTCATATATCCATGTATGCGCAATTAATACAACAGCACAAACTAGGGTTGCCGTTATAAATATACTACAGAATATCGTTGAAGAAGTTACTAAAATCATTGAATCCAGATAATACCAAGTCTAATGCGAAAACTGCAATAGTTCCATCGGCAGATGACGTTCATTTCATGCTTCGAATTAACTACTTTTAATGTTTTGAAATCAGAATTGTGAGTTTTAACACACTCGACTTTAAAGACTTGAGTTCGAACGTGCGACCTGTCCTTTAAAATAAGGATATAAATTAACGTGCTTTCAGCGAAATTGTGTTCTCTAAATATACAATATATTCATAAATTAATTTCGAAAACTACCAAAATAATGTGTATAGTCATTCACCCTACCAAGACGGATGACGAGGAAAGACAACCATGGCAGCTCTGGCAGATGCTTAAATACATTAATGGTACGAAAGGCCCATTTGAATGTGAGTGGATAAACAGCTTTAATGGATGCGCTGGTTTTTCTTTTATCAAGCCAAACTTATACTCGTAGACATTCATACGTGCAGCTCCCACACAAGTTTTCTTGATTAGTGTTTTGAAAACATAAAATTAAATTTAATTTAAAATGGGATGCACTTCATTCCGCTTGCGCTAAATGACGCGCGATGTTGGCTGACTACGATCAAAAATGTTGTTTAATACGTCGCAACCAGCGAGATTTAAGTGTCATTTTACATTTCGGTATCATCGAATATTAAAAGTAGGGACAACTTGATCAGTTTTGTCATTTTTAATTGTTCTGTGTCAGGATCCTCGAAAAATTTCAAATCCATAACGCTGGCCACTTGTCGCAGTATAGCAAAATAGAAAAAAAAAATTAAACCAAAATTTCCGAAAATGGCATAATAAGGAGTAATTATAAAGAATAAATAACCTCAAAATCAGGACTATTAACTTCGTTTAAATTAACATGTTGAATTTCACTTTGTGGATTCACACAAACACATCAGGCTTTGGGTGAAGAATACTTTGAAAGCCCGTGTTAATACCCGATTGTATATGAATACGCATGAGTGTAAAATACATGTTGGTGTTCACTTTGTTTGGCTTAAGTTGCAATCATTCACTTTTTATTTATGTTTTCATTGATTTTTGTTTGTTTTTAAAATACATATTTCGGAAATTATTATTTTCATCATATAAAAGACCAGTTTGTAAGTTAATGATGTCCGTCATGGTTTTTAGTTAAAAATTTTTGTTCGCACCCATACATACACACATGTAAACAATACACATGGTTTGGCAGCAACTGTTGGAACAACTGCGCCCGCGCTTTTAAAAATGCATTTTCGTATTCCTTTTAATTGAGTTTGTTTATCTTAACGAGTATGCGTCAAACGAGGGGAGCTGAATAAACAACATTTAAGATGAAGCAGCATTTACATGAACCGCTTTGGAAAACAACAATAATTATAAATACGGAACGCCAACAAACAATATTTGAGTTTTTTCTGGTTCCTTTTAGTTGTGTAATTTGGAAAGATTATTTGGATTGAAAACATATTCAGTGCATTCCTTCCCTCCCAATATGAGAATGCGCGTCTATTTTGCATGATGAGAATAAATTCACACACTCGAATACTTTTCAAATGTGTAGGTGTTTCATTTGTAGTTGCATGTCTAGTTTACTGCTCGCAATGAATTTTCGAAATAATTTTTGAATTCGACACTCATTTTTAAGTTTCAACGAATCCCAAAAGGATAAGAATCCTTTATGCTGCAATTTTGGAACGTACACGGACAACACGTGTATGCTTAATCGAGTCTATCCCAGTTGATCACTTCACTTTGTGACTTTCAACACAAACACGGTTTCATGGTGTGTTTTGCTATGAGCATTAGACCGTTATTGATTACTGATACGAGTTTTTTTTTGCGCATAAAGTATCGCATGTGCATGAAAATTAGTTTGTTTTTGCAGTTAATAAATAAACGCCCACATGTTAATATTTCACTTTTGAAATTTTTGACGTCTTCGAGTTTATATACATACATATTTACAGTTTCCTTTAATACTTTGCTGATGGCCATTTTGGTTTTGTTTTAGTGTCTTTGTCTGTTTATAATGTAGCGCTCAAAATTTTTTAAATTGGCTTTTAAAGAAAAAATCTTGAAGCTTTAAAGACAGAAGTTATTTAAGAAGAGGAATTGTTGCTTAACTGGAATAGCGCTAAGCGAGCACTTTACAAAGAATTCTTACCTCTAACATGGCCAGAGAGAAATCCAGTAAGAAATCGTGTGAGAGTTCTGTTCAATCAGAGAGGCAAGTGTTCATCTAATTTGTTTATTAATGGCTAGTAGTTATATATGAGTGTGTATATTATGTCCTAAATTCTTAGAATTAATTAATCACATACGAATTCTGGTTTACTCTGAAGTCGAATTGTATTCATTAAGAATTTTTTGTTAGATGTTAAATATATATCTTCGTAAAAAGTATCCGGTGTTTTCTGGGTGATTTCCTTGATCCCCACTATAACCATGATATGAATTAGGTTCAGAACTGCAATTAAATATATATAGATAAATTTCGGAACTGCCTGACTATGGATAGAGTTTTCCACACTCATTCCATACCTTAAACAAATTATATAGGAAATAATGTAAGCACTTCCGTTAAAAGTATTGCTGACTAAGAAAAGCTCCAGATCAAACTGAGGCGTCAAACTCTGCTTTTCTTTCATAGTGTTAGTAAAAATCTCACACGTATGGTTTGATGTGAGCTTGACAAATATATATATATATATATATATATATATATAATATATATATATATATATATATATATATATATATATATATATATTGTATATATATACATATATATATATATATATATATATATATATATTAAAGCACTCTTCATTTTAACATGTTATATATAGAATAGAGCTAGAAGGAGGCACGATAAATCCCATCTTGAAAAGAGAATATATTTGCTTAGGAAAGTGAACTTTTTCGCATCTAATTGTATTAACAAGCTATAAATACTTTATTATTCATTTTCAATTCAATAAATATATATAACCGCATTATGAAGATTTCGGACGAAGTTTGGAGACCACTATCCCAACAATTTTGTATCAAACATGTTAGTTTATACATGTTGCGTTGATCAAACAAGAATGACAAACCAAATCCAACAAGACCAGACACCATGTTGGAGCAATGAAAATTAACACGATGAACGTCAGTATCATTTAAGCATATACACGTTCGGGTTCGAGGTACGCACATAAAGCACAAGATGAAAAATAACTAAAGCGAATAAAAAAAATTGATATTAAATATTTACTATTCATTTAGTATATCAAATATAAAAATTAATTATAATAAAAATAAATAACGTGAATAATATTGTATTAAGGTATTGAAGAGATAAAAAGTTAAAGTGTGAATAACAATATTAATGAGAATAGTGTTCAATGCCCCTTTGCAAATAACACAAAAAAGATAACAAACTAATATAATAGCCCCCAGTTCTTCATACAATTCACTACCTAAATATGTACATACATAATTGTATACATACATACATACATATGTGCATACATATCTCAGTATGTATGTAGTATCTATTTATTAGTATGTATGTTAATTATATCTACAATATTTTCGTGTTGAGGTACATGGAAACTTTATTCGAATAAAGCGATAAGTTTGAATATGTTAAAAACAAGTTCCGTTGAAATTTAAAGAAACAAGTTAAATTGTGCTCTTGTGTTTTTAATAAATAAAATTGTATATCTCA
This sequence comes from Linnaemya vulpina, assembly GCA_963675445.1. Taxonomy (NCBI): domain Eukaryota; kingdom Metazoa; phylum Arthropoda; class Insecta; order Diptera; family Tachinidae; genus Linnaemya; species Linnaemya vulpina. The sequence continues at coordinate 487,244 of OY776280.1, read as the reverse complement.
CCTGCAATTTAATATAAAAATTAATTTTAATTCAAATTGAACTGTGAAATTGTTAAGTGTTCAAGTATTTGTTTTTATTTTGTTTTGTTATTATATTTTCTCTATCCACCAGTTGGTTACAAGTGCATTCACTACACATACGTATGACTTGTATGTATGTGCCACATTGAAAGCAGTGCTATTCCACTGCCGCTTGCTTTCAGTGTGTAAGCGAGTTAGGAAGCGGGCTACTGAGTGAATGAATGAGTACCTGCTATAAAGGTGTTGAACGTGCATAATATGAAGGTTAAAAGTTAGCCACGGCTTAACAAAGAAATCACAGACACATGCATACATACATACTGTATGCATACCTGTACTAAGTATAAGTTCATTTATCTAAAGTGTTTTGCTTGTGCATCATACCCCAAAAGATACATGCAAATAAGAGTATGCATGTGCAACTGCCCAAAAAGAGAGCAACCAACGCAACAAATATGAATCTGTTTAAAAGTGACGAGCTTGTTTAACATTCATACACGTCCAATTCCAACTACCAATCTGTACTAAAATAATCTCATTTGTCGACCGTTTCCAAGTATGTAAATACGAAATAGCTACTACGAAATGCTTTAAGCGTGTATGTCAATGCCACACAGTAACAATAATGGCAGCAGCTGTTACAAACTACGATTATCAACTACTAGAATTTCAACTTCTATTTTAGCCATCTTTAAACCGCAACGTGGTGAAGAGTTTTATGTAAATAAAACAACAAAACGAAAAACAAAATAAAAGAATACACAGAAAATACGATCAGCCGTGAGTGATATGTATCTATAAGGTAAACCTTTGAAAAATAACTTAAGAATTTCGTTTAGCAAAAAACCAAGAAACAACATTAAACAAATCTATGCTCGTTTGTTGTTGGCGTTTCGATATTTTCTTTACACAAATAAAATAAGCACGTTTCAGTGAACACGAGAGTGAGAGAAAAACGATCAGAAATGAAACTCTGAAATTCAATTAACAACTATAAAAAATAAAAGCAAAATAAAATTTAAAAAATAAATAATAAATTAAAAATTACTAAACAACAACGTGACCGACCACTGACCGGTTTTTGCCATTATTTCATATCTTCTGTTCTTTATATTATTTATATATTTTAATATATTTCTGTCAAAGATATTCAAAACTAAAAAAGTATATATATTCGCACACTTACACACATTGCGGGTCCACAGTTGAGACCCAACATACCAAGTTCACAAGAATGCACATGGAGAACTAAAGAAAACTAAAAGAGGAAACTATTGAAATAATATTATGGTTTCATATTGAACAAGAAGAGAAGAGAAGAAGCATTTATTAAATGAACAAACACGTTACAAGTATGAAGACCCAGCTTATATATGCCGGAATTTAAAATAAAATTAAATACACACGACTTCCCGTGCCTGCCCCTACAATTAACAATGAAAATGTCATCACTATCAACTACCTGGAGGATTTTTCCTCTTGTTCTTATATTTTTCCTATACATCATCAATTTGACGTCTTCCTTCAATTTGGAAAGTCGTTTGCCAATTGTTAAAATTAATGCGAACCCCTCATCGTACTTTGGCTACTCCATAGCAACTCATATAGTTGGTGAATACAATTGGCCTAATAACACAAAATGGTAAATATATTTAAATCTTTATTTTGTCCATATTTGTCTTAAAGTTCTATCTCTTGTAAACAAAACGGTTCAATTTTCATCGCGACATCGTTCATATAAAGTTCAATTCAATGGAGTTTGTTAAAGTTATTTCATTAAAGCCATCTGCTTCCCGCACTTTTTATATATTTTATTTTCAAGTCGACTCATTCAATTTATGAAAATTAGCAAAACAAACACTTAGTCATGCAGCAACAACTTGTTCATAATTAACACAAATATTTATTTTGCAAATAACTTTACGAAGAATTTTAGCAGTGACTAAATGCCCCAGTTGTTTCCGTTCAAAAATTTTAGAGTCTACATTTAGAATTATTTGGAATTCATCTTGTATTCAATTCTGTTTTGTGAAATACGAGTAACACCGTTGGAAATATTCATAATTGAAACAAGATAAATCTGTTTACTCGCTTAATAAGAGCAGACAAAAAATTCAAAACTTTTATATATCTCCTGTAGAAGTGGAAATGGGAGAAGAACAATGCATAAATGAAATCTGCTTCTCTCATCCAATTTAAATATCTTCTTCAAGAATTCTATATAAAATTAGTTTATTAAAATAAGTTAATTTGCTTCTGTAGCCGTCCAACCAGAAGTTGCTTAATGTGACAGTGTTGTTGGCTAAAATATTTAACATCAGACTGCAAAGCCAAAAATAATGAGCTCGATTCCGCACTCAGTCATGAATATGGTGTCGAATTTTTCTGGTCTGCATGAGTTGGCTTGTCTGATCAACGAAGGCATAACACTGGTTGCTTAAAAGCCCCGTCTTCGCTGGTACTGTGGCAAAAATTCGCCAGCGAAATAAAAAGTGAAAATAGCTACAACAAATTCTATATCTTCCTATTACTCTCACTGTAACTTAGTAGTTGCTAATAGAATACGTGGAGACCAAAGTGTAAATATTGTCCAAATTTTTGGTTGTGTGTTCGTTTTGGAAAATAGCAAGTTAGCCAGAAGTGTCTTCACGACTGGCTCCATTACAGCTTTACACCATGGCGGTTCTAACACCTTATGAAGGCTGAAGACTCACACATTCGGATACAGGGGTAGCAACTTGTCGTACATGGACCACAAAATCATTTAAAAAAAACATGGATTTGACAAGCAATAGAGTCGTTTATAGATGCAAGCGATATCTATACATGCGTTCCGAAGCACTGACTTTACAGAACACGTTTGTAGCTTCTACAGAACTTAGAAGATCACATAGACATTCTCGTATAGGATATACAGAAATCCTTCCAACCCATAGCACTGTTTGAAACAAAATATTTCAAACGAATTACACTAAACAGTTATTTTTTATCCTTGTAACGTAAGCCATCCTTATATATTCCTTGGTGTATAGATTCGGCACGATATAGTCAGTTTTCTAGATACGTGTGTATTTGCATAAATGTCAATGCGTTATAGACATTTCTTTTTATATGTTGTCATATTAATATTTCTGGGAAGAGAAATAGGAACGCCAAACAGGTAAACAGGAATACGAAGGATTTTCAGTACATCAACACACCAGTTGCAAAATTAAAAGGACATGTATGGAATGTCTAGTGGCAAAAGGACACCTGAAAGATTCATAAACAAGATACGAATTAGACATGCCTTAAAATCTCTTGAAAAAGCAAATAAAAAATACATAAATGGAAAAGAAGAATGCGGCACTTGTTTTTGCTTTAAAAATGCCAAATTTTCTATATATAGAAAATAAAATTTCAAGTGATAAACAGGAAAATATGGCGCCCATTAAGAAAAACATTGTTGTATAAATAAAATATTTAAGTGAATGTAGAAGCGAATTTAGCGAAATAGAAATGATGTAACATCGATAATAACAACAAATAGGAGTACACAATTTTTAGCACTTCTCCAATAAAAGAACTTGTAGAATATAATTTTACTTCCATTTTTATTTCATTGAAATTGCTTTTAAATTTCATACAGTTTCATTTTCAGGGCGTACTGCTCCCATGAGCCATTTAGTTTTTTTATACATGTTTTATGGCTGCAAACTTTAGGAGAAAAATAATAATAAAACATGTTGTTTAATTATAGATAACGTTCTCTAATGCGAGTATTTAATATTGAGTACATAAACGAAAATGAAAATATCTTCTAAATATGCATACGAACGCACACTCGTACACACTTCCATAGCAAACATTATTGAATGTACGAACTACAATACCGAAAGAAACAAACATAATCGAATAGTGGATAACCCTTCTTTATTATAGCCATGACGTAATTCAGTTTTTCAAATTTATGTATAACCAGAGATTATAATATTTGTTTTTCAGCAAAATTCGATACATCAAAAAAAAAAAAAAAGACTTAACAGCCTTGTTTGTGTCTGTGCACATAAGTGAAGCACAACACTTTATGTTATCGAAAAAATAAATATTAATCTTAACTTTTGTTATCATTATGCTAATAGGCTTTATTTAATTAGTTCTTCTGCTTTGCCGTGTTCTGATAAGGAATATTGGTCTTTACAGGAGAAAGCAACAACAAATATGAAAACGTTTTCTAACCTCAAAAGTTTTTACTATATAAAAAAGAAGTACTTTGCAAGATGTGCTCTTTGGAAAAGACGTTTTTACCTGCAATCATTGTTTCGTTTCTGGTGAAGGAATAGATGAGCGGTTTGCTTCAATAGTTGAATCGTGAGTCCGAAGACTTAAACTTATAATAAACACATACGGACGTATAAACTTGTCTGCGTCTGAAGTGGGAAATAACTGAATTGAAAAAATGTGGTTCATAAGGCCAGGAAAGATACGTCTGCCACGCATGTACGAGTGAGTGAAATCAAGGTAATTCGTGGCACAATCAAGTTGCGTATAAATGTTTTTGATATAGCTTGTGTATATGAATACGTGTTGATACTTCTAAAGTGAAGTAAAATGGTCAGTAATTTTAAAGTAGGAATATTTTGTGGAATTTATAAGTGCATTTACAAGGATAAAGTCTTAAAAAAGAGTTTTAGATACTCATCGATAACAACATATAAGGACTTGTATACATGCAAATCAAATAAAAATGCAGTTAACTCATGTGTACTGATCATTTCCTAGAAACTAAAAAACTTTCTCTCACATCCATCCCCGAAAATATTTATGAATTAGTTTCTTGTCACTCATTCTATTTATAATATTTTTTCTTCTATTCTTTTCTTGATTTGGTAAAATTTCTGCAATATTTTGAATTTTGATGACTAAATTTATCTGTTTTCATTAAATATTGACTAGAACGCAAATTTTAGTTCTTTGTTTAAAAGAAGACATAAACAAATTATTGTTTTTAAGAAACCAACGTCTCTGACTGTTATTTATTTGTGATAGTTATTTATTCTATAGAATACATAACCAGAACTCCAACTGGTCTTTTAAATTTTTGACTAAAATAGAAAACTATCTATATCTTGTTTATTTTCTACTCGCTATTATTCTCTTTTACTAATAGTGAATTGTTTCTTTAACATCTAAATATTTATTTCAAATATATTAAACAAAGACATTTTTTTCGATAATTTTTTATTTTTATATGTTAGAGAACAATCAGTTACTCGTGTATCAATATGAACAAATTTTGACTCGTATTTCAAATAATTGTTGCATTTTGGTTTTTCTCGTATCAAGTCTCTTCTTGTTTCTCTTTTATTTCCTGTAGAGCACCGAAACTTAATTTTATAACTTGACTGGATCGATATAAACGCTTTCCAATATCCATTCAAAAGAACATTCGTTTGAATTTAATTTATCGATTAGTCGAGCAAAAATATTGTGAATAAACAAGAATACAAAACGGAATTAAAATTTTATATTAATAAATACAGACAAATTGCGGAATTGCTCTAATATATGTATAAATATATATACGAGTATATTAATATATATAAATAAATATATATATATATATATATATATATATATATACATATATATATTGTTATCCCCTATACAACATGTTGTTTTTAGCTCGGAGAATTTTTTTTAAATTTGAAAAAAAAACTGCATTCAAATTATTTTGTACAAAAAGAAGGTGAAAGAATGACGAATGTTACATTCTTTATTTATTGACACAAATGTTCATTGAGTCGCATTGGAACTTTATGAGTACAACAACAGTTTCAGTTCTTTATTAAAAATATTTATTCTTTTACTTAAAAGTTGGCTTAAAACTTTTATATGGATTTGGCATGGAAAACACGTTTTCGTTGAGGTAATTACGTTGAAATTATCGGATATATTCTTCTTTAATAACAAAATTTGTAAAACATAAAAGCGTTCATCTGAATTTTAATCATTAAAATCGGAAAATAATTTATTGACTACAATTTATAACTCGTAAAGTGGGAAAAAATATATTTTTTTGAATCCAACTCAAAGCGTTAGGGTTAAGAAATTTTAGTTCACGAATCAACTTGTAATCGACTATTGCAACTAACAAATATTTTTTTCTAGTTTGTCTATTCACAAAACTCGTTTTGAGAGGATCATTTGAATGAAATTAATTTCCAAATAAAATAAAACGTTTGTTCTTTTGTTCACTGGTCCATTTTCTTTCAGCAAATGCCTTATTCCGTTTCTTTTTTACTTTGAAGTATAACGACAAGCCTCTCAATGATAGAAATGCGCTTCACATAACTAATTTAAAATAGTTAAGGCTTGGCTGTGATATAAATATCAAAATTTTCCCATACCGAACAAACTACAACTTTGTAACTGGAGAAGATATTTTCCGAATATCTACCAGGATTTGGACTGCTTGAATGGTCGCATAAAAGTATAAACATTAAAAATATTCGACGCTGACACGTACAATATTGCAAAATAACCCAGCAAAACAAGTCGAAATATTTCAATACGTGCTGCCAAGACAACCTATTTGTTATGCAACCGTTAATATGTTTTTGAATATTTCATTTCATTAAATTTATCTAACATGTCTCTACTGTTGACTATGTCGTGTGCTCTACAATTGCGACAACTTGCTGCTGGGACATAAAACTTGCGAAATTTCAAAACATGTTTTTTCTAATTGTGCTATTTTACATGGTTATGAAAACTGGCTAATTTTTTGAATTGCAATTAGTTTTCTTAACAATATCATGAAGGTGAGAGAGGAAGCAAGGAAGATTTTGCATTATCGCAACCGTTCTGGTTACAAGTTTGATTTGCTGTTAAATCCTGATTAATAAGGATTTTGGAAACCGGATCTTGTTTTGAGTGTCCGTACGAATACACGCGAAATTGTTGTAAATAATGATGAATTTCTATAAAAGGAATCATCCAAGTAGATGATACCGCTATTAACGTCTACCATGATTTCTTCAGATCCATGCTTACTTGATGTTTCCGCAATGGACGGTCTTAAAAATATTCTAACTGCCCGCCAAAGTACCTTAAGTATTTCCAAGTATTTGTTTACGAGAATAATATAAATATCATCTTCTAAAACACAAGCAAAAAGGTTACATCACTGAAATTTTTAAACTCAAGGGCCCATTGTGATACTCAACTGTTCACACATTTAAATGTTTTCTGTATTGTAACACTAAACAAATGCATAGTGGCAATAATTCAATGTAACAACGATATTTGGCGATATATGTAGTTGTTCTCTTTGTAGGTTGAAAGACAGGTAAGAAGTAGGAAAAAGTTAAATTATTAAATGTGACCCTTCAAAATGTACAATCTTCTCCCCCTCTCTCTTTCTTACCTGTGCTTCGTAGAGATACTCCGTCTTGTATTCCTTAATATATTCTTTGGACTCCTATTTAAATAACACTTAAAACACAATGAAAGACATCACCAACAAAAAGAACAAGAACGGAAGAAATGCGTAGATATCATATCAATAAATTTACAGTGCGTGTGAGTGTAAGTTTGTTTGTAGGAAAGAAGGAATATCTCTACCACACATGTTGTGATTTAAATGTGAATAAATAAATAAATTCAAAAGAGAACAAACATTGAAGTGAAGTATCATATCACATCAAAACATACAAACAATAGAAGTATGAACAGGTAAAAGAAGAATAAAATATTCTTCTGATATCTAAAATCTTCATTCTACCTACTCCATGATTTTTGTACTCGCATGTTCTTTGTGTTGTGTTCTGTTGTGTGCTTCGGTTTCAGTTTCTTCTTTCTGTGCCGAGTTTTAAAATGCATACAATTTGAAAAGTGGGTATTTAAATCTTTAAGCCCAAGGATTCCAAACCCCCGTGTGGTTGTATGTATTGAACAATTATCTTACACATTTTTCGTCACACTATTGCGAGCAGAGATGCCAAGTTCGGGAACACTAATTTTCGAAATTGCAGATCCGGGATTAAATTAAAAAACCAAATCTGGTAGTACGTGACACAAATCTCACTGATAGAGATTTGTCTGCATAAAATTTTTCTTCAAGAGGAGTGAAATGATTTTCAAATCCAATTCCTATAAAATATTTCCAACCATCATCTGTCAAAGTTATCGTTGGACTTTTGGCGAAGTCTACTATACCCGTGTCCGATTTATTTCTGTTAAGAAACTGAAAATTTTCTTTCAACAAAATAATCACGTTTTAAATGCGATATGATTTTAAATCATTTTTACGCCGTCGAATATTTGCATAAAAAATATTTCTTTCAAAAAATATAGTTTGAAATATGAAAAAAAAAGTTATTCAATTATTTATTTTGATTGCTGTTGGCCGAACTGGAAATAAATATCGATATAATGTCAAAATAATATCATTACTTTTTCTAAGATATTTTTACAAAATATTCCCTGATTATTTTCGAGAGCAGTAATAAAATGCAAATATGCTTGTAATATAGGCCTGTCCCATAATCATATTATCGTAGTTGTCGGGAAGAAGGAGGAGAAAAGAGAGTTTTTCACCTTTTCCAGACTTACATCTCTCTACACAAAGGTTTCTAGAAAGCCATGTACTGCCGACCTCTCAGAGCTATCAGACTGATATGGGAAATGTGATCAGATATCTCAATGTGACAGGTTGCTTAAAGTACCAAAAATAGGATCCCAAAAAGTGTGGAATACACGTGTTGTCAGACACGAGTCACTTCGATTCTAATTGAATACTTGTACGTAGTGGGCAGCCACGCAAACTTAAGCGAAATACTTGGTAACAGCAGCACAATAAATTTTGCCACTAGGATATTGTTCTGAGAAATAATAAATTTAATTACAATTCACAAAATGTTTGAAGAACCCCTTGGTTAATTACTGGAAAAAGCTAAAATAATATTAATTGATCTGTATATGCTGGTGACTCATTTACAAAACAGTGCAAGCGAAATAGAGGACAGCGAACATAAGCGGAAATTCAAATAAGAATTTGAAAGAAAGGTCTTTAATTATCTGGCTTAGATGCAATTAATTTTTTTTGTAACCGTTTATTAATAATCGGATTTCCTATTTGGAAGTTCAATAATTATAGTTGCAGTCTTAAAATTGTAAATTGTTAATGTTTTTCAACAAAGTTTTAGTATCAATTCCAAACCGTAAATATTAAACACCTGAAAACCTAATAAATAATGTATGAATATGTACGTTTATATGTATTCATGTATGTGTCTAAACTTTTATGACCGACAGCTTCATATTATTTTATACTTTCTAAGAAATGTATGAGTAAAATTTTGATTATTAAATACCGGAACTAATATCCTATTGAAAAACGGACAGTAAAGTTTGTAATACATCTTGTATAAACAAGTGTTTTTCAGAGGTGATTTTATTATGATTACCACGTGCTACTGCATCATTAAATTCATATATTTATTTATACCACAAGAAAAAAAACTTGAAATTTTGAAATGAAAAAAAAAATTTAAAATTCATATGCGTTTCCTATTTTGGATGAACAACATAAAGAAATTCAAGCCAGCAGTTGTGATCTCAAACGACATTTTAACTAAAAATCAAATTACTTGTGTTGTATTTGCTACCATGACGCTTACAATAAATAACGACCAGTGAATCACATCAGAACTTATTTTCCAAGTCAATCACATGGCCAGTTGTTAAACAACTAAATGAAAACGCATATCAATAAAATCAATCAAACAAATACATGGGCACAAAGATATGAATTCATACCACTACATGTATGCACACAAACATAAAACCCTTATCGCCCATTGTGTGAGTGAATTGTGTCCAAAAGACATAAATTAATCTTAACATTAAACAATATTCTTTATTTTACTTCTGTAGTGAGTGTTTAATTATTGACCAGCACAGTGAACGACAGCAAGAAAACCGCAATAAAAAAATTACGCGTCACCTTTTCCCTTAACTAACGAAGATTTCTGATTTGTACAGTAGCAACAACATTTTTTTTAAGATACGGACTAAGACTTTTAATATCCTTTGCAAATTACACCTTGTGTGCCAATGTTTCTTATATAGAATTATGCTATTTATATTCCCACCACTGTACTTACATTAGCAGCCAGGCAGAAGTACATGTATTTTAAGTACTTTATAGCCAGCCCATTAACAAACACACCCGCATTTCTCAACACAAATTAAAAATTTCAATAAATTCAGCAACACTCAAATCTTACAAGGAAACATTTTCAAACATTTAAAGAAAAAATTAAATATATTGTACTATCTTCTTGTTGTTGTGTTTTTTTTTTTAAATAATTGGAAATAATAATTTTTATTAACCCTAAATTTATCAACGCAAAAATACTGAAGTCGTTAAGAAGATTTAAGACTTCCCAGAGACAATTTGGAAGTTACATATAATTATTTATAAATTTTGGAATTTAATTTACAACTAAAAAATATTCCGATTTTCCTTCTTGTTAGCGTTTCTCATCTGAATAAAATGAAAAATTTAAGCGATAGTGCCCCAGAGTCCTCAAGGAGGAGAGCGACAGTATTGGCTGCGATAAACTCACAATAAGTGATTGTGAAATATTATAGTGCTCCCACAAAAGACATCAAAATATTCAGGGCATCAAATATATGATTACAAAGAATTTGGTTTTTAAACTCTTTAATTTTAATTATGTGCTGATTCTTTTTTCCCAAAATCTTAGTAAAAAATTCAATGTGATCAATTGAGGGGCTTTAGCTAGTTCCTATGCGCATTTCACTGGGGATAATGCAGATCATTTGTTTTCGATTTTTTTGGAGCCGAAACCATATTATTATAGACCGAATTCCGCCAAAACAGTTTATTGGGTTACTTGATCAATCGGCACAATACGAAAATTTCAAAATGTTCATTGTGAAACATAATTTATTCTGTCTGTTTTTAAGAATCTAAATCTTAACAAACTCCTATTCGGCTATAGTCTAAAGCAATAACAGCCTAAGTCGACAAGCATACATTTGAGAATAACAACTTCATAAACAATGACTAGAGGCATTAGAAACAGACGAGTGCGAATTCTAAGATTATTTGTAATGCTGATGAAAAAAAGAAAAAAATATAGCAACATTATGATCGAATCGTTGGCTTAAGCTTGAAATTGTAGTTTTTCTTTACGGATTTTATTCTAAAATAACAATTCATTTGTTGACTGGCGTATAGTTTTATATCAAAAGAAAAGGGAACTAACGCTGTTCATTTAATTTCGACTCGATCGATCAGTGAATTATTTCAAATGTCTCGTGCCATTTCTTAAAGAATTAGTTAGTTGTTCTGCTTAGTTTCTGCTTATATTTAGCTTTTTTGTGGTTATAAATCAAGTCAGTCTAATAAGTTTTTTTATATCTTAATTATTTCTTAAGTCGACTTGGATGGTTGTAAGATTTTCAATTCATTATGCGTTTTAATCCAGTTCAATTGAGTTTTTTAATATGAAATTGTTTACAAAACTTGTCAAATATCTGCATAAATATTTAACAGCGTCAATATTTTTGTTATTATTTTCTTACGTCTGCTTGCATCGACTGTTAGACGCCTGCCTTCTTGGCCAGCGTTTTATTTTTCTTGGGGTCGTTTACTTCTTGCACGAAAGTTTAATGAAAACTCTATTTGAAGCTGGTTTTTGTTGATTAAAGGTTTTTCTGTCTCTTTTTTCTTTAAATTTGTAAAGTTAAAAGTTGATGTTTTTTTATTTTTGCAAAATCGTTAAACAACTGGAATTGTTTGTGTGGGTTGCAGTTACGTTTTTTGCTTGGAAAAGTATTTCAAGTATTTAAAAGCTATATAAAATAATGTTAACGCAGCACCTGACTCTTATGCATTAAATTTTTGCCTCTAAAAGAATTTTGAAGATTTAAATTTCAAGTATTTCTAGTGTAAAGCAGCTTCTGTGTCTAGTAAAATCTGTGATAATGGAAATATGAAAATACTTAGCATTTTTCTCTAATAATTGAAGAACCTCTTAAAAGAAGAGATACCGAAATGCGAAAAAGCAAGTGCTATCACAGCTTACAAAGCAATGAGTGGTGCTTGCTTATATCATTGAACTTATCGATATAAAAACTAGTCGCTAGTAATGAATTACTTCTCTTCATAATTTACTTAGTATATCATATGCTACTCTTTCATTATTTTAATAAAATATTAATGCAAACGCATGTCTTTATGCAACACGTTCTAAGCGCTTGAAATAAGAATTCAGCAATCGCTGAGTTAGTTAATCACCTGCTTTTATATGGAAGAATGTTGACCCCGATTCCAGCAGACGCATGAAGAAGATACTGAAATAAATTCAATTTCAATTGCTTTATTTCATTTTATTAACACTTGAATGAAACTTGTTAATCCATGTGATGTTCCAAATAGCAACATGTGTTTTACTTTAATTTAGCACAAGTGCATTTTAATGTAGATACAAAGTTAAAAAAGTATTACTGTTTGTTTAAAACTAATTTAAAAATCATTCTATTTATAAGTTGCAATACTACGAGTATGTTCCGCTTACTAATGTCGAACATATATATATATATATATATATATATATGTATGTATGTGTGTGTGTAAATATGGCTTATCGCAAGTTATTAAATCCATTTTGTACATGAAAATAAAAACAACGGCACGGCCCTGATGCAATCATATTTTAATGCCTTTAATTGTTTATTTACAGTTTCGATATTTGAACTATTTTCATTGTTGCATATTTAATTTCCGTTTGATTGAATACCAAAGAAGCGAGCAAGAAGCATGCATGAAATAAATTCACGGAAATACCCTTGAACATGTGCGAACAGCAGACTGAATTCGTTAAAGAATCTGATGAATGTGTTCTTTGTTCCTATTTGCTCATCATTTGGTTTTTGAATTTAACAATCGACCTCAAATTCACATGATTCAGTTGCTCTTGTTGTCACCAAGTCCTTCGCTATAATGAAATTTATTTCCATTTTAGTCGAAAGCATGCTGAAGAATTAGGCAGCTCGCTATGCACAGCATTAACACAATTAGAATCATATATATATATATATATATATATATATAAGTATATTAGTATATGGGCGAGTATCCATATAAATTTCGTCTTTAATCCAAATTTGTTCTTATTTGTTTGGATGTTGATGTGAAAATGTTCTGCATTGTAAATTGTGTTGTTCATTTCTATTTTATCCAAGAAAATGTTTATTATTCCGCTTATCCAGTTTTACGCGTGTGCGTCAAATATTTGTCCAGATATGTACGTCAACTGAATCTCAAAATACATATATATTTTAAATTAAAAAGTTAGCTTCCAACAAACTTTTCTTTTAAATTTGTGTTATATTATATATAGAAACATCAGTCATACATAATAACTAACATGTTTTCTTCTGTTAAGATTTAATTACTAAATTTTAGTATAATTTTTTATTGGCAATACAATGAAAAATAATCTTTTTAGTTTCTAAATGGCAATCAGCTCACCCAAGCATTTACTTACATATTAATTTATAATACATATATTATAAATGTCTTGCAAATATAAGTCTGCTGACAATAAATAAGAGGTTTAGAAAATATGTATACACACATACGTACATATCGATATATGTATGCATGTATGTATGTATGTATGTATATATCTTTAACAAGTTGACAACAGCTTGAATGACATTTTTTATTTGTGCATAACTCATGAAAGATATGGATACATATTCCCCAAAGAGACAAACAATTCATTTGAATAAGTGGTTACTAAATTTCGAAAAAGTTTCTTTAATTATGGAGGAAAGCACGCAAACAAGGGAACTTGGAATTTAACTCTTTATAGAATGTTCAGTGCAAAAGTTTCACAACATTGAACATCTGATGATGAGATTATAATACAGGAAGCTCTCTAATAAAATTAAAGGATCTAATGCCTCAATGAAAAATTTTATGTACTTAGAGAAAACCTGGATGGGGACTGAGAACTTTCTCAACATCTACTATAGCTAAAAGGATTTCTTAAGTAAACTTAATACATAAATCCTAAATGTTTTTAACAATTCAGATATATATATATATATATATATATATATATGTGTGTGTGTGTGTGTGTATATCAGTCGCTCTTCTGTGTGAATTAACTCGATAATTCACGCACAAACTAACACAGATTTCCATCGCTTCTATATTCCTTTGAATTATTTGGCAGCTCCCTTAACACTGAGGCCAGTTAATGCAAACGCTGTAAAATAAAAAATTTAGCATTTATTCTTTTAATGCAATAAAAGCATTTTATAAATTTTCTGTCGCAGAACAGTTCAGCCACAATTTTTCTTTAAGCATTTTTTACTGTAAATGAATTAAATTGCCTTTGTTTTGAAATTGCCACGCCCTTAACGTAAATTTATTTGGCTTATGCAATTTGGGTGCGTGTTTTTGCAGATAAAACATTTTAATATTCTAGATATGTATGGATGCATGTGTGTATGTGTGTATATTGCTCTCAGTTGAACTTGGGACCAAATATTTTTAAAGCGGGGCATTGGAAACACCACACGCAAATGACTTTATATTGTTTATTTTAAGAATAATCTTCTTCCTACCCCTGGTTCACAGTCTGCTCTCTATTAAGCGTTTATAATATAAGTATTACTATACGTATATTAAAAATAAAAAAACACGGGAGTTTAATATTTTGTTAATCTTCTTTTTACTGCATTTTTTGCAGGTATGTTGTGTCAACGTTATTGACTCTTTAGCACAATCGTAACGTAACCATAATAAGTCGAATTGTTTAATTTCAGTCATTCTTGGTAAAGCAATTTGCTAACAGTCACGAAAATTGTTAGAATCAACACATATTTCCATGACTAATACAGTAGTAAAACACTTTAAATGTTCTTATAATGACTTCTGGCAATTATTAGTCTTTTGTTCCAGTTTTTAAATTTAATGGAATGGTGATGCACTTCCTTATTGCTGTGCATTTTACCGATAATTTTTTTAAGAAAACTTGTTGCCAGGCATTGAAACGCTTGTTGTTGTGGTGCCATAAAAATGTTGTAGACAAAAATTATAATTTTTTTTTTTTTGGCTCATTTTGAGTTTTCAGTTTTGGCTTTGAGCATTAAAAATGGAAATCGAAACACAGCCTTGCAAGATGTTATAAAATCATTTGAATCGATTGCAAACGGCGAACTTGAATGCAAGTATACCAACTTTATTTCAGATTTAATTATTTCTTGCACTCAGTGTATTCGCTTATTTTGAATATCAAGTCAAATGTTTTCTTTCAACATTTGGAATTTTCGTCTGGTTCGTAATTTAATTTTGTTCCGGCTTTTGACTATTTCTACATCTTTAAAAGTTGCCGTTCACGTTAATGTGAGCGACTTGAACCAAATTTAAATGTATTTCTGTTCCTAATGTATTTAGTTTTTTGAATTGTAAAGTCAAAACTTTGCATTGCAAATACCCACTTTAATAAATTGCCGACGGAATGAATTTTAGATTCTTTGCGTTCGAAATAAGAAATAGATGGACGAAAAAAGTTGTATGTATTTGCAGGTATTAAAAATAAACAAAGACAAAATTATTCGTTATATTAGTGTCATCTCTTTTGATTTGTGAAAATTGTGATAGATTGCTGCAGTAAATTATGGCAGTAAAATATTCCGAAGTCTTAAAAGCAATTTTCTCCGATTTGAAATATTTTTTGTGTTCGGTATTTGCAATAAATTTCGTTCGGCTTAAATTCAATTTTGCCTGTTTAATTATTTCGAAAGAAGCTTAAAAACGGTTGGCAAATTTTAGTTATACGCGCCATAAAGAAGATTTGAAGATTGTAAGCAATTCTGTTTCAGCGCTCCTATAGATCAGATTTACCCTTAATAACTTCTGGCATTCTTAGAAAGATTCTCTTATTGCCACCATTTAGCTCGTCCGATTTAAGCACATTTAATTATTTACGCTGATAAATTTATGTCCTTAATTGTGGATCTGTTTGCTGGCGATTAGTTTCTAATAAAAACATTTTAAACAACCATAAAATATATAAACATTTTGAATTTTTATGCTAATTTTCTGCATTTTCCCATGTCTTGAGCATGAATAAAACTTGTTTTTGTTGTGGAGTTGCAGTCTGGCTAATTAACTCCTTTTAAAGCCAGCTTAACTTACAACAAAGTTTTGTTTGCTGACAATTTTCGCACTTATCAGCATTTGGCATCTGCCAATACTGCCAAAATAAGCATTTAACTAACTTAACATGGTGTTGTTAAAAAGAGAATAGATGAATTATAAATTTGAAAATGGGGAAGTATAGACAATTGAGCGAATATGCAAATACACAAAGTTGATAAATATAATATATAATAAACATAATAGGGTTCTCTCTATTCTTATACACGTGTCAAATATCGAATTGCACTTCATTTGCGCTCTTGCTCTGCACATAATTTTCTCGACCATCAGTTAGTTGTTAATACAATTAACCATTGGAGCGCACGTTTATTGAGTTTATTGGTGTGGACAAAAGGTCAATCAACCATACTAATCGCTCCCCACAAATGGTTGAGAGCAGCAGTTTTGTTTCGCTTCTTTTGTTTCGATTCCTAAACAATCAGCACATTTAAAGTATTTGCTGGAAGCAAGCAAACACTATTCTATTCAAACACATAATAGTGAGAAAGTATGATGAACAATGCGGATTATGTGCAATCGTTTTGTTTCACAAGTAGTGAAGGAATTTCTAAGTATGTTTGTATGTTTAGGGCAACAAACGTACCACGTAGATGCATATTCGCAAATGGTGAAATGGCAATTTGCAACTGGCCCTATTCCTTTATTTTGTGAGGGTGTAATTCCATCTGTTGACCATTTATTTATTGAGTGTATGTAAGTGTGTGTGGCATTTAGCACAGCTGTTATAAAGGTTGATTTACAAAAGATATTACCTTCATTTTAAATCGGAAGTATGAACAACTGCCATAAATGTTAGTTTGAAGTTATGAAAAATTGTATCTACTCTATTTGTATTTGTGCATGCACAAGTATGTGTACATAATATATGAGTATGTGTTTGTTAATAGAAGATGAATATGTCACTGAGTAATTCAGCATTATTTAGAATGAATAATCCAAAGAAAAAGCACACTAGCAACTATTGGTTATCGGCTTAATTTAATTCATTTTGATTATAAAACTATAAGTAGAAATATTTTTATTTATTTTATAAAAATGTTAAATACACTTGAAAGGTCGAAACTATTTGAAAAGTGAATTTTTATTCCGACATTCAAGCCGATATCTGCTAATGCTTTGGATTTAGCATTAAAATCAAAGATATTATTCTAACAAATCTTTGAATAGAATCACAACAGTCTGCAAAACCTAAACAGATTCTCGTCATCAAGTCCTTTCGGTACCGTCGAACTGCATCGTCTTGATATGGAAAAAATAAAAAACTATCGGTTACGAAAATTTGTGTTTGAACATGCCGCTGTAAAATTTTGCAGCCAAAATTTAAATGAATGGTTATTGGTATTCTTTTTATAACAGATATCTTCCAGGAAGGAAAATTAGGGAACGTTTCCATCACTCAGTTTTTTTAGTTTTTCAAAACAAACACGATTTTATTTGTTTCTGGGGGAAGAATTACAGAATTTTTTCGTTAACTTGTAGCAATAGCATTTTTTTTTTGGTATGTATGTAGTTTATTAATTAAAAACTGACACTGATTGACAATTTTTTTGAAATAATGTAAAGTTGTGCTGTCCATAGACTTTGAAAACTCAGCTATTTCTTCTGGTACAACAACTTTAAGCAATAATAATAATGGATTTGTATTTAAATAATGGTCAAAGACTGCTACCTATATTAAACCATACATGTGTACATACAGACGTATGTACACACATGTACTCTTATGCAAGTGTAAACCAACTGCTTATGCGCAGCTGTATGTGTATATAGGAAACATACATGCATATGTAAATTCGTGCATGCTCATATATATATATATATATATATATATATATATATATATATATATGTTCGTTCTTTTAGGTTTACATATATTTTTATACAATGCAGCATTCGCCACGCAGGTTCTGCTCATTTCTTACGGCTCTTCAAACAATAATCTCAAAGACTTGAGCTACAGACAAATTGTGTGAGAGCTTTGGAGGTTTAATATGTACAACGGTTCCACTGTTCAAAGACTTACAGTTATCTATAAGCATACAGATAAAAATGTATATGTAATATACATACACCGTACATACATACATGTGCATGCGTATCTATGCTTTAGCTTTTTTCAGGTATAATAAACTTTAATACACACACATGCGCACAAATGTTTTGTAATAAGACGTCTAATTTTAACTAAATTACAAAATTTAATTTATCGCTCAATCAATGACAAAGAAATAGTTTCAGTTTGAAAAAAATTATCAATTTTTGGACTAAATAAACGACTAAAAATATTTAATTTATTTTATAAACACTTAAACGTGTGCTCTTTGCCGCCTTTAAGCAACAAGGTGCTCGTGTAATTGTGATTTCATAGTTGTTGTGATCAGGTGCATTATGTGGTGATTTCTAATAGATCATGACACACAGTTGTAATTACATGTTAATAAATTTTATATTCAATGAACACTTGTTATTCGAAAAATAGTTTCCATTGAATGTTTTCGTATGTTTGTGGATAATCGATATTGAATTTCAATCCGCTGATCAAAGCGTCTGAAGCGGCTCCACCAATTTTGAATTCTCCTAATAACTAAATGAATCTTTTTTAAGTGGTTTTAAATTTATGAAAACTTGCTAATGCAAGAAATAATTTTACATTTCGATTTCAAATTGTCATGACTCGTATTAATTGATGTATCCTCGTCCCATTAAGGAGGGTCTTAATTAAACAAAAGTAACCAAACAAGGAATTCTTATACACATACTCTTACCGAATTAAAATTATTTTGAGTTGGTGAAGGAGCTCATGAATTTTCACGTAACCATTTTTGGCATCACAAATACTTGATGAATAATGTAAGTCCTCCCATAAGACACATTGATTTATTTACTTGAAGGCGTTAAAAATTGTCATTAAAATACCAAAAACTAAAAGTGAAGAAACAGACAAAAGCGCCTTTACCTTTCAATAGGGACACACAACTTTTTGATTTAAAAAGTCACGAAGTGTTGAGAAAGAAAAATATTGTAAAATCTCATTTTCACATTGCGCTACTAAAAGTTGAAACGTTTCGAAAGCCAGATCTATTGATTTTTTAAACTCATCCTGGAATCCAGAAAAAGAAATATGTATGACACAAAACAAACTAGCAAATCGCACCGCCAGCTGTATTGTGTACTCAACCAAATGATATTTATGTCTGAGAAAAAAATATATATTAATTTTAGTAATAATATTTTAAGCTTGAGGTCCTTTTTTATATACAAAAAGACCGTGGCGAGATACCAGAAACTTATGTTTTTTAGAACGCTATTTTAAAAAGTCAACGATAACTAGAAATCATTGACATGTCTATTAAGCATTTCTACATGACATATTTCGTGCTCTGGCTATATGATTTTCCGTTTTATCCAGCCAAGTTCTTTCATTGCAATGTAAAACCACTGCTATTTAACAATAATTTGCCTGAGTTACCCTAATCGCGTATGAACAAAATGGTTTTGTGAGTGAAATGAAAACGAAGTGATCATACATTGAAAAATCATCCAACTGTGTACTTGCATCTATGAATCCAATGCAGTTGCCTCTTTGTTTAAATAAAACAATGAAAAAAGCGCTTTAACGAGAACAGGATTCCCCAAACGGTTAGCATTCACTATTTGTGTTCGTAGGCTGCTGAAAGGAAGGAAATAATTGGAGCTTTAATATACAATTGTTATATCGTCGCTGACAATTTTACAGAAGTACCAATTCGAACACGGTATTCAAGTGCACAACTTTTATATGTGAACTCTCATTCCATTAACTACAAATAATGTTACAAAAGGGAGACCTGTTGCTATAAATACGTGGAAGTGGTTAAAAACAACAATGTTTTTAGCAATGATGGAGGAGTTTGTTTATACGATCGCATACTAACGTGCCTTGATGATAAAAAAATCACTTTCTTGCTTTTGAAGCTCCATGTGCACATGTAACATTTGTTCGCATTTATGCATTACCGGAGAAAAACTTCATTGCACATTTCCACTTAATGTACATTTTTACCTTTTTCTGCACTAATTGGCAAAAAATACCATTTATGGTATGAAAGCATTAAAGCGCGATTTCAAATAAGAACCAAATAAGAAGGTAAACTAAAACACACGCTGAAGGAGAAAAAACTAATGAGGCAACCAACGATGATAACAAATGTCTCCAGATCATAGCAAACCCGAATGACATTGACAATGGCCAACTATTTTAACGTGAATATATTTAATACATCTATTGCATACAACCAAAAGGATCTTCAACACGTCTGCAATATGTCGCTATGAATTAGGGATGGACCCCGCTCACGCGGCTGTCATGAGAAACATCAAACAAAGCCTATTTTAATATGCTGCACACTTACACACATGTATATATTCACCTCTCTCTCCTTCTCACTAGAAAATCAGAAATGTTTCTTCTAAATTTCAATAGCGAGGAAGGCCAACTAGTCAGCCAAAGCATGACGGTTATGACCATCATCTCGAAGGAAATGTCGATGGTGAAATTCGACTGATTCGCTTTCGACTTTCTCAACAGTACTACTACCCAATTATAGCCGAAACATTCCTTCTTCTATAAAAATTTAATGCCTGTTTTTGTTAAAAAAAAAACTTTTCCGTTTGGGAATTTAAATTAAATAAATATATAATTTAAAAAAGATTAAGTTATACTGTTTTATTTTAAAATTTACCAAAAACTAGAAAACTATTTCTGTTTTTGTTTCTAATAGTCTATTTAAAAATGTATTGGTTGTTTTATAAAAGTGAGCCATACAGAAACATTTAGAACCGAATCTTGATTTCTATCTTCCATATATCATACCAAAACAAACTTTTAGTTAAAATAAAGTTTTTGTTAAAACACAACAACAATGGCAAAATATATCCATTGAAATCAATGTTTGAATAAATAATGAAAGGAATGCTGGCAAATGCAATTAGCGGGTTAACAAGAGCACGTTAGATGAATTTACATAATTGTCTTGCACCATTCTTCGACACAAACACACGAACACACATAACTAAACTTATTTTGTTACAATTTAAATACGCAGAGCTTCTAGTTGAAGGCTTGTAGAAATTAAAAAACTCAATTGTGGATAATTGCAAATACTGTAGGTGCAGTCGAAATGGGAATACACAAATATCCTTTCACGTATGCGTTGCCAAATATATGCACAAGTGCATATACACATACATACATGCATATGGGATGGTCAAGTAAAAACATATTGCCATGGATGTTTCATGAATATCCGCAGAACGTTCAGAAGCAAAATGAATTGTTCTCTATCCAAGAAAATATAAATTGCAGATCCGTGTGAAAAAGTTGCATATTTTTAAATATATTTTCTTTCAACTTTAGTTTTTATGATTTTATGTGTTTTAGGCGACTGAAATCACTATAATAAAATTTGAATGGAATGCGATTATATCACGATTTGCAATTTTGGTGCTTTGCGTTAAAGCAATTTTGCTTAATTATGGCGCGTTCAGAGTCCGAAATCTAATTTTAATAAATTTCCTTTAAAAAAATTAAAAAAAAATTTAATTATTAACTTTTGTCCTTCCTTACCAAGATTTTCTTTTACTGTTTGATTGATATCCTTACAGTTTTTGGCAATAGATTTGATTTACTTCAAAGTGTTAAAATGTCAGTGTCGAAGGTTTTTACAATCCTGAATAGTTAGTTATACAGCCTTAGTTCTGAACTGTAAACACGTTCGATTTAGCCAATAACGTGATATTTTGTGATTTGAGAAAATCCATCAATTATATATTGTTGAATGATACATGTGCACGGGCACACACGGTACATACATATACACTTACATATGCATAACGTATGTGAGTATGTAAAATATTGGGTTGTGAATGTTTTATGTTCTTGTTTGTCATAGTGTTTTGCAATAAAGTTTACTTTAAATATGCGATATTGCAAACCCGTTTTCTTTTGATTTCTGATTGTTACATCTACATAAGAATCTATGTACATACATACACACATAGATATACATATGTATGTATGTAAATATAGTCTGCAAACTATAATATCCTGTTCTCAAATATGAAATCACATAAAGAACGTAAAAAACCAGAAGAATGAGAGTGAGAATGCGGTCTTTGAACTTTCTTTTGAATATGGCGCTATTACAGCATTGGTAATGAAAATTACTTTGCGTTTTTGCGTTATGAAACTTAATCTTAATATAATTATTCAAAACACGTTATGTGATCTGAATGCTCATAAAATAATGACATTCATATTTCATAGGAAATGTCACACCTACTTTTGTATCTTTATTCATGTGACATTCATATTCTTAAACCTTTCATAGACACCGAGACACGTTACCATTTTAAAGAAGTACCTTTAGATCATTTTCAGATTCTTATGAGATACTTGCAGTTGTCAAGGAATAATTTCTTGATAGTGAGCGATATTATGGGAGATTAGTTGCAACATGTTTATAATATTTACATTAACAGGAGTGGCATACATATTCTGTACATAAATGTGCGTATACATATAAATATATGTAAAAAAAACATCAAAACGAAACCAACAAAGCAAATTGTTATATAATTTGCATTCAAATATGTATATATTTAATTAAAAGGATAACTTAGGTTGTTGATATTAAATACATAGAATTATTTTTTAACGAACTGTATAAATTTTTTGCTTTGTTATATTTGATACTAAAACACAGCAATTAGCTAGTTAGTTTTTTTTTAAATAAGATTTTCAATGTTAAAGTTTTTAGGAAGTCAAAGCTGCTTTGCTGCACCCCAAAAGCTTCTTTGGATGGCAGTGGCCATGGTCTTATCCAATCAATCATGATCTCATCCATGTAAATTATTATTATTTTTATTAAGAAGTGCTAAATTTTGACAATATTAGATCAGATAGCAGCCACAATCCACAAGTTTTGGTTTCTCCAAGTTATGTCTGTCTGCCAATTATATGATCAAGTCTTACAATAATAAATAGGAATGGATATCGGAAAGCCTTGGAAGTTACAAGTTCTATCGACGTCCGATATATAAAATTTATTTGGTTGCATTTGTGTACAACAAAATGTTTATTTGTTGAGAAGTACAAACATTCATTTCAAAAATGCACTCTCAACAAAATATGTAAATTTTACAAGATTTCTGCATGGCTTTGACGTTCATGTCTATGAGGTTTAATAGCATATATGTATGTGTGGACATGTATGTGAGCTATGTGTGCCAATGTAAGCTTGTAGTGGAATAAATACGTTTTTATTGGCATATTTTCATGACTTTCTTTTCTAAGGCAAATTATTTGTTGTTTCTTTGCATCTGCAGCAGCATCAGTGTCAGAAATAGAAGCTTTGCAGCAGCATCCTCATCAACTATGTTGTCGTTAAGTTGATTTGCTAGTGCTGCAGTTAACTCTTCTTCTCTTATGATTGTTTACATTGCCGGAGGCTATTTGCTTGGCAAATTCATTACGATAGTATTCGCACTCGAAGTCTTTGTTGATTTTTCCTCTTAACATTTTGGTTTTGCATATTTTCAATTAGTATTTGTAGCATTAAAGTTTGTTTCGTTTTAGTAATATCATCCGTATACACATAGAAAAATATGTACGTGCAGTCCGAGCCAAGTAAAACGGATGATGTAATTAATATCTGATTCTACAAGCACCGAGTCCTTAATTTTGCAAATTATTGTGCAGATTGATTTTGAACAAACAAACAAAAAATAATAATAATAATAATAACAATAATAATAATAAGATGAGATGCGATAGAAGTAAATTTACTACTCCCAAATTCCCAACGGCCATTTTAATTAATTAAAGACTTTCAAATTTTGTGCGCACAAGAACTAAATTACTAAATGTGAGTCTGTTTGGAATAGAGTCCATCAAGATAAAATCAAATATGAGTTGAGATTCAAGTGCCATATAGATTTGCTTCAGCAGAGTGTTTAAAGTTCCGAATTTCTTGCCTCGTATTTACACGATCTACGTGCTTGTTTAAAATTGAGTATTTTAAATTACCGTATACTTTGAAGTAATCCAGGGGTTTCTTACTGAAATTATTATATAGAGTGTATCTAATTATAATTGAAAGATTTGCTTATATGCGCGAAATACTTGTCATCCAAAGTTTCTCTCTGTGTTAATGAAAGAAAACTTTATTTGTTCGAAAATTAATCTTTGATATATGTATGTCAAAATATAAAAAAAAACTTTTTTAATTACTGTAGCCCGTAGAAAGTCAGATACAACAGTTGAAAAGTTAAGTCATACTTCAACATATAATTCAGTGACAGATGCTAATTGATTATTTAGTGAAATGTTTTATCTTATTGTCAAGACGCGAAAATTTCAAAACTGTATGGAGCGCTTGAAATTTCATTGGATCAATAAATTTCTTTCTTCTGTACTTAAATCAAGCAGAAGGCACAGAACAGATTCTACAAGCACCGAGACCTTAATTTTGCGAACTATTGTAGAGATTGATTTTTAACAGAAAAAAAATAATATAAATGGCCGTCCACATTTCCTACGGTTACCAGATTAATATTACACATCGTTTGTATGCACGACTTCCAGGAAAAGTAAGATTGAACAATTTAAACTTGCAACGATTTCTTACTTTCTGTGTAAAAGAAGGTGTGAAGTATAACATTCCTAACACACTCGCTCCTTGCCCAGCCTTCCAAAAGAACAAGACTCAGTTATAAAAACAACTGTCATTGTGCGCGTGTTTCTTGGAGATTGGAGATGTAACCAGATAATATTTGCTACACAAGTCATGATATTGGGAACACAGAGATTGCTGATAATATGCTCTGTACATACTACATCTTTGCAGTTTTGTTGTCTTTCATACAACAGCTGGTCTCTCAATAACTCGATTCAGTACCCTTGTTTTGACTTGAACCTCTTTCGGTTAAGTCTGGTTGAGTCTAGTGAACTTATTTGTGGCCTGTAGCAATTATATCACAATTTATTGCTTTCCACAAACTATTTTTAATTTATGCAATCAACTAAAAATACTTTTTTACTATTCTAAGTTGACTATTGAATCTTCAAATATGTTTCAACATGTTGTTTTATATTCACAGGCTCTTTTTCAGTTGTGTTCAGCCCATTGGTTGAACATGGAAATGTGCAGGCAAAGAAACAAGTGCGCGTGCGTGCGCACTTTAAATAGAAAACATCAATTCTGAAATTTCTACGCTTACAATTTTAATCAGGAAAATTTTAATCATAGAAAACAATAAATCTGAAAAGCTTTATTTTCATTGCGTTGTTCTGTTCCGCTATAGAATCAATAGCAATCACTGCTTGATATGCGAATTTAAAAGGAAGGCGGAGTCGTTAGTGGATACAAAAACTCTGGAATTAGTTTTATTTTTAGTTTTAGGGAAATGTTGTAGTTTTGCTTTGAACTTTTGGGATATTGCAGCTTCTTTAATATGATAAGCGGTAACTAATTTTAGTTCTTTAATAGCACAATCCACTTTAGCAAATTGTATTTTTAAGATCTTTGGTAATATCTTAAGTATGTACTCGAGGTGATAAACAACATTTTGGCTTATGACTGTTAATTAAATCTTTATAATGCAATTAAATATAACTCGAAATATATTGGCCAGGGCCGATACATACGTACGGTCTTTGCTATTGTTTTTTTTTTCAAACAGCTGATTGCTTAACCATTTGTTGAAACTAGTTCGAAGAAAAAGTATATCGTGCAAGAGAGGAAAAATGTATTATCTATAATTTAAAACAGTTTTTATTCACTCTACATCAAGCCTCATTGTCAACTATTTTTTAACTGCGTTTCAGTCGCACCTCAGATAATACAGTCAGCCACAGGAACGCATAAAAATATGTATATGTATCACCGAAATACGCTCGTTTATACGAAACGTATAAATATTTCAGAAAATTGTTGAATGTCCCAAAAATATGCTTGAAAAGGCTTTCTGCAAAATTATCTGATTGATTTACACTTCTCAACCAAATCCTAAGTCCGACAGAGTTAATGTCACAACTTTAAATAAATGCTAGTATTGTTTTTTATTATATATTTTGTTAAGAAGATAAAAACTATTCTCAAATCATTATTGAAATTTATTTGATAGTCTTAAAGACACAATAAGCAAATAATAATTATTGTTTTGTGGTGGGAATACTTGCAGCTATTGAGTGTTACTTTATTTGTGAACGTTTGTGAAAATTTTGAGTTTGAGCACGACTTAATTTTAATATTCAACGATTTTTGTGCTTGTTGAAGAAAAACTCGCAAGCGTTAAAGCTGTTCAAGACTTTCCAATATCTTGTTACCAATTTTGTGTGGGCTTTCCTGTATTTCAGCGATATGTATCGCGCAAACCAACAACAAAATAAAATCCAGAATTGCCTACGTACTCAAGAGAAAGCTGCTGTTACCTTTACACTTCATAATGCACAGTACGAGTATGTGCAGCAGACACAGACATATTTTGTAGTTTCATTATGTTTGTATGACATACTTTTCAATGTTCTACTCGAATGTTTTTATTCAGTTATTTATTTGTAGTTTCTGTAACAAAACTATTTATGTGGTCCATTAATTCTTTTTAAGTCTGTTTTAATTGAATCGTGATTAAAATAAAATAGTTCGTTAATTGGAATTCCGAGAGCTTCTGTTTCATTGAAATTCGAATTTGGTGCTGTTTTGCATGTTTGTATATTAGAAATTTCCCAAAATGATTTATTTAGTTATAAAAAAGTATATAAAAACTTAGATCAATAATAAGGTGGGGTTTTTAGAAATAAAAATAAGGGTGGAGCTGTTAAAATTTCAAACAAAATTACACCGTGGACAAAATATATTCACATACGTTGCATTTCGAAAATGAGAAGGTTCTCCCATTGAGTTTTGCAAAAGCAAAACGGATGTTTAAAACTGAGTTCCGTTTGAAGCCCTCTTTAGTGGATGGCTTTCGTTTCGGCAAACCTTGACTAAAACTTTACGCACTGGAACAGGCATTATAATATTAGAAAAGTTATATAAGACACTTAAAAAGAAATATGGCTCAACTCATCTACCATCAAAGAATATTTTGATTTAATAATATCGTCAATTAATCCGACAGAAGTACAGGAGCAATAACATGTTTTATAATTGCAGTACATTTTGTCCGATTCAAACGAAGTTTTTCAAATTCCGTATGATTAGAGAATCGTCACAACAAATACATGAGTAATACCATGCAACTTGTCAAGGGGCTTGTCCGATTGAGATTTTAATTTCGTTCAACGTTAGAATAACTCATTACAAAAGTTAAATGCAAAATTAGATTTTGTAAGAAAAATCCCCAAGTGATAAAATTACAATTCCCAAAAAATTCCAATTTTGGAGATGCGTTCGCGCACGGAAGAAGCGTATAAAATTATATTTTTACTAACCCTCAAAAGCGAAACAAAAGATAAAGAGGCATATGAAATAGTTAGTTTTTTAAAAAGTTTTACCAATACGTTATGGGAAGAAGG
This sequence comes from Linnaemya vulpina, assembly GCA_963675445.1. Classification (NCBI taxonomy): domain Eukaryota; kingdom Metazoa; phylum Arthropoda; class Insecta; order Diptera; family Tachinidae; genus Linnaemya; species Linnaemya vulpina. Next base: position 459,411 of record OY776280.1, on the reverse strand, counting down.
TTACGGAAAATAAATCCAAATCGCAGGTATTTTCCATGTTAAATTCACTTAATTTTAAAAAGACATGGTAAATATTACGAGTATATATTCGTCAACTAATGCAGACTGCAACACCACGCCATCTTCTTAGAAACATTAAATTATGATATTCCTTTAATATAAAATTTATTCAAAAATGAAACTGCTGACGCTGATCACATACTGAGCAGAAACCAAAGAAGATAACAAAGTAAAGGCTTTGCTTGAGTCACTAAAATATAGTCCATATGGCGATTTAAAGTGATGCAAAATGTGGAGTTAGTTACCCATTTTCAAAAGTACGAGCATGTTTGAAATTTAAGTCTGTCGGTATAATTTTTAAATTTTGCGGCACATCCTACTTTAAGGAAACACTGCACCATTTTTTATATTACACGTTCCCCAGCATGTCTAGAATGAATTTGTTCTTTATACAGAGAATATATGGTGTTCATGTAAACACTGTTTAATTTTTAATACAATCGATAGATTTCATGAAATCCAATTATAACACAGACGATTCTGCGAACAATAATAATACAATTAATAACTGTTGTACTAAAACCTTGAGCCTATAGACAATAGAACATGTTTTTGACTAAAATTGCATACACGTGAAGTATGTATTAAAAAAACAATTCCAAGAATAACAAAAGGTTTGCTAGTTGAAATTATGATTTTATAGTGTTTTTTTTTTTTTTGCCCTTGGACTAGCTCTTAGGGTTGACCCCCATATATGCAGTGCATTGTGCCAGAACTAGGAAGGGGGGAGGACAGTTCACTTTAGCTTCCAGACAACTTTCACACTGCAACTAACATGAAGATGTGAAATACTTACATAATATATAATTGTCATCTCTTATAAAATATGATCTAGTAAAATACTTATAATATCTTGTCATGAACTATTTTCTATTGTGTGAATTTTCTTCACTTACATCACTAAAACAATAATTTTTAAAACGTTCGTGTTGTGGTGAGATACAGAGTGCATGCAGCGTGTATTCTTTTTCATAGTTTTGTTCATTTAAGTAGTCTTTATCGTTTAACATTAACCCCGTGCTTCATGTCTAATATTAAAATATAACCGTGTATTTGCAATTCTCGCTCAATGTTGCTTTGGTGTGCCACATGGCTGCAGATGCTGATGTTGTTGGTATTGATAATGGTGTTACAAACAACTGCAGTAAACAATTGTTGGCCCACTTCTTCGTGGATGTGAAGTGAGCATAACCGTCTCATGAAAAAGCAGCGTATCACATTAAACGCCCCCAAAATTTTAAATCAAAATGGTAAATAAATAAATTAAATAAAACAACTGTGTCTGAGCTCGAAACGTATAAGAACAAGTTGTATATGAGAGCGAGCGCAAGGCGACAAACTCTGAACTGAACGTCGTTATATTTTCAAAACCATCGTACTTCGTAAACATGAAGGTGGTTGGTAACAGCAACAGTAAATACCCTTGACTGCAACGCATATAAGTCTTGCACTTAAATAAGTTTTAAATGTAAGCGTGCCATTAACAAAGCGGTGTATCAAATTGTTTCTTTTGTTCCTTAATTCAATTTTATCTTGTTTAGTTTCCATTTTTTAGAGAATTTGTAAAATAAAGATGATGCACGCAGCTTTCGAACTTACCGTAAGCTCGCAGTCTCTAAGGTCGAATTTCTCCTTGAAGCCGCAACTATATTGAAAATATAGAAAAATATATTCATTGCTTTCACGCTAAAAGTCTTCAGTTGCCCTCTTTGCTTACTGAATAAATTGGCGTAGTGCCAACAGTGACTCAAAAATTCGCTCTAATCATAGAATACTGATTTACTATTTCCAAAATAAGCCTTCAAATTTATTTCTGCTAAATTTATTTCAAGTCTTAGAAAGATAAAAAACCATCACAAATCGTTAGTCTGGCTTCCGACATAAACGCGGAACATTATTAATCACCTGTTAATTTTACGACATGATAAAAGCTTTCGATAGGGTATGTCTCCAAGTCTTTCTTTCTAAATAAAATAACTGAAACATCAGATACATTCATATATGTATGTAGAAGTGGAAATAAAAAAAATAAAATCCATAGAATCAACTTCTTCAAAAATGGATGGTTAAGTGTAATATTAAGGTCGCTTCCAATAAATAGAAACATACAGCTTTCGAACTAAGACGTGGACAGTGCTCAGAAGCTTTTTTTGTAGGGAATAAATGCCTTCCGAAAATTCCATTACATTAGACGGGAAGTCGTCTTGCAATGAACACATACATTTAAAGAATACTCCACAAGGCAGAGTACTAGAAGCAGTGAATAATCACAAAATAGCGAATACTACTATACATAAATTTTAATGTGCCATTTTATTAGAAATTGTGAAAATATGTAGCATGTATGTACCAATACAAACATACAGAAGTATCATCTAGCAAAAATAAACTCGCATTAAACGACTAAACCAAATAGAGCACCCATCCACTTGAGCAAAGCGTTGTCACAATGTCCCCATTTACACAGTAGAATCTCTTCTGCTCACACAGTGGAAATCGGAACTAAGAACGTTTAAATAATTTGTGACAGAGATGAAAAAGTTGAGTTGAGAAAAATCGTTTGTGGAAGCCAAATCAATTTGGAATGTACTCCAAATGAAATTGAGACAATCAATGTAAGTTGTGTAGAATGCTATTGCCCACAAACATACAAGCATGAGAACATAAACATACATAGATGGAAATGTGTGTGTGTGATTGTGGAGTAAAAACTGAAAATCAATTTTCGACCTCAGACACATTGGAGTCTTTCTTGATAGTCAATAAAGTTAATAAAATAAGGAAATAAGTAGATACAAGCATATACATGAGGGGTTTTTTTGTTGTAACAAAAATGCATAACTTCAAATCAACCGAAATGAGTACACTCGCGGGGGTGTGTGTTTGCATGTGCCAGTTTATGTGCTTGAAGAAACTTTAACTCCTTTGGAACAAAATACCAGTAATAAGCCAAGAAATACAATACGAATGAGCCGAGTATTTATTTGTAAGATTTATTCATCACTGAAACCACAATAAAATATACAGAAACAACAAGAACAACAAAGCTAAAGATTGTTGACAGCCGTTGCATTTTTTTGTTTGCACATTTTCTCCAATTTTTTTTTTCTGTTTTACTCCGAGGTGTTTGCGATTGTAGTAACTTACTAACTTAACATAAGTGATTGACTTAAACACCACACCAAACAATTTTCCTTAAATGGTGACTTATGCAGACAAGAAACAAGTCTGTTAAAATGGAAAAGAAAAATAAATAAAAATACTACCAACGTACTGCATCTTATTGTCAATGCATTTATTTGTAATGCATTGGCGGACGGACGCACGTATGTACGTATGGGTAATCAGACAGACGACAGTAATTCATTCATCCATCCGTTCCGTGAGTACGAAGTAGATGATATTTTGTCATTCATTGTTTAGTTCGTTGTCTATTTTTATCGAGATTTTATTTAAGTTCGGTTGCTTACTTTTTTCTACCAAACATCAATACAACACATACGCAAGCACATATCCAATAGTAGTTTCATACATACTTCTTACTTATAACGTATACGACATTGTGATTGATATTGGTATGGTCATGGTCACAGAAGTATGCATTTGTCTTAAAAAAATTAGTTTCATTATTCAATTCAAAATATTATTAAATACTTATAGAGGCATAGTTAACTTGTGCGTAAGCATGTGATTACATACTGAAAATATTAATTACTCCATTGTAATTGATTAAGAAAGAAAAATTTCTCCACTGTTTGCATAGTTATTAAGATGTTAAAAATACCAAAATTTTAAGCTTCGCTGCAATTTTATTTTGCTTCGACTGATAACCTAAAGATATTTTGATAACGTACACAATAACGAAATTATCTCCATTAAATAAAAAAAAGTGCTGTAAAATACAAAAAAGCACTGTTAAATAAAAAATGTGCTGATCAAATTTCTAAAACCAGCCACATTCAATATTTGTAAACGCTTAGAGCTGTTCGAATCATATTTTCGTAAATATGTATGATCATATAAAGGAAAGTTATTTCAGACAGAGTTCAATTTAATTCAGCAATTTTTAAAAAAACTCAACTTGTGCACAAGCCTTCAAACACCATTTGGGAATCATATTAGGCTCTGAAATCTTTTGAAGGCTACAACAAATAAATTTTGCTCGATATGATACTATTTTATAAAAATGACTCATCTTCTAAACAAAGAATAAATTTCAATTACTAAATTAAGATTTGTCAGAGAGCATTTTGATTGAAATCTATTTGAATTTTCTACGGCATAGGGTTCAAACCGGTATTTTCATAAAAATACTCACCGTAGGTAGGATATTTCAAAAGAAATAAAAAGAAAGTTATCTTCGAATTGTTGTTGTAACATTTTTTAAAAACAATTTATAACTTCGTAATTAAGGAGTTCACTTCCCACCTATCATAAGTAGACTTCGACTCCGAAAGTCTTTGATTCGATCACGCACTCATCATGCATGGTTGAGCTATTTGTTGTTTGTCCACACCGCAAAGCAGACGTCACTGCACAGTAACAACAGCGATTTCCACTATCGTGTAAGCAACAAAATCGCCAATAAATATCCTTTCTCTCCATTCTCTCCTTTTTCACCATTCTCTCAATACTTTTCCCTCAACATTATTTCGGCGCAATGCACTGCATCAGTAGGGCTTATCTTCTGACTTCAATCAACAGAATTTGCTAAAAGTGAAAAAATTACCTGCTGAACTTAAAACAAACATTTACTTGTACAACGAATGACTTTGTAGTGACTGAGTGAGTCACTCGGAATAAAAGTTATTACATCCATCAAGTTTGTACCATTTGTCACTGGTATGAAAAATATTCTTTTACAACTTTATGGAAATATTGCTAATGATTTTAGCACGACTTACACCAAGAGTTTAATGTAAAACATGCAAGATGCATTGGCACAATTACACAAACACAACACGTTTGAATATGAATGTGTGTGTATGGATTTGTTTTCGTCAGGGTTTCCACCAGACCAAAAAATCCTCCTAATCGCTAGTTCTCTACCTGGATACATAATATATTGAAATAGTTCTAAAACTAATGCGCAAATATAAGAGGAATGCTGTGTTGCTCAGTCTAATTTCGGAATGTTTTGGTTAGAAATCAGTTTTAGCCTTCCGAATTTCACTTTGGGAATATTATTTACACAATTAGATCCTTAACGTATCACATGCTTTCAGTAGTAGTGGATCCACACATATTTTATTCAATACAATAGTGAGCCACCCTAATTTATCTACAGCAAGCACATCTATTTTTAAATACTAGTTCGCAAATACAAAATGCTGTTTTTGGGCGGCACAATAAATTTGCACAATACCACATGACTCCATAATAAACAATCAGAGTGTGGGATCCGACTAAAAATGGGCAAAACAGCAACAACCACAACGTGCACAAATAAATAAATTTAGTGTCGGAACTTTGCCTTAAAGGAATAACTAATGGAGTTTATTTACTTGCACATCCATTCATACGACTGCATGCACGATGCATACATACATACATACGTACATACATACATGTTAATGTATATTTTACATACTAACATTTAGTAGTGGGAATAAGTTTGTGTTTTGAAGCCTTCTTAAAAACTTCATGTCCATTTCCTTGCAAACAAATGAAAACAAATTATATGTTTATTATTTCGTAAAGTTAGTAAATAAACCGAAACTCATAATGCAATTATTCAGGGTTTCCAGTACTAGTCGCAGAAATATTGACAGTAGGACGAAGCAGGAAGCACCTACACGCAATGCAAACAGTTTTGTTTTGATATTTTAATACACAAAAATTGTCTTAATAGAATTAATTAAATTTAACAAAACTGATTATATATACAATATGAAAAAATGTTAATACACACACTCTTACATAAAAATATTTTTCAGAATATTTGATATGTTTAGTCTTGTTTCTTATTCAAATTGAAACTGGATATAATAGTTCCAGTGCCTCTAAAATAGTATGTGTGTGCTTGTGACATTCATTGCCTCCAGTAAAATGCTTACATGCAGGTTCCTATAATGTAGGAACTTGCACAGGCATTAAATAATCAATTTCATTGTATATTAGCAGAACATTTACCAAGTGATTTTTTGCGCAAAAATCCATTTGTTTATTAGTTTTATGGACTTGTGGATCCTCCAACAATTTGAGTAAAAACTCAGTTCAAATATACGATAAAATATTTTGTGCCTTCAAATAGCAGATGAATGAGATGCTGGACTTTGTTGCTGGCAAAACATTTCACCATAAAACACAGAAAACTCGAATCATTTAGAAAGAAAAAGAGAAATGCCATTAATAATATTGTTCCACTATACTCTCCCGTATTCCGGCTTCTATTTATGTAGGTTCTTTCAAAAACTAAAAACGAAACAGCTCTTCGGAAAGACAAAGCAATTGTTGTGTTTGCCGTCGTTCACTCATGCCTGCACCCCCTTAAGTCTTTAAGATATTATTATAAAGTAACTAAGAACTTAAAATTGAAGTAGACTCCGACTTACCAGCGTAGCTGATGATTTACTTAAATATTAACATGATTATCCATTATTGCGATAATTATGTACACACACACATACTCAAATACATGCAGACATGAGTATGTGTGAAGACAGAAGGAAAAACTTTAATTATATCAAAAAAGTGGAAGAAAAATAAACGTTCGAAAGAAAATTCGACACACCTGAAAACTTGTCAAACTTTTGAGTTTCAACAAACTTGCAAATGGCTGATACTTGTGTGAGTATACAAAATGGGTGGGTGGCAGAGCACCTACACTCTAAAACAAATAACAGTTTACGAGAAAATGATTTTCGTGTCATGAAAACCTTTGTTATGTTAACAAATTTAAGAATACGAAAATACACATAAATTTTAAGGAAATGTAAAACAGGATATCTCAAATATTTCTTAAGTTGTTATTGAAGCAAATGTTGTCTAATAGATATTTGCGTTTTATATATATACATATATATATTATTTGTTATTGATAAAATAAAGTTGAAAGACTAAACCAAAAGAATCAATGTGTAAAGCAACGAATAAACTACAAAGAAATAAAAATTTAACAACAAAACCCGAAAGTGTTACTGAAGTAGGCAAACTTGATTTTGATTTAATGATGGGGCCAGAGATTGAATTTGAAGCATGATGGCGTAGCTCAAACCACACATTTGCTAAACAACATTTTGTAAATGTTAAAGACCCACAGGTCAATGAAAAAGTATCGTTCTGCACCTACTGCATTCTCTTCTTCTTCTGCATCGCTTTCTTTAAACTACTCCTCTTCTGAAAATTCAATACATTTAGTTTTCAACATACTGAAAAATTTTGTTTTAGGAAGCAACCCACGTTTGAAGGAGATTTCACTTTGTGTTTGCAATTATTCACTCGAATACCAATGCGAATAATCGTTTTATGTTTTATTAGTCTGTCCCAAAATTCTAATACAGTTTTGTGTTTTTCAACCATAAAATAACTTTTGACATGCTGTTAGAAAATTTAGCAAGAAGAAAGTTATAAATATATTTGGATAGCCTAATGCTGCATTTATGACAACGTTTTTCTTCAAAATAATCTGCTTCGAAGTATTTTTATGACAATCTGTTGTTGGAAATCATGTGCTCTTACACTTTTGAACTTTAGTTCTCTTGGTTGGGAATGGTAAATCCAATTTAGCAATAACATCATTAGGAGTTGCAAGCAATTGAAAGAATTAATTTGCCTCTTGTACTCTTGTTGATTTAAATTTGTTTCTTCTTTATTTCAAGAAGTTTACTTCCTCTCGCGTTTGTGTAAATCAGTTTCACTGCTTGCGTTGGCTTACTTTAATGTTTTTGCTAGACCTCAGATATGTTGCTGAGAGCAACATGTTGCTGCTATCAAGTGTTGGACTAGTTTAACGAAATTACTCCCAATAAATATATAATAAAAGTAGTTACATAAGACATAAATGATATATTTACATATGTACATTATATGTGTAAGACTTATGTTCTGTGCATGCATACATCACAAAAAGGGTTTAATAATTACAGTGCGCAATACTCGTATGCATATGCACATACATACTACATCGAAGTATGTATGTTTTTAATAGTATCACGAGAAATCTCATTGGAATGAGTGGTAAGAAATTTCTTTTTTAATATCTGCCTGACGTTTGAGTGGCATACGTTCAATGTTGTTTGGCAATTGTCAAAAGTGCATGTGCTATTTATGTTCGCTGGCACACCAAAAGTGAACGAACACCGTACATTGTGCGGATTATTGAGCATGAATGGATAGAAGCACCACCAATCATACGCCCAAATGAAGTCTTAAACAAACTCGTTTACTGAACCACAAGTGTTTTTAATTTTTCGAAATAGAAATATTTATTTCCTTTTAAGTTAGTCATTTGGATTTTTTATCTCAATGGTTTCAAGTGGGTTTTTGTCTAACTTTTAAGTACAAGAAAAGAATGTGTGTTTTTATGTCGATTTTTATTTTAAAGAAATTCGCGTAAATTCAATTCGTCTGCTTGTGATTAATGTTAAAGATTTTGGTTAAAGTAAATTTTATTCATATTTTCAGGCTTTTAGTTGGTGCCCCCTTGGACAAAAACTTACAGCCTGGTACCAACCATTCAGGAGCTCTATACAAATGCCCGATAACACAGAAAATTGATGATTGTGAACAAATAATAACTGATGGACGAAGATGTAAGTATCATTAGTGGTATCTTTAGCTTCCAGGGATATGAAGAATGTGTTGTTGTACAGATCAAAATCATTATATTTCAGGTGCTATCCAACATAATTTTATATTAATCGCAGCAAAAAATCATCTGATGAAAATCGTAGTAGACTTTAATGTTTTAACCGTAAATAACACTATGCCTCAAAAATCGAGTGTCTAAAATTAAATGTTAATTCAAGGTCACTGGGACATTCATTTATTATTATAAAGAAGCGTTTTCAGTGCTTTTTAAAAAACTTAAAAAATTCAAATTTTCCAAATCTAAATGCTCATAGCTCAATGAACTTTTATTAGATCAACACTTTACAAATATGGGTTGATAAAAGAAAAGCTTGTCTTTGCTTAATTTTAATAAACAATTTTCAAAGTTCTTACGAATATCTGTGTAAAGTGAAAAAAAAACGTTTTTCACGAATATTTCGTCATTTATATATGAGGTTTTGCCGAAAAATATGAAATTTGTGAAAGAATTTAACTATACATGGCTCTTCATTTCATTGGTCACAAAAATAATAAAGAAATCTCTCGATGTTGAAATTAAACAACACAAGTTTCGCCAATTTCCTTGTATGCAAAATGGAAAGAAAAAATCTTCCAGTTCTTAAACAACAAACAAGGAAAATGAAATTTTGTTCAATGAAATCAATACACAAATAAAATTTATGAAAGAACAATTTTTACATTTCCAATAAAACAAATAGCAACGCTTTTATAAAAAATTAAAAAAGTAACAATTGTCGTAAAGCATAATTGTTTTATACACAAAGTTAAAATAGTAAAATAAATATGCTGCAGATATAAGGCGCTATCAAACATGATCCGAATTGGCTGCACTTCCGAACCATGATCTTAGGATGTTATTAACTTCTTTCTAAGCTAATTCTCACTGTGTACTAATTTAAAAATATCCTTTTTATCCGATATATGTACGTACAATTACGAGCATATCATATGTAAAAGTCTTCCTGCCCGTTCCAAGATGTGGCAAGATATCGTTCGTTCTGTTAAACAAATAACATTTATAACAAAAAACAAGTCTACCTTGCGACGTTGTGGAACAACCAGTTCAGTTAGATTCTCGTCTTTTCATATTTTTTTGTAAAATAGTTGTCTAGTTAGTTGACGGATGAATCAAATAATTTTATATACATCGGGTCAGAGAATAATTATATTCCTTTACTATATACTTGCTAATACTTTAATAAACTCATAATATAACAGTCAAAAGTTTTGTCAACACACAATATGTTTTTATATTTTTTTATCTGTAATTAAAACTTGATGTGTTGAAAACGCAGAAACATGAATTAAAATTTTTGTAAATAATTTGTTTAGTAGGACAGTTGTTATAATATATAGTACATGTTTTAAAAATAATTATGTTGAAGTAAAATATATTTAAGTAGTTAGATGTTTTATATATTTTGCTTTAGATCCCATTCCCTTGAAATGGTTTTAAGCGATTTTGCTACTTTAGTGTTTGTGACTAAACTTTTATTTCCTATTCCAGGTATATTCAATATATGTTTTATTATTTTTAGTATACAAGTATTTATTTGTGAATAATACAAATGCATAGCATAGGAATAAAGAATTTTATTTACTCTAAAATTTTAGCGAAATATGTATAAACGAGTAAAAATGAATAATTAAATATGTTTATGTTGGCTGTAGAGCATAACTCAATAACAATATAAATATATACTTCTAAAATTAGTAACCCTGCTATTATTACAACTTAAATTTTAAATCATATTACTTCACGTTGTTAATGATTTCTTTTATTTTTCTTTTTGGTTCTGATTTTAATTTAATAATAAAATTTCTTGTGAAAACTTCTACATACAAAAATACTTGGTATTTAATGGATCTCTTCATACAACTAATAAAAAATGCTACAAAAATACTAAAACATGCAATATATAATAAATAAAAAAATGTGTTTCTGAATACGAATCAAAAATACAAAATGTGATATAAATTGTAATTTCGTAGCGCCTGAAGGAGTCTATGAACCTAGTAAGTGGTATGGGTGCTTTATTTGTTTTTAATTTAATACGTTTTGTAAATTCTTATTAAAACCGTAGTATTCTTCAGTTGTCACGCACTGCAAAAGTGGGCCGAATTGTGTAAATCACATAGTCGAATTGAATTTTAAATGGAAAGCAATTATAACATTTTTGAAAATGTGATTTTGTTTGTCATATAATCACTTGAAAATGTATTGCTTCTTCTTTAAAAATATTCAAAACTCAAACATGGCTTACATATTCGTCACCTGATTTATGCAATTAGGCCCCACTGTGTTATAATTTCCACCAAAAAAAAAACTTGTAGCATGGACATAATATGATATAAAATGTATACATTATGTACATATAAAAATTTAAATGTATCTAAATATTTTTCTTTAACAAAAGTAGTGCTTTTAGTTATGCTTATTTGTTTTAACTTTTGTCACTAATTATAAATATCTAATATACGAGTATATCTCAGATGACACACTCACATACTTTTATACACAATCTACATTATTTTGTTTCATTAGAAAATTGCCGGGATCGCAGACGAAAGCTATGCAAGTAGCTCACTTTCCTGCTCTGTTTATCAACGAAACTAACAACTCAAATTCATAATAAAACCTTTATTTATTGCATACATACACACATATGCATATGTATCCACACTGTAATTGTATATGAATATTTCGATCATAGACATATGCATATGTATCTCTTTACGTCTTAACAAACATTATAAATGCAGCAGTTTATTCACAAAATGGACCAGATCATTTAAATAAAACCACTATCGGACATAAGATCTTTCAGTTATGGAATGCGTAAGGCGTTGACGGCTTCTGGTCCGATTATATGAAATCCACAAACTGAGAACGGGTTAAGATCACGACCAACGATTACTTATCACATGGCAGCCGGCGACTTATTCGCCAATCAACAATTCACGCTACACGCTCTGGCAATTAGAGATTGGTAGAAGCCTCTGAGCCTGCAGAATGTATGCTCAAGAATTGAGAAAAGCTTGATTGCAGTACTCCGTGACTGTGCCACTCTTTTCTTATACATATGAATATATACATACATACCCATATGCATACGTATGCAAAATGTTAAAAATTACTATTCCCCTACAATAATAGCAAAATATATACATAAATCTATAACAAATAAGTATGTGCCTAATTTATTTTGCAGCTTTAAAAAATGAGCGTTCAAATTTTTTGTAAAAATTAAAAGTTTGTAATGGCCGAACTAGATAATAATTCTTCTAAATCAGAACATCTAATATAGTAAACTTCGACCGTAAGAAGGTGGCCGATTTCCTCACACCCACAATTTCACTATGAAGTAGTATGCATTCCAGCGTTCCCCTAACTTTTTGTAGGACTAAAATTTTACATATATGCTAGTTAGCTGAAGGCTATTTAAACAGGTATGCTCCCACACAGCCACATGCGCACGTATGTAGGGACTTATGTACATACATATATGTATGTTTGAAGTAAAGACTTGTTTATTAGCAAAAGTATCAAATATGTCATTATTTGACACTCAAGTATTGAATTTATAAAAAAGCAGCGGCAGCAGGCTTTACTGTCTGTTGGATTTTAAACTATATTTTAAATATTTTGCTTGGTAAGCACATCGAGTTGATGTGCAATGAATGACAAGAACAACCGTTTTTAATTGTATGAAGCACTGTAATATATGCATATGTATTCCATAAGCTCCAAAGGTCCACGCAGACCAGAGAACAGAATACATCCAAAATAAAAGAACATGCGTTGAGATGTTCTTTATTTGATTGCCTTCTTGTTTTGTTCTGATGTTAAACATAAAGCAAATACGTTATGGTATACCACATGTAGCTACCAAAAATAGTCCCACCTTTCTGATTATATTCGTGGCTATCTCTGTGTACGACGTAGACTTAATTAGATAAAAACACTTTTTACAAAAGTAAATCACTTTTGTGCAGCTAAAATAAACTAAAAATTATTATTATAAAAAGTAAAATTGTATAAAACTCCATATCTAACTTTAGCATTTTTCCTACTACACTTATTATTATGTGATTTTTTAGAATCAATTGTGAGTTTTCATTTAAATTCTCAAAAATTTAATTAAATTTTTTAGAATCAATTGTGAGTTTTCATTTAAATTCTCAAATGGTTTATAAAAGTCTTTTGATAAGTTGAGAAGTTTGAAACCTTTCAAAACTGTGGTTGAAGTCTACTGACGATTTGGTATAAAGTGCCAATGAAATGCATATAGACATTGCTTAACCACCCAACAAATAAATTTTATATTATAGTAATAAAATGACAACAATGTGTCAAATAGTATATATATATATATATATATATATATATATATATGTATATATATTTACATATATATATATATATATATATATATATATATATATACATATATATATACATATATATATATACATATATAGCTATATATATATATATATATATATATATATATATATATATATATATATATACATATATATATATATATATATAGCTTAAATCAGAAACCATTTATTATCGATACTTATACATATCCTAAGTTTGTAAATATATAGTTGTTATTTTTATACAGTAGACGCACATCATTCATAAAATTTTGCACTCTACAGAAAATGCATATGTTGCATGTAAGTACGTATGTATGCATAATTATTAATTTTTATTTTATCAGTTGTTAATCAATACACATACTAATTAAATTCATTTGTTGATATTTAAATACTCAAAGCCATACAAACATATATGTGAGCATGTTAATTTTGTACGTTAAATTCATATGTAAAATCAATAAACACGTGTTTATTTTGTATTGTTTCAAAACCTCTAATTAAAACACAGACAGACACGCAAACACATAAATATCCATGGTCGAGTTTTAAATACGTTGCCTTATATTAATATTTTGAAATGAACCTTATGAGAATTACATATAGTACACGTGGAGAAAATACATGGTTGTGGCATAGTTGGTGAGAGCATCCGACTATCAACATCAGTTAGGCAACGAGGAATAATTCTAAGTTCAAATAATATTAAATTGGGGGTGATTTTGGCTGAAGCAGTTAACACAAGACTACGGCGCTTTAGATCCCTACTTCGAATCCGTACTGTCATGAATATAGTGTCGAATTTTTCTGATCTACGTAAATGTGGGATTATGTTAATTTTTGTCGATTTGTATCTATGACGAAGGCAATTAAGACCGTCATGTACTAAAAGAAAAGAATACAGCACCCTCCTTCGTCGGTACATGTAGCAAAAGATTCTCCAGCGAAGTAAAAAGTAAAAAAAATGTCCTGTCTTCTAATCTGTATTCATCTGTCATCTTAAATGTCCCCTTCTTTCTAGTTCTGCTACAATGCACTCCATATGTAAGGCTCATGCCCATAAATATGGTGTAACCACAGGTCGTAGTGTATGAAGTTGAGCATTGAATAGAGTAAAAATATTTGAGAGATTTAAAGGTTTTTCCGAGTTGTAGCCAGTTTTATGTAAAAAAAATTCATTTTGTTGTATAAGCCACTTTTTTGAAATATATGTTAATTTATGTCGCATACGTGAAAGTATATAGGAAATAGTCAGAGTAGGGGTTTTTTTAAAGTTATCTTCACGTATATTCCCTATGGTATGAAAAGTACTTTATTAAGTAAAACAGAAAAACTTATTTTTCCATTTTGAATTTAACAAGATTTTTCTTCTAGTTCCCGATTTTGAAGAAGTTTGGTGTGTAGATAAAAAGTAGTACCCGAGATCGAGAAATGAATTTCATTGTTTTCAATAAATTTTCGCACGAAATAAGTTACATTCATATTATTTCATACTTTTGAAAAATGTTGCTAGAAATATTTCACATGTTTTTTATGATTAAAACAGAGTACTAGTTTAACAACATTTTTCCACAGATATTGTACGATATTTTGGCTTTTTAATATAAATTTTTATTTTAATATCATATTCTTTCGTTTCTCTTGCATAAATATTTCATGAGCAAAAAACAGATCTTTTAGAATATTCCTGGTTTCCATGGTATTTTTAAGAGTATTTTTTAACTAATACTGCATTTTGAATTTTTTTAATATCTTATTAATAAAGAGAACATAAAAAAATTTAATGCCTTTAATTTTTACCTCAGTATGAAAGAAATACAATTTGCCACAAAATATTTGTGGAATAATTCTAAATATAAAATACAAAATAATGTAAGAATAATACAATACCCTGCCTTAAATATAGTTAATTTTTACCTCTAGCAAATATATTTTTTCTTGTATATCCTTTAGAATTTGCATTTACGTGAAGATAACTCAAAAAATTTTTTCTTGAAAAATTTCATATATTTTTGTCGTATCCATAATAGTGCTACATACGGCAAGATAACGCAGTATCAAAAACAAATTGGGATATACGATAAAACGCATTCGTCATGTCTCAAAAACTATGAGAGATAGAGACCTGGGTAGTTAATAGGCAGATATATCCGAAAAAATTATCATAGAAAATTATCTCAACTCTATTTTTTCGATTTTGTGCTATACGTGAATATAACTCCGGGACGACGATATGTATACGTAAAATTGTCATGGATCGTTGACATTCATTTGTTACAGAAAATTGTTCATCATTTTGCAGACGTTATTGAATGATTTAATATTTTGAATAATATATTCGTATTTGCCGATATCAAAAACTAACATTCAGCACATTACTTTCGATTTTATACAGAAATTAAAATCCAAAAATATTACACATAGCAACAGTGCGGTGAATTCTGTGCATATATATATATATATATATATATATATATATATATATATGTATATATATATATATATATATATATATATATATATATGTATATATATATATATATATATATATATATATATGTATATATATATATATATATATATATACATATATATATATATATATATATATATATATACATATGTATATATATATATATATATATATATATATACATACATACATACATATATATATATATATATATATATATATATATACATATATATATATATACATATATATATATATATATATATATATATATGTACATATATATATATATATATATATATATATATATACATATATATTTAACAACGAAGTAATATCCACTTCAAATTGAATTGATATCCTTAAACTACAGAACATTATATAATTTGGAATTACTGTGATAATATGTCATATTAGGATAAGACATACGTGTACATATGCATACATACATACGTAATTCATATTAGGTTTTGGTTGTCTCAACCTTGATATATCTTTGCGTGTTCTTAAAGTATTTAAGAATTTTTTTTATATTTTACATACATGCACATAAACTAATGAAGTGACATATAATATCTTTAGTTGTTTTTTAATCATGAATGTTGTGTAAATGTTTTTAATAAAATTCATGGCATTAAATTATTTATTACATACATATACATACATAAATTAATATATTAATTGTCTCTAATGCAGGTATTTTATTTATTTGATATTTTTCGATTAAAAATAGCTTACGACACTGATAATGTTGAGGAGTTGACCGAACCATCGGATGATGAAATTAAGGAGGATCAATGGTTGGGAGTTACGGTTCGCAGCCAGGGATTGGGTGGTAAGGTAAAGTTGTTCATCAAAAATATTGCTTAATCATGATAAATTTTTCCATTAATTCTTATTCTGCGTATAAATCATGTATCATATAAACCAGTACTACTTATTCTCATAAATGCAAATGCTGTTTGCCAGTTTCTTATCTTAAATGTATACACCATATATTTGTGTACATAAAATTATTTTGTTGTCCGTTTTTACTCTTTTATTAGGTTCTAGTTTGTGCCCATCGTTATATAACAAAAGTGCGAGAAAATCGCTATGGCCAAGGTCTGTGTTATGTCTTAACTAATGAACTCAGCTACGATGAGGTTTATGAGCCCTGCAAAGGCCGCACTGTTCAAAGGTTTGTAAATTATCCAAATGATTATTAATTAACTGCCATAACCACTGCTCTTGAAGGCATTCAAAATGCAATTGGAAAAAAACAAAATAACGCAATAGTCAAAAATTTAATTTAAATTAAAAATTAAGTTCTTGTATCACATATTATTAAATATTAAAACGTATGAAGATTTGGTGTAAGAGCAAATAATTTGTTATTACACTACGAAAACAATAAACAAGCTATTTTTTAAGTTAAATTACGCAGATCTCCCGAAAGAAATAGAAGCCCCAGAAACTACATTGCGCCATTATACATAAGTATTATAAAATCGTCCTTTAGTTATTTGATTTTCCTAAATATTTAGTGTATACATACATACATACATACATATAAATTGCAAATGTTTATTTTCATTAAGATTTATTGATATATTGCAGAGCTCATGAAGATTATGGTTTTTGCCAGGTGGGCACCTCTGGTGCTTTATTGGACGACAACACGATGGTTCTGGGCACTCCCGGTCCATTTACGTGGCGAGGAACTGTATTTGTAACAGAAATTGGTGGTGAATACTTAGAACGTGATAAAAACATGTATTATGGTGATCACTCTGACACATCTTCGCCTGTCGATAAGTACAGTTATTTAGGTATGGCGGTAACAGGTGGTCGTTACTTTGGCGATCGTATGTCATATGCTGCTGGAGCACCTCGTTCGAATGGTCACGGTCAAGTTATAATATTTGATAAAGATAACAGAAATCCCATACCGGTACACATGATCATTGAAGGTGAGCAATTTGCTTCTAGTTTTGGCTACGAGTTGACTACGGCTGATATCAACGGTGATCAGAAACCAGATCTTATAGTAGCAGCTCCATTTTACTTTAACAAAAGTGAAGGAGGTGCTGTATATGTCTATCAAAATATGAAAGACAGCTTGCCATACAAGGCAACGCTAAAGTTGACAGGGTCATTTGAAAGTCGTTTTGGTTTGGCTTTATCCAATATTGGAGATATAAATAAAGATAATTGTGATGACTTGGCTGTCGGGGCACCATATGAAGATTTTGGAGTTGTTTATATATACTTGGGTGGTAAGAACGGTTTGAACAGCAAGACATCTCAGCGGATACAAGCAACAGACTTGGGATTTTTACCAAAAGCTATTAAAACATTTGGTAGTTCAATAACAGGTGGCATCGACTTAGATGGAAACTCTTATCCAGACATTGTAGTAGGAGCATACAATTCATCCGCAGTTGTTGCATTGTTTTCGCGTCCTATTATTAGTATACAAACGAAATGGCGAAGTAACGAAATGAGAAACATTGATCCGACTAAATCAGGCTGCATAACAGATGCGTTCACAAACCTGACCTGCTTTACTTTTGAAGCCTGTTGTTCAATCGATCCGTATGAACAAACTTCTCTTAATAAGGACCTAAAGCTAATGTATACGGTAGAGGCTGAAACTTTTACTCCTAATAAAAAATTTTCCCGTGTTTTCTTCGATCGCGATAACAAGAGAAGTAATGTTGTAAAACGAGAAGTCACTGTTCGCACCGATGGACGTCTTTCTTGCCAAAGAGTTACTGGATATATTAAGGAAAATACTCGTGATATTCAAAGTCCTATAAAGTTAAGATTAAATTATACTTTGGTGGAGTCAAAATTACCCGACTCTGCTCTAAAAGCTTTAAACCCAATACTTGATCAAACGCAAGCAAATATTGAATTCGAAGGAACATTCCAAAAAGATTGCGGAGATGATGATGTTTGTGAAAGTAATTTGCAACTGAATGCTGAAATAGATTTAAATATGGAAAGTGGGTACTTTTCGGCTTAGCTTAATTAATTTTTAATTGATCCTCCCACATTCGTTTCAGATGAAAACTATGCGCTTATTTTAGGAGAACAAGAGGAAATACGTGTAAACATTAACGTATCCAATTCAGCTGACTCTGCATACGAAACACAAGTGTTTATTTTGCATCAAAAGAGCGTCTCATATATAGCAGCTCTTAAAACGGTAAGAATATCCGATATGAAAGAAATTAAACAGTTGTGATTTATCCTTTTGGATATTTTTGTTAGAGCACCGCTATTTGCAATCGATTCAATGAAACAGTTGTTGCATGTAGTCTTGGAAATCCAATGAGACGTGGTACAACAGCACAAGTTTCAATACGTTTTGATCCAAGTGGATTAGAACTGGACGAACGCCAACTAACATTTAATATTTTCGCCAATACAACTTCTAAATTGATTGATGAGCATAAGCCCGAAGTAAAATTAAATGTTCATGTTGTCAAAAGAGCAGAGCTAAGCTTACAAGGATGGGCAAGACCGGAGCAAAGCTTCTACAGTGGTGAAGTGAAACTTGACAATTCCATGATGCATATGGAAGATGTTGGCTCACAATTAGTCCATACATATCAGGTGAGTTTTGGATTTGTAAAAGGCTTTCTCAATGAAAATTTCCATAACATTTGTTTACACTTTAAAGATTTATAATGAAGGACCATGGAAAGCGCCAAAAGTTCAATTGACCATTTATTGGCCTTACCAGCTATTCAGCGAGAAGGATAAACGAGATAAGTGGTTGTTTTATTTGGAAGAAATGCCAGTTATTGAAAATGTGAGACAAGGAGAATGTTTTGTTCCGTCGGAATATATAAATCCACTTAAACTCACAACAAAATCAAGATCTAATCTCGTTGTCAATGATCTTCTGCTAGGACCAGCTTCCTATATGATGAGACCAGCGAACAAGTCGCACTTTGGTCACCGAACTCACATCGAGAAATCTTCTTACAACAAACAGGTAAATACAGAAGAAACATCATCTCTAAACCGCATTAGAAGAGACACATTGACCAGGATTATTCGACCTGAGAGATTCATGGATATAAGAGACCATAAAAACAAAAAAAGGGACATAGTCGAATTGGATTGCAATAAAGCCACTGCAAATTGTATTAGAATTCAATGTGAAATTTACAATATGCCACCAAATACTGAAGTTTATGTTTATGTGAAAGCCAGACTGTGGAACTCAACCCTTGTTTCCGAGCACCCAAGAGCCGACGCAGTTAGAATTATATCGACAGCACAAGTACACATACCCCTCGAATTCCGAGTAGAGCAAACTCAGACTACCGAACCACTTCTGGTAATTAAATCCATATTATTGATTATACATTCAAATCTAGTCATATATCAATGTTTTAGGTGGAAACGAGAGCGTATCCAGAATTAATAGATCAACAAAGAGATACTTCCCTTCCTCTGTGGATTATCATACTAGCTATTATTGGGGGACTTTTACTTTTGGCATTATTCACATATGCCATGTGGAAGTGTGGGTTCTTTAAGAGAAGACGACCTGACCCTACGTTAAGTGGTAATTTAGAAAAGATGAATGAGGAAAAACCATTTTTAAACTCTAAAAATAATCAAAGAGTTTTCTAACAACAAGGGACAGTTGGGTGGGACCTTTTGCAACAACAAAAATATTTAATGCCTCAGCCACCCAAAACATGCTTGGGCAAATGTACTTCTACTAGTGATACTTATGATTATAATCAAACAAATAACAATAATACCACCACCATTAACAACAACAACAATATTTGTGATATAAACATTGAAAACGCCTGCGTTATTGACTGGGGCACTTTGCGCTAAATACAAACATCAAACAGCATGCGTAATGGTGGCTTTTATGACCACCAGATTTATATAAAATCCCACACTTCTAGGTCGCGAAATAAAGTTTTTTCATCTCGTAAATATCCAATATAAAATACAAAGTAATACATACTAAATAATCAAATAAGAAAATAAACACACAATTTCATTTGTTTCAGTGCCATTTTTATCTAAAGTTTCTCACTTCATTATTAAAGCGTAACTTTCTGTTAACTTAAATAATATATATATTTTAGACTCTTGTAGCCATAGTAGTCTAAAGAATAGTTTATATTTCATAGATTTTAAATTGAATAAGAAACACATGATAATACCGACTGAACAGTGGCAGCTAGATATTTGAACAATTTAAAACGTATTTTAAGGTAATCATAATTATAGTATATATCTATACAATTAGTTGTTGTTCCGAATTGTTTGATAAAATTTTACTTTCAAAGTTGAAGATATTTTATGATTTTCAAATATACATACATATATCAAATTTTAAAGAATTGAATTCAATACAGAAGTTTCAATACATAGCTATAAAAATACATAGCTAAATTGAATTATAAATATGTAGTTGCTATAATGTTGAAAAATGATCCCTCCCTTATTCGAATGAAACTGATTATTGGACTTTACATTACAGTCACAGAAACATTTATGTCAAAATTTAATAACTCGAAACTAATTTTAACTTTGCTAAGGAGAATTTATTTTTAAAGATGTGTAGTGAAGAAGATTTTATATTAATTATGAAATAGTAGTTTTGTATATAATTATTTGTATTCAGTTTGTACAAAGTACATTGATTTTTCATTAATTGGCAGGCCTGTTTTCTTTTCAAACTTAATTTAACCTACATAGAATAAAACTTATACTTGCCAATTGGTTTGTTGGCCTTAAAAGTTATATATTAAAGTATGATTCTTTTGGATAAAATCATATTTCTTTATACTGCAAATTTAATTTTAAATCATTTTGGAAAATTATTTCTTACTGAAAACTATAAAAAGTTATCGATCTAAGATTGTATATATTAACTTTAAGTGAAATTCTACATCTCTTAATATCTTGACAGAAAAGCACTTCCATTCTATGTTGCTGTGTTCTATTATATAAATAAGATAGATATTAATTATTTTAGTTTTCTATTCAACATTGAATAAAATGTAAATTAAAAAGCTATTATGTTTTACATAAAAATTAAAAAAAAAAATCAATTAAATAGATCGAAATTTCGTTTTTGTTGGACTACAAAAGAAGTTATGTTTAGTGCAAACACTTTTTTATATATCTGAATGTAAGTGTAATTATGTACTATGTCACACAAAACATTAAACTAATAAAAGTGAAATCTTAAACCAAAGTTTTGGGTACTTATTAATTTTTTTTTTATTTTTAGTTTCTGATTCTGCAAGCCCCGTTGTGTTTAATTTTTTGCTGCTGTTTTGTTTTATGATTTTCTAATACTAAATTTATATATAGTAACTAGTAAATTGTTTCCAAGGTACATTAGCGAAGACACAAACCCAAGTAATGTTTATACGTTTTAAAGATAACAGCTCTGAGTCGGTCAACATCAAGCCCCATTGGCTTGATGTTGTACAAACAGACCACTGATCGTTTACTCTCTTCTAGAGTTTTGTGAAGGCATAGGTCGTGTAGTCAGTCACAGGTAACTTCTTTTCCTCAGATGAGTATTCTTTTGAGGAATTTTCCGTGGTTAACTATGCTGCCACTTCTTATGTGAAAGCATAAATCGGGTACAGACAATCACAACAACGGATAAAATTTGGGATGTAAAATGAATATTTTGCAGTTGCATTAATTGCGAAATAGACTTTTCAAAAACTTTAATTTGCGTCTTACAGCGGTTATTTAAGTTCCATAAATTTTATGTTAGTTGGTTAGTGCATTGAGGGATATCTAGATATGCAAAATAATTACTAATATTCCTACATCTGCTGAACTACAACTGTGAATCTTGGAATTTAATGAGCGTTGCTGCCAAAACAAAGTTAATTTGCCAGAAAAGTGCTGAAACGCTATCCTCCCACTCGTCTCTGACATTACTGTGCCTACACTATAACAGTGAAGCTCCTGAAATTTGATATACATAGGTTGCTTTGCAAATTGGTTTTAGGCTGGATAATGAGAGTACAATTTATGCAAAGTAATAATCAATTTCGTGTAGCTACACAACTACGATATTTTCATTTCATGTACATAGATGACACTGAAGGCGTCCACGTCTATCTCATATTAAATTATATTTTTATAACTACGATAAGGATGCTATTTAGTTTTGACGTATGTTGGACATGGAATAGCGAAAAGTAACAATCACCCTTGTATGGCATAGTGAAACAGAACAATGGGTATCACATACGTCGTATTATAAACGTTGGACAATTAAACATATATGTATATCAGTTCCCGAATTTTTTCGATGCTGTAATCATAATTTAAAAATCATTTTGGTGTTGATAAAATTGATTTAATATTATAGACTCTAGTTTTGGAGAACATTAAATATGTAAATTTTGTGTTTTATTTATCTTTAGTTACCGAAGAAAATGATGTTGTATACAGCTACATTTGTTTTTTATATCATCTTATGAATTTATGTTAGAATCCTCAATATTGAGTTTGACAATATACATACATATGTATGAGTGTATAGGCATTCTTGTCATTATTCTTATTAATAGAGGCTTTCGGCATTTGAGGAACGTGGTTTTTTAAGTTTTTCCATGTTTTTGATTACAATATCATGTAAAGACGAATAGCGATTTCGAACTTCGCAAACTACGAGCCAAAGACTCAAATACTCTTTTTCGTCTAATTCAACAACTGCACGTCTATAATCTTCAATATGGGGATATTTGGCAACTTTCGAAACAACTTTTGCTCTAGAGAGAAAATAGCGCGATATTTGGTCGAAAAAGGCTGCCGCTTCGGATTCTACTGTTTGAATTTCCGCTAACGTATCCTCTTGAATAGATACGCCAAAATTATTACCATCCTCAATTTTAGGAATCATAAACGAAATCCACATCTTAAGAAGATTAGCTGAAATATGCCATCATTACACATACATATACAATTAATAATAAAAATTGTAGTTCACACTTACAGTCTTCTACCAATTTACGAATGATTGGTTTCACAA
The DNA here is from genome assembly GCA_963675445.1 of Linnaemya vulpina. Taxonomy (NCBI): domain Eukaryota; kingdom Metazoa; phylum Arthropoda; class Insecta; order Diptera; family Tachinidae; genus Linnaemya; species Linnaemya vulpina. Next base: position 435,661 of record OY776280.1, on the reverse strand, counting down.
TTTTGATCATTTCGCATAATGGAGCATTGCAAGGAACACTGCCACTTGGCAAATACATTACTTTAGTTCCAGAAACTGCTGTATTATCAATCCGTGCTCTTTTTGCTGTCGGCTCATCAGATTCATCTCCATCAGCGACAGATGACACATTGCTTTCATTAACATTAGCACCGTTATTGCTTACCAAAATAGGGTCTGGAACTGGAATGTTTAAGTCTTGGTGAACTTCATTAAAATTTCGTTCACTAAACATTGGGGTGTCCAGAAGCTCATTTAGTTCCACAATTTTCTCCGGAAATCCTTGAATTATTAGCTGTTCCGCTTTTTTAATAAGGGAGTCTTTATATTCCTGAACCTTGAGACGATACAAAATGTGTTTTTACTATGTTTTTGATATATTATTTCACCAGATTATACTTTGACAACTGTATCACTCGGCATTGCGTTCTTCCTGTTTCCCCTTAAATGTAACCGATTTAGGAAAGATTTGAAGGTATGATATCCACTCAACAAATCGTTTTAAAAATATAATTACAATACAACTTTTAAGTAGTCCAATAGTATTATTTTAAATAATTGTAGAACTTTCGACTAAAATCTTATAGGTTTCCGCTTACAGCGTTTTTTAACAAGCGTGCTTGCAATAATTTGACAGCTGTCT